>CM059445.1:21264200-21582025 GCA_030390025.1 Squalus acanthias
AAAGTTTGATCAAAGAGGCAGGTTTTAAGGAGCATCTTAAAGGAGGAGAGAAAGGTAGAGAGGTTTAGGGAGAGTATTGCAGAGCTCAGGGCCCAGGCAGCTGGAGGCACGGCCGCCAATGGTGGAGCGAATGAAGTGGGAGATGAACAAGAGGCCAGAAGAAACCACAAGAAAATATAGAGAGCAGCAGCTGCTCCTCGGCTGTGAAATGTTACTCTCCTACCCATTTTTTGCAGACTTTGCGCCCTGTCTCATCGATCTGCCTGCAACATATTGCCAGGACTATGTGATGTTAATCGTGCTAAGGAGAAGGAAGGGGAAACGACAGGTGATACCGGCAACTTTTACTCAAAGCCAGCTCCGTAGTGACAGGTGTTGCATCACAGTCTGACTGTCCAGTTCAAAGAAACGACCAATATTTATCAAACATCATTGAGTGTTAACTTTGCATCCAGTGGTGACTCACTGTCCAGTCAGTGTGTTGAATTATGTAGAATTACATAGATCGTACAGCACAGAAACAGGCCATTCGGCCCAACTGGTCCGTGCCGGTGTTTATGCTCCACACGAGCCTCCTTCCACCCCTCTTTATCTAAGTCTAACAGCATATCCTTCTGTTCCTTTCTCTCTCGTGTGTTTATCTAGCTTCCCCTTAATGCATCAAATACTAAAGTGAGAAGTCGCACAACACCAGGTTATAGTCCAACAGTTTTATTTGAAATCACAAGCTTTCGGAGCTGCTGCTCCTTCGTCAGGTGAAGTGAAGGAATACGAATCGGCAAAGCATATATAGACAGAGAACAATGTGTAGCGTACAATGTCAGACGACTACAGTTAATCTTTCTGACTGCCTAAGTCAGAAAGATTAACTGTAGTCGTCTGACATTGTACGCTGCACAGGCATTGTTCTCTATCTATATATGCTTTGCCGATTCGTATTCCTTCACTTCACCTGACGAAGGAGCAGCAGCTCCGAAAGCTTGTGATTTCAAATAAAACTGTTGGACTATAACCTGGTGTTGTGCGACTTCTCACTTTTGTCCACCCCAGTCCAACACCGGCATCTCCACATCATCAAATACTAGATTTTGTTAGCCTCAAAATCGAGCAGAACATGAGCCGAACATAGGAACAGGGGTAGACCATTCAGCCCCTCGAGCCAGTTCCGCCATTCAATGAGATCATGGCTGATCTGTGACCTAACTCCAAATACCCGCCTTTGGCCCATATCCCTTTAATACCTTTAGTTAACAAAAAGCTATCAATCTCAGATTTAAAATTAACAATTGATCTAGCATCAATTGCCATTTGCGGAAGAGAGTTCCAAACTTCTACCACCCTTTGTGTGTAGAAGTGTTTCCTAATTTCACTCCTGAAAGGTCTGGCTCTAATTTTTAGACTACGCCCCCAGTCCTAGAATCCCCAACCAGCGGAAATAGTTTCTCTCTATCTACCCTATCGGTTCCCCTTAATATCCTGAAAACTTCGATCAGATCACCCCTCAACATTCTAAATTCTAGGGAATACAACCCTACTTTGTGTAATCTCTCCTCGTAACTTAACCCTTGAATTTTTTTGTTATATTCGTTCATGGGATCTGGGCGTCGCTGGCAAGGCCAGCATTTATTGCCCATCCCTAAATTCTGGGTATCATTCTGGTAAACCTACGCTGCAGTCCCTCCAAGGCCAATATATCCTTCCTAATGTGTGGTGCCCAGAACTGCTCACAGTGCTCCAGGTGTGGTCTAACCAGGGCCCCGTACAGCTGCAGCATAACCTCTACCCTCCTGCACTCCAGTCCTCTAGATACAAAGGCCAGAGCTACAGAACTCTGACCAAAATATTTACAAACCCGCTGATCCTCTGCTGCATTGCTGGCACTTTCCATTCCCATGTCCTGTATCTCAGAACCCAGAGGGAGAGCCACTGGAGGACATTCCCTCACCCGAGCCACTGGAGGACATTCCCTCACCCGAGCCACTGGAGGACATTCCCTCACCCGAGCCACTGGAGGACATTCCCTCACACATGCCGGGAGCAATGGTAGAGGACACAGCACTGTACGGGGCCCTAAGAAAGAAAGAACTTGCATTTCTGTAGCGCCTTTCACAACCTCAGGACGTCCCAAAGCGTTTACAGTCAATTAAGTACTTTTGAAGTGTTGTCACTGTTGTAATATAGGAAATGTGGCAGCTAATTTCCGCACAGCAAGGTCCCACAAACAGCAATATGATAATGACCAGATCACCTGTTTTAGTGATGTAGGTTGAGTGATAAATATTGGTCGTGTTTATTTCCAATACCAGATTTCTGATTGGTCCCCTTGGAGGACAAGACACACCCAGCAGTTTCTCTGGAATGTGTAATTAGATCCTGCCTGCCTAATTAATCAATTACTTTGCAAAGTGTAATTTGACTGCCATGATCCAGACAGAACAGAGCTCACATAGAACAGGCAGGGCTCACCCTCGCGGGTTAAGACCTTCTCCCACCCCGCAAACAAGTTCCTGCCCCCCCCCTACAACAATTTCCTAACCTTCCTCCCACCCCCCAAGTTTCTTTCCTTTTCCCTCCCCAACAAGTTCCTGACTGATGAAGTGAATAGTGACAGTGTCATGACTTCCAGATTTCATCCAGTCCAATGATGTCACTTGCCACACGCGCACCGAGCTTTCCGAGAAATCAACCAGGTCTAGGGGGAGGAGAGGGAAACGTGGTGCGGGTGTAAAGTAAAGGGGGTGGGGTTAGAAGAACGTGATCCGTCTTACAATCTGGATCACGTTCTCATTCCCCCCTCCTTTAGACCTGGATCACATTCTTCTCCCATCCCCATTGTGCTCGCCATGATCTTTACCTCCCCGAGTTTCTGACCTCCTCTCCCCTCCCTCCTCTGATCTCCTCTCTTACTCCTCCGATTCCCTCTCTCTCCCCCTTACGATTCCCTCTCTCCCCCCTCCGATTCCCTCTCTCCCCCCTCCGATTCCCTCTCTCTCCCCCTTACGATTCCCTCTTCCCCTTACGATTCCCTCTCTCTCCCCTCCGATTCCCTCTTCCTCCCCCTTACGATTCCCTCTTCCTCCCCCTTACGATTCCCTCTCTCCCCCCTCCGATTCCCTCTCTCTCTCCCCCCTCCGATTCCCTCTCTCTCCCCCTTACGATTCCCTCTCTCCCCCCCCTCCGATTCCCCCTCTCTCTCCCCTTTCGATCCTCTCTCTTCCCCCCTCCCCCCGCCCCCCCAGCCACCAGCGGATCCAGTGACCTTCTCCTTATGGAGTCGAGGAAAGCGCGGCTTCGGTAAACAGTGCCCATGCGCAGAAGGGGATCGGGTGTGCATGCGCGGCTCTGGGATACTGCGTGCACGCGCAGAAGGCCGCAAAAGTGTTTGTGCAGATAATCACTCCGAGAAATATTGACCAGGACTCCGGGGAGAACTCCCCTGCTCTTCTTCGAAATAGAAACATTCACCTGAGAGGGCAGACCGGGCCTCCGAATGGAGTGTCAGCCTAGGTTATGGGCCTAAGTCTTTGGAGTGGACAAACAACCATCTGATTCGGAGGTGAGGGTGCTACTCACTCAGCCATGGCTGACAATTGCCCTGGGCAATGTGAGCCTCACTCTTACTGTCAACATCAACACCATGTAGGTAGGATTAAGTTTACCCATATCACAACAATTGCTGCACTTCAGAAGGAACTCATCATGTGAAGCATTGAGGCATTAAAGAGCTAGATTTTCAGAAATATTATAATTAGATCGCAGGTACAGATCACAAAGCAAGCAGATAAAATGGCTCCACCCACAAACTGATGCAACTCTATCCTGGCATCCACTAAATCAGCGGCTCCTGAATTATAGAACCCTCACTGAACCGACTCTTATATAGAAACATTTCAGTGTCCATTGATCCAGACATTAAGTGGGAACAAATTGCATGTCACATGCATTGAACATCAAAGCTCATTTATACTGCACAAGCTGACTGATATGAAGTGGCGGTGATCGGAGACTCTTAAATGGCCACCTTCTTATGCCCGTCTCTGATTGCTGAGAGAATCTCACATTCTGCTGTGTGGTTTGCGCTGGTGTGAAACATTCCCTAGAGGTTTCTATAATTTTCTTTAATCTCTTCCAATTTTCTTCCTCTGCTGAAGGTGCTGATTCTCGCTGGGGTTCGTTTCCACAGGTGCTCAGGTACCCTCACCCGTGGTGGTTCCTCATGGGTGTATCTAGACTGAGTATCAGTGAGATATTAGACTGTGGAGGGGATCATAGCCAAGCTGGGTTGTCCTCACCTGCCACCCACACACAGGCATGGGCACCAGTGTCACTGGACATTGACCAGGAGTGTCTGACATTTCCCCTCACTATCAGGGGCCCTGAGTGTCCACTGCAGCCCTGGCTGAAATCTATGAGCACAGACCAGGGATTAATCCTTGGACCCTCCTCATTTGTATGGCTCAGTACCACATGTGCATCTACTTGCTGAACCATTGTGAGAGGCTTAGCATATATAGAGAGACCAGAAGGGGGCGATGTTACTCGATGATTGCAGATGGGCTCTACACATAGAAGACTATCCCCTCCTCTAATGTGTTGACATTGACAAACAAGCAGGACAGTAAGATGTGAGACACTGGTCACCTCCAGTCTGAGACTAGGCTTGTATTCCCTTGAGTATAAAAGATTAATGAGTGATCTAATTGAGGTGTTTAAGATGATTAAAGAATTCGATAGGGATAAACTATTTTCTCTGTTGGGGGAGCCCAAAACAAGGGGGCATAACCTTAAAATTAGAGCTAGGCCGTTGAGGAGTGATGTCAGGAAGCACTTTTTCACACAAAGGGTAGTGGAAACCTGGAACTCTCTCCTCCAAAATGCTGTTGAGGCTGGGGGAATAAATTAAAATTTCAAAACTGGGATTGATAAATTTTTGTGAGGCAAGGGTATTAAGGGTTACAGAACCAAGGCGGTAGATGGAGTTAAGATACAGATCAGCCATGATCTCATTGAATGGAGGAACAGGCTCGAGGGGCTGAATGGCCTCCTCTTGTTCCTATGTTCCTAAACTCCAGAAAGCTCAGCACCAAATGTAATTGCAGAAATTCCCCTGGCACTTCCACACAACAAACCTGTGGCCAGCATTGTCGAGTTCTACATTTGCAATCTGATGTTGGAGTGGTGACTGAGAAGACTGCTGGGAGCCATGCTATGCGTGAGTGTTGTCCAACCCCATTGTCCTGCAATACAATCCTCTCTTTGTCCTGCACCATCATCTCAAACCCTTCTGAGAAAGATTAAATGAGCACCAAACGCAGGCACAAGTGACGAGATAATTGCCTCGGAAATAAAAAGAAAACACTATTTCAAACAGTATTTGGCAGAGCCAGGAAATGAGTCAGTATGCAACATTTAAATTCATTCACTCTATCGCTGATAGAGTTGCTTGATTAGAAAATGAATTTTTTATAGAAATATATAAATGTTTCAATTATTAATCTTTGAGATTCCTAACACCTTGATCATCCTGAGCAATGTTTCCCTCCAGCCTTTGCTCCTTATTCTTGTAACATCCTTTATAATCTATCAGGAACTGCACTCAGCGAATGAGTCACTGTATTACTCACCACACACAGCACCAGTAACTGAGGCGGGAGGGGAGGAGTGAGTCTGTACGTTCAGCAATAAACCAACAATCACAGAACCAGGGGAATCAACCTGAAAGTTAACTCTGTTTCTCTCTCCACAGATGCTGCCTGACCTGCTGAGTATTTCCAGCATTTTCTGTTTTTATTACACAGAACCAGGGGGCTGTCCCCTCACCAGGTGAGCTCGAAGGGGACGGGCTTCGTGCTGTTGAGTCTGTCTCTGTTTTGTACGTCTGCACCAACCCACTCCATGCATCGCACATAGCCAGGGTCGGACTGGCCAGGTGGGAAATTGGGAGATTTCCTGGGTACCTCTGTGAATGGTTCCCTCGTGCTGTATTATCAGAGCGCCACTTTTCTGGGAGAATCCCGTAGATTCTGCACCCTTTCAGGGAGTCATATGAAATAGGAGCTGGAGTTGGCCATTTGGCCCTTCGAGTCTGCTCCGCCATTCATCAAGATCATGGCTGATCTTCTACCTCAACTCCACCTTCCCGCACTATCCCCATATCCCTTAATTCCCTTCGTTCCCAAAAATATATCGACCTCTATCTTGAATATACTCAACGACTGAGCCTCCACAGCTCTCTGGGGTAGAGAATTCCAAAGATTCACCACCCTCTGAGTGAAGAAATTTCTCCTCATCTCAGTCCTAAATGGCTGACCCCTTATTCTGAGACTGTGACCCCTGGTTCTAGACTCCCCAGCCAGGGGGAACATCCTCCCAGCATCCACCCTGTCAAGCCCTGTAAGAATTTTGTATGTTTCAATGAGATCACCTCTCATTCTTCTAAACTCTAAGGAATATAGGCCTAGAATACTCAATCTGTCCTCATAGGACAATCCCCCAATCCCAGGAACCAGTCTGGTGAACCTTCGTTGCACTCCCTCTATGGCAAGTATATCCTTCCTTAGGTAAGGAGACAAAAACTGTACACAATACTCCAGGTGTGGTCTCACCAGGGCCCTATATAATTGCAGTAAGACGTCTTTACTCTTATACTCAAATCCTCTTGTGATAAAGGCCAACTTTCCTAATTGCTTGCTGTACCTGCATGTTAACTTTCAGTGATTCGTGTATAAGGACACCCAGGTTCCTCTGAACATCAACATTTCCCAATCTCTCACCATTTAAAAAATACTCTGCTTTTCTATTTTTCCTACCAAAGTGGATAACTTCACATTTCTCCACATTATATTCCATTTGCCATGTTCTTGCCCACTCACTTAGCCTGTCTATATCCCCTTGAAGCCTCCTTGCATCCTCCTCACAACTTACATTCCCACCCAGCTTTGTATCATCAGCAAACTTGGATATATTACATTTGGTCCCCTCATCCAAATCATTGATATAGATTGTGAATAGCTGAGGCCCAAGCACTGATCCTTGCGGTACCTCAGTAGTTACAGTCTGCCAACCCGAAAATGACCCGTTTATTCCTACTCTCTGTTTTCTGTCCGTTAATCAATCCTCAATCCATGCTAGTATATTACCCTCAATCCCATGAGCCCTAATTTTGTTTAATAACCTCTTGTGTGGCACCTTATCGAATGCCTTCTGAAAATCCAAATACACCACATCCACTGGTTCCCCCTTATCTATTCTGCTAGTTACAACCTCAAAAAACTGTAACAGATTTGTCAAACATGATTTCCCTTTCATAAATCCATGTTGACTCTGCCCAATCCTATTATTATTTTCTAAGTGCCCTGTTACCACGTCTTTAATAATAGATTCTAGCATTTTCCTTACTAATGATGTCAGGCTAACTGGTCTGTAGTTCCCCATTTTCTCTCTCCCTTCTTTCTTAAATAGTGGGGTTATATTTGCTACCTTCCAATCCACAGGAAC
This sequence comes from Squalus acanthias, assembly GCA_030390025.1. NCBI lineage: Eukaryota > Metazoa > Chordata > Chondrichthyes > Squaliformes > Squalidae > Squalus > Squalus acanthias. Next base: position 21,271,698 of record CM059445.1, read on the forward strand.
TGTTCCAGAATCTATGGAATTTTGGAAAATGACAACCAATGCATCCACTATCTCTAATTTCTCCAGTACTATTTTTTTACTAATACTAATTTCGTTCAGTTCCTCATTCTCGCTAGAGCCTTGGTTCTCCACTATTTCCAGGAAGTTTTTTGTGTCCTCTTCTGTGAAGACAGACACAAAGGCCACAACCTTACCTGAGGAGGCGCGTTGGGAGCGGGACTGCTGGTTTCCGGGTTTTATTCCCGGCCTCAGCGACATCTGACGAACAGACGCTATTTTCCCTTGATTGGCCTTGTTAAGCCCGCCCTGCGGGCTTGCCGGCCAATTAAGGGAAAGCCGGTGTCAGATGACGTCAGTGCATGACGCTTCATCCACCGGTTTTCTTAAAGGGACAGGCCCCATAATTTTTTGACAGATGAATTGTCGGTGTTTGACAGCATTGAGGTGCTGTCAAACACTGACAATCACTGTCCAAAGGTGAGCCCTTGCATCCAGGCTCACCAATGACTCTCTCCTCAGGAGAAAACAGATGGCAGCTGCATGTGAGATTGCAGAAGCCATCTGTCAATTCTCCCAATCAGATGAGGCTTCACAGAAACATCAAATCTTGTCACCTGCAGATACATATAAACAGAATAAAAATATTTCTCACTATATTCCCTCACTTGTCATACTTACCTGTGCACCATTGCACCCTTCACACTACCTCTGCAGCTGTCATTTGCACACTTACACTGCAGCAGACCCACAGCTCGCCTCGCTGACCCTGGCGGGGTTTCCCACCGTCGGGAAGCCCGCATCAGCAGGCGGAAAATGGTGAAAAGTCTCTTAACTGCCTGTTAACTACCTGTTAACAGGCAGTTAATTGGCTCTAATCCCCTTCCCGCCGCTACGAGATGGGTCCCTGCGCGAGTCGGGGACCCGCCTCCTGGGAAGATGGTTCGGAGGCGGGATGGGAGCGGGGTTGGGTCCCGCTCCCAATTTTTCCCATTTTCCCAGCAGTCCTGCCTCCAAAGGGCTGGTAAAATCCAGCCCAAAGTATTTGTTTAATTTCTCTGCCATTTCCTTATTCCCCATTATAATTTCTTCTGTAAGGGACCCACATTTACTTTTGCTAATCTTTTCCTTGTTACATACCTATAGAAGCTTTGACAGTCTGTTTTTATGTCTCTCGCTAGTTTACTCTCATATTCTATTTTCCCTTTCTTTATCAATTTCTTGGTCCTCCTTTGCTGAATTCTAAAATCCTCCCAATCCTCAGGCTAACTACTCTTTTTGGCAACATTATAAGCCCCTTCCTTTGATCTAATACTATCTTGAACTTCTCTTGTTAGCCACGGTTGTACCACTTTTCCTGTGGGGTTTTTTGCCTTAAAGGAATGTATATTTGTTGTAAATTATGTATTAATTCTTTAAATGCTAGCCATTGCTTGTCCACCGTCATACCTTTTAATGTAGTTTCCCAATCTACTGTAGCCAACTCGCCCCTCATACCTACGTAGTTTGCTTTGTTTAGATTTAAGACCCTAGTTTCAGATTTAACTAAATCACTTTCAAACTCAATATAAAATTCTATCATATTATGGTCACTCTTCCCTAAAGGTCCCTTTACTACAAGGTTATTAATTAACCCTTTCTCATTGCACAATACTAGATCTAAAAGAGCCTGTTCCCTAGTTGGTTCCTCAACATTCTGATCTAGAAAACTATCTTGTATAAATTCCATGAATTCGCCCTCCACACTATTACTGCAAATTTGGTTTGCCCAGTCTATATGTAGATTAAAGTCCCCCATGATTACTGTATTACCCTTGTTACATGCACCTCTAATTTCCTGATTTATACTCTGCCCAACATTACAACTACTGTTTGGGGACCTATAAACAACTCCCACCAATGTTTTCTGCCCCTTACTGTTTCTTAGCTCCACCCAAACTGATTCTCCATCTTGATTTTCGAGCTAAGATCCATTGGGGTAAAAATTCACTTGGTTGCGCCTCCCGTTAGCGCCTTAAGAGGGCGCTAATGGGGCGCAAAGCCGCTAACGCCCGTGCGCAGCGATGTTTGCGCCGCTCGAGAACTTAACTTGAGATTGTGCGGCGGCGCTAAAACTTACCGCTGCGACCACCTGCGCGCGCAGATTGTGACGTCATTCCATGGTGCAACGCCCTTGGGGCGCCCCGTAGCGGAAATTGAGTGGCGCCCCCTGCCTTACCGCCTGGCGCTTCCAACGACCAGAAGACTGGAACGCTATCAATCGCTGTGGGGCTGGGGGGGGCGCTATTTAAAGGGGGCCTCTTCCTGTCTTTTATTGTTGGTGGCATTTTTGAACTACGCATTCTGAGAGAGAGAGGGAGAGACTTCTGGAGAGATTCAACGTTGTGTGAAGGAGTTTTGGGTACTGAGCAGCACTTTGCAGGTTCATTTTGATTTGCCATTCCTTGTATCGATTTAGCAGAGACCATGGGAGCTGCACTCTGAGCTCTTTGCCTGGTGCTCTCCATTGATCTTTCCACCACATTTGATGTGCAAGTCTCTCCAGGCCGAGATTCAAGGCAGCAATGAACAGGATGTGGATGGAAAGCAAGATTAACCATCCCCTTTAAGAACTGGCCCGTGCCATTGTGTGTGTGTTCCATTGCTGACTGACATTACATGAGCTTCGCCAGCGCTCCGAGTTAGCGCCTCACTGCTAGGCCTTTGCGCCTTAAGAGAGGTGTGCAGCGCCTGCTGTAGCGCTCCACTCACCTCCCGGGGCGGTAAAAGTGAAGTTTCCTGTCAGTGCCGATAATTAGCGCCAGGCGCTAATATTTGCGTCCGGACGATATTTGCGCCCCAAATGGGGCGCGACCTAATTTCTACCCCATTCTCTCTACTGTCTTTATCCCATCCTTTATTATCAGGGCTACCCCTCCACCTTTTCCATTTTGCCTATTTCTTCTAAAAGTTAAGTATCCTGGAATATTTAGTTTCCAACCTTGGTCACTTTGCAACCACGTCCCTGTTATGGCTATTAGATCAAACCTGTTAATTTCTATCTGCGCTATTAATTCATCTATTTGTTGTGAATGCTTCGCGCATTCAGAAAGCCTTTAGCTTTGACTTATTTCTATTTTTCCCTGATGTCAACTTAGTCACTGATGCCTTATTACCTTTGTTACTTCCTGTCCCTTCCTGACCTACTCTGCTTATTTTTACCCAAAACTCTACTCTGCTCTAGAGCCTTGACATTTTTCTTACTGCTTTTAAATTTACTCTTTCCTGAATCCTCCCCACCCCCCCTTCATTAGTTTAAAGCCCTGTCTACTGCCCTAGTTATTCGGTTCGCCAGGACACTGGTCCCAGCCCAGTTTAAGTGGAGCCCGTCCCAATGGAACAGCTCCCTCTTTCCCCAGTACTGGTGCCAGTGCCCCATGAACTGAAACCCCTTCCTCTTACACCACTCTTTGAGCCATGCATTTAAACCTCTAATCTGTTTATCCCTATGCCAATTTGCACGTGGCTCAGGTAACAATCCAGAGACTATTACCTTTGAGGTTCTGCTTTTTAATTTGGACCCTAGCTCCTCAAACTCCCTCAGCAGAACCTCATTCCTAGTTCTACCTATGTCATTGGTTCCTACGTGGACCACAACAACTGGATCCTCCCCCTCCCACTCCAAGTTCTTCTCCAGCCGCGATGAGATGTCTTTAACCATGGCACCGGGCAGGCAACGCAACCTTCCGAACTCTCGGTCGCGGCTGCAGAGAAAAGTATCTATCCCCCTGACTATACTGTCCCCTACCACAACTACATTCCCTTTCACTCCCCCCACTTGACTGACCTCCTGCACCATGGTGCCATGGTCAGCTTGCTTATCCATCCTGCAGGCTTTTCCCTCATCCACACAGGCAGCAAGAACCTCATACCTGTTGGACAAGGGCAAAGGCTGAGGCTCCTCCAGCACTGCACCTGGGTCCCTTTACCTGCCTGAGTTGCAGTCACACCCTCCTGTCCCTGACCACTAACCAGACCTGTACCACTACCTAACCTAAGGGGTGTGACTGCCTCCTGGATCAAAGTGTCCAGGTAACTCTCCCTATCCCTGATGTCCAGCAATGTCTGCACCTCAGACTCCAGCTCAAAAACTCTGAGCTGAAGTTCATCAGGATGCAGGCACTTACTGCAGACGTGGTTGTCCGGGATCACAATGCTCTCCACAAACTCCCACATGCTGCAGTTGCGGCACACCACCTGCACTGCCATCCCTATATGACCTTGTTTTATTTAATTAAATTTAATTAAATTTGTATTTAGGTAACTTAGTTTAGTGTAGTTTGTTGACTACTTACTTGATCTAGATTAAGTTAAGGGTACTGAAATTAAATATCTACCTGTAACACAAAGCACTACAAGTAGTGTAGGCAAAAAGCACAACTCCTTCCCCCTCTTCTCCGAATTCTCACTCTTTCCAAATTCCCAAATAAAACACTCTGTTCAAGTCCACTCCGTTTTAATCCCGCTCTGTGCACCTCATTGCGATTTTAACTGTAGAATCAGAAATTTCTCTCCACCGGGAGGGTCCCGGTGGAGAGAAATCTAGAATGCTAAAAAGAAAAGACAAGGAAGCAGTGCAGGAAAGTGATTGGGGTAAGGATAACCAGATTGTGTCAGGAAGGGACAGAGCGTACAAACAAAAGAGTACACTAACAAATAGGGTCTGGGTAAGAAAAAATGGTAATAAGACAAATAGGGCCATAGTACAAAAACATGTTAAGATGTCTAAAAATGTTAAAAAGACAAATCTAAAGGCACTGTATCTGAATGCACGAAGCAGTCGTAATAAGGTAGATGAATTAACAGTGCAAATAGATGAAAACGGATACGATATAATTGCGATTACGGAGACATGGCTGCAGGGTGACCAAGGCTGGGAGCTGAATATCCAAGGATATTCGATATTTAGGAAGGACAGGCAAAAAGGAAAAGGAGGTGGGGTGGTGTTGTTAGTAAAGGATGAAATCAGAGCAATAGTGAAAAAGGATATTGGCTCAGAAAATCAAGATGTAGAATCAGTCTGGGTGAAGCTAAGAAGCACCAAGGGGCAGAAAACATTGGTGGGAGTTGTCTATAGGCCTCCAAACAGTAGTGGTAATGTAGGGGACGGCATCAAACAGGAAATTAGAGATGCATGTAACAGGGTTACTACAGTAATCATGGGTGACTTTAATCTACATATAGACTGGCCAAACCAAATTAGCAATAATACTGTGGAGGATGAATTCCTGGAGTGTACACGAGATGGTTTTTTAGACCAGTACGTTGAGGAGCCAACTAGGGAACAGGCTATCCTAGATTGGGTAATGAGAAGGGGTTAATTAATAATCTTGTTGTGCGGGGCCCTTTAGGGAAGAGTGACCATAACATGATAGAATTCTTCATTAAGATGGAAAGTGAAGTTGTCCAATCCGAAACTAGGGTCCTAAATCTAAACAAAGGAAACTACGAAGGTATGAGGAGGGAGTTGGCTATGATAGATTGGGGAGCTTCATTAAAAGGCATGATGGTGGATAGGCAATGACTAACATTTAAGGAACGAATTCATGAATTGCAGCAGTTATACATTCCTTTCTGGCACAAAGGAAAAGCAGCCCAACCATGGCTAACAAAAGAAATTAAGGATAGTATTAGATCCAAAGAGGAGTCATATAAAGTTGCCAGAAAAAGTAGCAAGCCTGAGGATTGGGAGCAGTTTAGAGTTCAGCAAAAAAGGACCAAGAGATTGATTAAGTGGGGAAAAATAGAGTATGAGAGTAAACTTGCAAGGAACATAAAAGCAGACTGTAAAAGCTTCTACAAGTATGTAAAAAGAAAAAGATTAGTGAAGACAAATGTAGGTCCCTTATAGTCAGAAACAGGAGAATTTATAATGGGGAACAAGGAAATGGCAGAGCAATTAAACAAATACTTTGGTTCTGTCTTCACGGAAGAGGACACAAATAACTTCCCAGAAATACTAAGGAACCAAGGGTCTAGTGAGAAGGAGGAATTAAAGGAAATTAGTATTATTAAAAAAATAGTGCTGGAGAAATTAATGGGACTGAAAGCCGATAAATCCCCAGGGCCTGATAATCTGTATCCCAGAGTACTAAAAGAGGTAGCCATGGAAATAGTGGATGCATTGGTTGTCGTCTTCCAAAATTCTCTAGATTATGCAACAGTTCCTGCAGATTGGAGGGTGGCAAATGTAACCCCACTATTTAAAAAAGGAGGGAGAGAGAAAACAGGGAACTACAGACCGGTTAGCCTAACATCAGTAGTAGGAAAAATGCTAGGGTCTATTATAAAGGATGTGATAACAGGACACTTAGAAAATATCAATAGGATTAGTCAAAGTCAACATGGATTTATGAAAGGGAAATCGTGTTTGACAAACCTACTGGAGTTTTTTGAGGATGTAACTGGTAGAATTGATAAGGGAGAACCAGTGGATGTGGTGTATTTGGATTTTCAGAAGGCCTTTGATAAAGTCACACATAAGAGGTTAGTGTGCAAAATTAAAGGGATTGGGGTAATATACTGGCATGGATTGAAAATTGGTTAACAGACAGGAAACAGAGAGTAGGAATAAATGGGTCTTTTTCAGGGTGGCAGGCGGTGACTAGTGGGGTACCGCAGGGATCAGTGCTTGGGCCCCAGCTATTCACAATATATATATCAATGATTTGGATGAGGGAACCAAATGTAATATTTCCAAGTTTGCTGATGACACAAAACTAGGTGGGGTTGTGAGTTGTGAGGAGGATGCAAAGAGGCTTCAAGGCAATTCAGACAAGTTGAGTGAGTGGGCAAATACATGGCAGATGCAGTATAACGTGGATAAATGTGAAGTTATCCACTTAGGTAGGAAAAACAGAAAGGCAGAGTATTATTTGAATGGTGATAGATTGGGAAATGTTGATGTACAAAGGGACCTGGGTGTCCTTGTACACCAGTCACTGAAAGCAAACATGCAGGTGCAGCAAGCAGTTAGGAAGGCAAATGGTATGTTGGCCTTCATTGCAAGAGGATTTTGAGTACAGGAGCAAGGATGTCTTACTACAGTTATACAGGGCCTTGGTGAGACGACACCTGGAGTACTGTGTGCAGTTTTGGTCTCCTTACCTAAGAAAGGATATACTTGCCATAGAGGGAGTGCAGCAAAGGTTACCAGACTGATTCCTGGGATGGCAGGACTGTCGTATGAGGAGAGATTGGGTCGACTAGGCCTGTATTCACTAGAGTTTAGAAGAATGAGAGGGGATCTCATTGAAACGTATAAAATTCTGACAGGGCTAGACAGACTGGATGCAGGGAGGATGTTTCCCCTGGCTGGGGACTCTAGAACGAGGGGTCACAGTCTCAGGATACGGGTAGGACATTTAGGACTGAGATGAGGAGAAATTTCTTCACTCAGAGGGTGGTGAACCTGTGGAATTCTCTACCACAGAAGGCTGTGGAGGCCAAGTCACTGAATATATTTAAGAAGGAGATAGATAGATTTCTAGACACAAAAGACGTCAAGGGGTATGGGGAGAGAGCGGGAATATGGTATTGAGATAGAGGATCAGCCATGATCATATTGAATGGTGGAGCAGGCGCGGAAGAACCGTTCATGAGGCGTCGTATTTGTGGCGGTCGAAAGGAGGGACCGTGTGGAGTGTAATGCGTCTGGAAGTACTGCTTCCCATTGCTGGTTGGGTAGGCCCCGAGATCTCAAAGCCAGACGTACCGCATTCCAGATGATAGCGTTAAAACGCTCGACTTGCCCATTCCCGACCGGATGATAAGGCGTCGTTCTGCTGGCAGCAATACCCCGTTCCGAGAGATAGGCCTTGAGTTCTCCTGACATAAAAGAAGGGCCCCGATCCGAATGAACATAGGATGCCATGCCACAGAAAGCAAACACCTGCTCAAGGCAGCTGATAACCGTGGTCGTCAGCATATTGGGGCAGGGAAAGGCAAACGGAAAACGGGAATACTCATCGACCATGGTCAATAGATAAGTGTTGCGAGTTGAAGAGGGCAACGGCCCCTTAAAATCGATGCTAAGCCGTTGCATTGGCTGGGTCGCATGTATGAGTATACCACCCGAGGGACGGAAAAACTGAGGTTTCAATTCCGCACAGACTCTGCAGTCCGAGCACATCTTCTTTACATCCCTGGTAGAGAATGGGAGATTTCGGGACCGCACGAAGTGTAGCATGCGAGTAACGCCCGGATGACACAACCCATCATGGATGTCTACGAGCGTAGAAACATAGAAACATAGAAACATAGAATCTAGGAGCAGGAGTAGGCCATTCGGCCCGTCGAGCCTGCTCCGCCATTCAATACGATCATGGCTGATCATCCAAATCCAGTACCCTGTCCCTGCTTTAATCCCCACAGTACACATATCCCACCCTACCCCCGTAACCCCACGTATTTAATTCCCTCTAACATATCCCATCCTATCCCCATAACCCCACATATTTAATCCCCCCTAACACTAAGGGTCAATTTATCATAGCCAAATCAACCTAACCCACACATTTTTGGACTGTGGGAGGAAACCGGAGCACCCGGAGGAAACCCACGCAGACACGGGGAGAATGTGCAAACTCCACACAGACAGTCACCCGAGGTCAGATTCGAACCCGGGTCTCTGGCGCTGTGAGGCACCAGTGCTAACCACTATGCCACCGTGTTGCCATGGCGGAGCAGAATGCTCGTGTGAGGGTATCCGGAGCCACATTCTCCTTGCCAGGTCGATAGTGGATGGTGTAACCAAAAGAGGCCAATTCCAGCCGCCAAAGCTGGATTTTATTATTTTTAATTTTGGTCCGTTTTCGATTATCGAGCATGAAGGCGACCGATCGCTGGTCCGTGATTAAGGTAAAGTGCTGGCGAGCTAGGAGATGACTCCACTTCCGTACTGCCTCTATGATGGCTGTAGCTTCTTTCTCGACTGGAGGATAATGTAGCTCAGCCCCTTGAAAAGTCCTGGACAAAAATGCCACCGGACGACCTTCCTGATTCAGAATGGCCGAGATCACCACCTCCGAGGCATCACACTCAACAACAAAAGGAAGGCTCTCATCGATGGAGTGAAGAGCCGCTTTCTCCAACTGTTTTTTCAGGAGGTTAAAGGCTGCAACAGCTGCTGTGTCTAGTGGGAATGTGCTGGCCTTCAGTAGAGGTTGGATTCGGTCCGAGAAGTTAGGAATCCATTTAGCATAGTATGCAAACAGGCCGAGGGCCCGGCGCAAGGAGGCCGGATTCTTAGGTGGCGGGAGTTCTTGGAGTGGGCGAAGCCTTTCAGGGTCAGGTTTAATGATGCCATTGCCCACACAATAGCCAAGGATGTTGATGGTTGGTTGTGACTCAATGGATTTAGCCGCATTTAATGTCAAATTACGGTGCTGGAGTGCATCCCAAAATCGTTGGAGATTGGCGTCATGTTCCCGCTGATTGCGACCTGCGACAGTAATATTGTCCAGATAAGGAAACGTATCCTTCAAGTCTTCCTGTTTGACCAGGTCATCCATTGCTCGCTGGAAGACAGCCACTCCATTAGTGACCCCAAAGGGGAGGCGACGAAATTGATACAGCCGTCCATTGGCTTCAAAGGCCGTATACTGCTTGTCTGAGACCTTCAAGGGTACCTGATGATAGGCACTTTTCAGATCATATGTTGAGAACACCGTGTACTCAGCCAGTTTATTAACCATATCATCGATGCGCGGCAATGGGTATGCGTCCAAGTCCGTATATTGATTGATGGTCTGTGAATAGTCAATGCACAGCCGTTTCTTGTGAGGTTGTAGAGGGTTCTTAACAATAACGACCTGGGCGCGCCATGGCGACGAACAAGGCTCGATGATATCCTCTGCTAAAAGCCGAGAAATCTCAGCCGCAATAAAAGACTGGTCTTCCTGACTGAAACGTCGTGACTTTGTTATAATCGGTTTGCATCGAGGAGGGATACTGGTAAACAGTGAGGGTTCATCCAGTGAAGCTGCTGACAATGCACAGAACGGTAATCGAGGTAGTATATTAGAAATAGTGAGTTCAGGTTTGGATCCGCCGAACTCAATGGTGAGCTTCTTATGCTGCTTTTGAAAATCCAGCCCTAAGATAAGATCACTACATAAGTCCTTGAGCACCGAAAGCCGGGTGGAGGGATACCTGTGACCATACAACCATACAAAAGCCAGAAATTCTGGTATTAAGTGATGACTGAGCCATCGCAATTGCCTGGTCCGATGGGAAAACATGTAGCTTTAACTCTGCAACAATCTGTTCCCTAATGAAACTATCAGTGCTACCTGAGTCAATTAAGGCATCTAAAGTATGTCCATTAATTGATGCTTTTGTAGCTGCATGGAATAGGTTCTGAGGACAAGCAGCTGTAATTGGTGTCGTTGCACAAAGAGTGGCTGAAACTCTAGGTGTGTTTCTTCGAGAGAAAACCCGAGAGGAAGCACGATAGATTTTAGCCGGAACATCTTGATAGGCCCTTACCGGGGCAGTTCGGTAGGACTTAGCTTGATAAGCCCTCGTAGAGGCTCTTGATAGGCAAACCTTTGCAAAATGACCCTTTTTGTTGCAATGACTGCAAAACGCATTGCGAGCAGGGCAGAATTTCCGAGGGTGAAACTCATCACCACAAAAGAAGCATTTCTTAGATTGCCAAGAGGCTGCCACAGTGGGGTCATCATCCTCTTCATCAGTGAAGTCATCAGATTGATCGTCAGGGATAAAGTCCTCCCTAATAGAGTTCACCTGTGGCCTCTTAAATTGCCTGACTGTAGTTAAGGCAGCAGACCGAGGTCTGGGCACTGTATAAAGGTCTGCATTTCTTTTTGCCAGAACTAGAGAGCAAGCCATGTCATAAGCTCTCTGAAGCTCAAGTGTCTTACTTTCCAGTAGACGCTGGCGTATAAATGGGGAGGCAAGCCCGCAGATGAAAGCATCACGGATCATTTCTTCACGGTACAGCTCAGTTGAGGCCGCCTGAAAGTTACAGTCCATACTAAGTCTGCGAAGCTCTTGGAGGAATTTATCAATGGATTCCTCCGGCCCTTGTTGGGCTGTAGCTAGTAGATGTCTGGCATAGACCTCATTCGGTGTCTTAGTATATAGTCTTTTAAGCGTCCGAATTGCCTCCTCGTAACTGCCCCATTCCTCCACATACTGAAATACATTCGGGGTGACACAGTTGATGAGTATCCGCAACTTTGAGTCATCATCAGCCTTGCAATATTCGAGAAAATTGTCAAACGTGCGATACCAGTGTTTCCACACCTTACCGGCTGCTGGGGTGTTTGGGTCCAAGTCAAGACGCGATGGTTTAAGGATGTTTTCCATGATGGGTGATTCCCTGGATCCTTAGTTCCGAGTTCGTCCAAAAAGTTTGAGTGCGAAGTTTTTCAAAGTTGATTAAATTGTCGTAAGAATGAGCCTTACGCGTGGTGAACTTAAAGTAAGCTTTAATCAACTAAAAAGGTGCTACATACAAAAGAGGTCTTACTCTATGCCTCTCCAGGATCCAACTGATCAGTCCAGTATTTATCCTGGACTAATCACAGGAAGTGATGCAATAAAGTTCGAGTCACAGGAAGCTGTATTGTGTTACCACAGTGATGATTCCTTGTTGGCCAGGAGGAGGAGCAGGAGTTCTCCCCGAGCCCCGCAAGGAGTCCTTGGGCATCCCGAGCTTTGGCCCTCCCTCTCAACACCGGCAGCTCTCTGAAGAACACCTCCACACCAACTCCCCTTCCCAGGACTAACCTTCCTCAGCTCACGCATAAAGAACGGCCACGAGGGTGAGACACCAGCACTCGTGGAACTGTACCCCAGAATAATGGAGAACTAAACAGGCAACATAATATATAAAAGATATGGTGCAATGTTTGGAGGTGTTTTATTTAAGTTGTTGAGAACTCTCCCATTACAACATCTAACTGTATTTTCAAGCCCAGTGTTTTGCCCTGGATTCTCTTTTCTGCTTCAGGGTGGGAATACCGCACACTGTCCCAACCCCCACGACCCAGAACCGTTCTCCCAGCGGATCCCCACCAGCCTGTGAGACTGCCATGGGAAGCCACCTAAAGGGCCACAAGACTACACCCAATTCTCGGCCATCATCGGGACAGATCAGAGCAAAATGGAGGGAGAGGCGGCCATGATTAAACCTTTCTCCATCTAGGGACTTCGGGATCTTCCTGTCACCACCCCAGGGACTACTGTTAGTCTTCCCCTGGCAGTAAGGGGGGGTGGGGGGGGCAGACAGACTGCAAACATGGACTGGGCTGCCCCTGCTGACATTTGCATGGGGGCTAGGGAGGAAAATTGAGGTCGGGGCAGGAAGGCAACATTGCCAAATTTCCCCGTTTCTGATGCTATAGACCCTAACATCGGGTTCGCTTTTCATATTGTTGCTGCTGCTGGTTTTAGTGAGCGCTCCATCAATACTCCCAGATCCCTCTCCTGTATTGCAGCCCAAGGACATTTAGTTTTTGTCCCACTATTTACTCCCCCTCCCTATTTTCCTTGCTGACCTTGAAGCAGTATTCCGGGTTTTTATCTGATATTTTAATGCCCTGGATGGCATCCCCTCATAACCGCCTTCTCCCTAAACTTCACAGTTTGAGTTTCACTAACTTTTCTACAAAGCTCATGCTTTAGTTGTGTTGTTTCTCCAATGGGGCATGGTGACCACAACTGAATATAAACCTGGAATCACATTTTAAAACCTAATTGGATGTATTTGTAACATTATCTGCAGTCTAGACTTTGTACATAAAGTAGGCAGGACCAAAATTATAATTTTAGACTGAGTGATATTTTGCAATGTCTGAGTAGTTGGGGACATGTTAGACCTGCCCTGTGCTCTTCCTTTTGCATATAAATCAAATCTAAAACCATTAGGACAATCTCTTCAGGGAGAGATCTGGAGACACCATCTCAATTTCAGAGAAAGTCAGAAATACTGTCACTTCTGGGGTCAGTGTGACATCACCCCATGTGTTTCAATTCACCTCAGAAAAGGCACTCAGCAAAGTGACCCAGGATGTCAAACTCTGCCTCGCGAGTTCTTCAGCTGAAGACTCTGGGAATTCAAATCAACTTATTGCTTGTCTTGTTACAAAGGTCACATCAACACATCACATCCACAGCCTTATTTTTACTGTCACACTTTGCTGAGAGAATGCTGGCTTGTCCCTCAGTGATTGTTCAGAGCTGTGTCTCTTGTATGCACACTTGTTTCTCTGGCTATCTGATCGGACCTGTCTCTTGGGATCTTTCTCAGCATTTTCAAACTAAAGTCTTCTTGTGATCTATTTAGGATCAATGCGCTTTTCAGTTTTTACACTTCCGACAGGAGCATTTACAAGGACGTGACTGGTGAATGTTCATGCTGCCAGTTCCACGGGATGGTTAAGCTGTGTGAAAAGCAGCTGATGCTCTGCATTTGTCAAATTTACACCTGGGGGCACAGACAGAGCATCAGTGGCAGGACAGACACGATGGGCCAAATGGCCTCCTTCAGGGCCATAAATTTCCATGATTCTATGACTGAAACAATACAGGCTCTCCTGATCACACACGTTGAAAATTCACCAATCTCTGGCCGAGGCCTCCCTTGATGTCGAGAGTGTCAGCAGGTTATTTGATTATGAGAGGACATCGCAGCAGGCCTAATTCTATTCCAGCAGGGAGAGGGGCTAATGGATAGAAACCTGCGCTGGCTTTTCCTCGCCCTGACTGCTACAGCTGAGATTATTAACTCAGCACAGACCCGGGATCAAACCTGAGCCCTTTCTGTATTGTTCAAGTCCCACTCCAGAGATTTGAGCACATAATCCAGGCTGACACTTCAATGCAGTACTGAGGGAGTGCTGCACTGTCGGAGCTGCCGTTTTTCAGATGAGACTTTAAACCGAGGCCCCGTCTGCTCTCTCAGATGGACGTAAAAGATCCCACGGCACTATTTGAAGAAGAGCAGGGGAGTTCTCCCCGGTGTCCTGGCCAATATTTCTCCCTCAACCAACATTGCTAAAAAACAGATAATCTGGACATTTATATCAGTTCTGTTTGTGGGAGCTTGCTGTACTCAAATTGGCTGCCGCATTTCCTACATTACAACAGTGACTACACTTCAAAAGTACTTCACTGGTTGTATTGTGCTTTGAGACGTCTTAAGGTTGTGAAAGTTTCCACAGTTCTGAGGAACACATGCTGAGAGGAAGAACGTAATGGTCGCTGTGGGGTACAATCACATTTAATTGGAAACAAACTGTTTTATATTCACAACAAAACATTTTTTGGGTGGTTTAAGGATTTGGATGAACTGGATACCAATAGATAAATTAACAGTTTTCAGATTAGCATTAGGGACGGTTAGACTGGGGCATTGGATGGCAGCGCTGGTTACAGACTGAGCACTGGGGCTCACAGTACACTAGAGTGGAGAGTGGGCCTTTGTAAATTTGAGGCTCAATGGAGAAGGTTGAATGAGGGAAGAATCCCACAGCTCTGAGGTCCTAGAACACAATGGGCTGGATTTTGATACTGGGGCGGGTTGGAGTCGTGTCATCCGCATTTCATGTTATCCACCCGACTGCAATTGGATGTGGGAGATTGATGGAATTTTCACTTAATTGGGCAATTGAGTTCCAGCATGTGGGAACCCATGAACCAATTAGAGGTTTCAGTCTGAAAGTCGCCTCTGATGATGTCATCATTGTTGCTGCATTGCAGGTCAGAGACTGCCTGGCCTTTGCTGTGAGAGGACCTGGATGCAAAATGAGCAGCATCTCAGAGAGAGAGAGAGACAGAGAGAGAATTTTTTTTGCATCCAGGTCCTCTCACAGCAAAGGCCAGGCAGTCTCTGAAGACATTCAATGCAGCAGCATCAGAGGCGACTTTCAGACCTAATACTACTACTACCTTCATCACATCTCCGTTGTAATAGTGGAACTGCAGCTGATAGTCAGCTATCCACTTGTGCTCCCGCCAGGTTTCACTGGCGTGTTTCAGATCAGGCGTACTTCACGTGGGAAAAGGGTTAAACTAGCTAAAACATTTCAAAATGGCATTACAGAGCCAATTTAGAGCTTGTTAAGGGCTTTAATGGCCTCTCCCGCCTCTTGGAGGCGGGACGGAGACGGGACCACCGCACACGATTTCATCAAAATTGCGTGGAGGCGGAATCGGGTCCGCCCGCCACTTTTCGCAATTTTAACCCCCCACACGCCTCCAAACCCGCCTCCACGGGTCAATGAAAATCCAGCTCAATGAGTCAGAGTAGGAAACAGCGTAACGTGCCTGATTTCAGCCCACTGAGCACACTATCCCCTCTCCTGGGTCTAAGGTCTGTACGCTGCCTGATACTGTAGCACTCCAAGGATGGCCAGGAAAATTGGCTGTGTCATTCTGTGCAATCATGTAGAACTATTAACAAGAAATCTTAAACAAAGGGTTAACGAACAGTCAACGGTTGGTGTGATTGTATGGAGCTTCTACTTATTCAGGGTAAGAGTCACTCTGTGTAACTGTACAGAGTCACTGTTTATTCAGGGTAAGGGTCACTCACTGTGTAACTGTACAGAGTCACTGTTTATTCAGGGTAAGAGTCACTCACTGTGTAACTGTACAGAATCACTGTTTATTCAGGGTAAGAGTCACTCACTGTAACTGTAAAGAGTCACTGTTTATTCAGGGTAAGGGTCACTCACTGTGTAACTGTACAGAGTCACTGTTTATTCAGGGTAAGGGTCACTCGCTGTGTAACTCTACAGAGTCACTGCTTATTTAGGGTCAGGGTCACTCACTGTGTAACTGTACAGAGTCACTGTTTATTCAGGGTAAGGGTCACTCACTGTGTGACTGTACAGAGTCACTGTTTATTCAGGGTAAGGGTCACTCACTGTGTAACTGTACAGAGTCACTGTTTATTCAGGGTAAGGGCCACTCACTGTGTAACTGTAGAGTCACTGTTTATTCAGGGTAAGGGTCACTCACTGTGTAACTGTACAGAGTCACTGTTTATTCAGGGTAAGGGTCACTCGCTGTGTAACTGTACAGAGTCACTGTTTATTCAGGGTAAGGGTCATTCACTGTATAACTGTACAGAGTCACTGTTTATTCAGGGTAAGGGTCACTCACTGTGTAACTAGTCATAGTCATAGAGTCATAGAGTTATACAGCACAGAAAGAGGCCCTTCGGCCCATCGTGTCTGCACCGGCCATCAAGCCCTGTCTATTCTAATCACATTTTCCAGCACTTGGTCCGTAGCCTTGTATGCAATGGTGTTTCAAGTGCTCATCTCAATGCTTCTTGAATGTTGCGAGGGTTCCTGCCTCTACCACCCTTTCAGGCAGTGAGTTCCAGATTCCAACCACCCTCTGGGTGAAAAAGTTTTTCCTCAAATCCCCTCTAAACCTCCTGCCCCTTACCTTGAAACTATACCCCCTGGTTATTGACCCCTCTACTAAGGGGAAAAGTTCCTTTCTATCTACCCTATCTATGCCCCTCATAATTTTGTACACCTCAATCAGGTCCCCCCTCAGCCTTCTCTGCTCGAAGGAAAACAACCCCAGCCTGTCCTGTCTCTCTTCATAGCTTAAGCTCTCCAGCCCAGGTAACATCCTGGTGAATCTCCTCTGCACCCTCTCCAATGCAATCACATCCTTCCTATAGTGCACACAGTATTCCAGCTGTGGCCTAACTAACATTTTGTACAGCTCCATCATAACCTCCCTGCTCTTATATTCTATGCCTCGGCTAATGAAGGCAAGTATCCCATATGCCTTTTTAACCACCTTATCTACCTGTCCTGCTGCCTTCAGGGATCTTATGTACATGCACACCAAGGTCCCTCTGATCCTCTGTCCTTCCCAGGGTCCTACCATTCATTGTGTATTCCCTTGCCTTGTTTGTCCTCCCAAAATGCATCACCTCACACTTTTCAGGGTTAAATTCCATTTGCCACTGTTCTGCCCATCTAACCATCCCGTCTATATCGTCCTGTAGCCTGAGGCTTCCCTCCTCGCTATTTACCACTCCACCAATTTTCGTGTCATCTGCGAACTTACTGATCATACCTCCTACTTTCATGACATGAATCTTGTCATTCATGTGGAAATGACTTATGAAGTAATACTAGGCGGCCTGCTGGTGGCGCTGTCCAGGGAGAGTATAAATACTCGGGCATGGGCCCAGCTTGCTCAGGACATTCCTTAACAGTAACTAGTGAAGGACACAACTAGATCCCCATGTTGAAAAACAGTTGATTAAAGCTTTGTTTAACACTTAGACCAAGTGCCTAGTAGTTTTCTTACGTCAATTCATATCTAAATCATTAATGTACACTACAAACAGCAAAGGACCCAGCACCGATCCCTGCCGTACACCACTGGACACAGGCTTCCAGTCACAAAAACAACCTTTGACCATCACCCTCTACCTCCTGCCACTAAGCCAATTTTGGATCCAATGTGCCAAATTGCCCTGGATCCCATGGGCTCTTACCTTCTTGCCCAGTCTCCCATGTGAAACTTTGTCAAAAGCCTTACTGAAGTCCATGTAGACTACATCAACTGCACTACCCTCATCCACACACCTAGTAACCCCCTCGAAAAATTCAATCAAATTGGTCAGACATGATCTCTCCCTGACAAAGCCATGCTGACTGTACAGAGTCACTGTTTATTCAGCAGGTTAAGGGTCACTAACTGTGTAACTGTACAGAGTCACTGTTTATTCAGCAGGGTAAAGGTCACTAACTGTGTAACTGTACAGAGTCACTAACTGTGTAACTGTACAGAGTCACTGTTTATTCAGCAGGGTAAGGGTCACTAACTGTGTAACTGCAGAGTCACTGTTTATTCAGCAGGGTAAGGGTCACCAACTGTGTAACTGCAGAGTCACTGTTTATTCAGCAGGGTAAGGGTCACTAACTGTGTAACTGTACAGAGTCACTGTTTATTCAGCAGGGTGAGGGTCACTAACTGTGTAACTGTACACTTGCCCTTTTAGTGAGCAAGGTTAAGAGTATTCTAATAGCTGTCACAAACTACAAATGTTAATAATGTACCTGCAGACAATATTTTTAAGTTGTCAGTTAACCTATTAATTGGGTGCTCCACAATATCCTGTGATCTGTCGTGACCCAGTGACCTTAGCTCTATAAGCCCTTAACTCAGCTCCAAAAATATCTGTTTCGGCACCAAGAGCTGCGGTAGGATTATTAACCTTTCGGCGCTGTACCTGAGGAAGCTGCAGGCAGTGCTTGGCATCGTCCAAATGGCCATTATAACCATTGACAGTGAGGGTCAGAGACCATTCACCATGGAGGGCCTGATACTGTCCTCATACCACACACACACATGCCACACACAGACCACACCATACACACCCAGACAGCACACACACCACACCCAGACACCACACACACACAGACACACAGATAAACAACACACACCATACACACACCGACACACAGATAAACACCACACCCGGACACACACCAACACACAGATAAACACCACACCCGGACACACACACAGATAAACACCACACCCGGACACACACACACACACACCACACAAACACTCACACACACAGATACGCACACAGACGCTTAAACAAATGCATAAGCACATAAGCACATACACACATTTTCCAGCAGAGGTCACTGGAGTGATCTCGAGCTGATTTTTCCTCTTCCCCAGACAGTGGCACTGAGACACTTGGCTGATCTCAGTGAACACTGGTACTTCATCTCCTCATTCCAGCTGTGCCTTTGTTTCTGTTCTCTACACATTATTCCAGCTGTGCTCTCTTTTGCACAAATCAGGACCGACAGAAAATCAATTGGTTCCGATGGAGTAAAAGGGACTCACTTGAGCCCAACAACAAGAGGTTTATTGACTATGAACACAAAATCGATTGTGCAGCTGTCTCCAGGGCTGGCAGAGGGTTTTGTTCTTGTGCCAACTGCTCAGTGAAGACCAATGGAGACAGAGAACCCCGCTCCTCCAATCCCTTGTGCCTGTCACCAGAGACGGGAACTGCACAGTGAATCGATCAGTGCCTCCGACTCTCTGATCTATCCGATCAGCACAGAACAGAGCTGGAGATCTCTGCCCACCACTAGCGTACTGGAAATGGGAAATAAAAACTAAAGAGTGCAACTTAACTGTCATGGCCATTTTTGTGGTCATTTCTGCCCCCCCCCCCAATTTAATATATTCAATTTCACAACTCACGACTGTTGGGCTGCTAGTCTGGTAAAAGAAAGACTTGGAGGGAGAAATTCAGTATCGCCCCATTTGGGGCGCAATTATCGGCCGGGCGCAAAGATTAGCGCCTGGCGCTAATTATCGCCACCGACTGCAAACTTGACTTTTATCACCCCTGGAGGTGATTGCAGCGCTAAATCAGGCGCTTCACACCTGTCTTAAGGTGCAAAGGCCGAGGAGCGAGGCGCTACCTCAGAGCGCTGGCAAAGCTCATGTGATGTCAGTCAGCAATGGAACACACACACAATGGCACTGGCCAGTTCTTAAAGGGGAGGGTTGATCTTGCTTTCCATCCACATCCTGCTCATTGCAGCCTTGAATCTCGGCCTGGCGAGAACTGCACATCAAATGTGCTGGAAAGAACAATGGAGAGTACCAGGGAAAGAGCTTAGAGTGCAGCCCCCACAGTCTCTTCTAAATCGATACAAGGAATGGCAAATCAAAATGAACCTGCAAAGTGCTGCTCAGTACCCAAAACTCCTTCACACAGCGTTGAATCTCTCCAGAAGTCTCTCTCTCTCTCTCAGAATGCGTGGTTCAAAAATGGCACCAACAATAAAAGGCAGGAAGCGGTCGCCTTTAAATAGCGCTCCCCCAGTCCCTTCATGACTGCAAAACGCTCCCCTCACGTCAGATATTGAGTGGCTCCCCCTGCCTTACCGCGTCAGGCGGTAAGGCAGGGGGCGCCACTCAATATCTGCTCCGGGACGATACTGGGGCGTTGCTCTCTCGACTGACGTCACGATCTGCCGGCGCAGGAGATCGTGGCGGTAGTGTTTAGCGCCGCCGCAAAATGTCTAGTTAATTTCGCAAGCGGCGCAAACATCGCCTCGCCCGGGCGCCAGATGCTTTGCGCCCCATTAGCGCCCTCTTAAGGCGCTAACGGGAGGCGCAACCAACTGAATTTTTCCCCCTTGCATTTTTACAGCGCCTTTCATGACCTCAGGACGTCCCAAAGCACTTTACAGTCAATGAAGTACTTCTGAAGTGTAGTCACTGTTGTAATGTAGGAAACACGGCAGCCAATTTGCGCTCAGCAAGCTCCCACAATGACCAAATAATCAGCTTTATTGGGCCGAGGTTGCTATAGGCATTGAATGCAGTGAACAGCACATTATGCTGCATAAATCATATCACGATGTCGGAGTGGGGATCCAGAGTCTGTGCTGTGTGTTTGAATTCAGAAAGATTCCGTCAGTCTAACAACGTGCTTGACTCTCGAACTCTGTGGGCCCAGGCAGCGAAGCTGAAAATGACCCCCCTGTAACTCTCCCAGTTAACTTCATACACAGGTGTAACGAAGCCGACATGCCTGGAGGCCCTGACTACCTCCCCTTTCAGTTTCTTTGAGTGATGTTACCCAATGAATGCTGGTAGAATGCAAATTATGGAGAATCATTGGGTCTTACAACCACCATAAACTATGCAGAGCAATGTCCGGTGGTTCTGTGAAGAATGGGAGAGAGGAGAACCGCCAGCCTGGATCTGGATCTGAATCTGGTTATCGGGGCATGCTGAAATTCTAGCATGTGGCATCAGACAGTCTGAGAGATGATGATCACACAATTACATCTCAATTAGCTAACAGCTGCCCTATTATCAGCATTACAAGCACACATCAATAAAGCTTGAGTGATATCGAGCAGGATGCTGCCAATTCAGAGTTACCGTTCAGCATCTTACTCCGTGTGATGTAGTAGGGAGCAGCTTGTTTGTCAGAACAAGTTGTTTTACAAGGACTCTCGAAGGGTTAATGTATAGTAAGGACTCCAACTGCCCCCAGAGGATGGTGTTTCATCAGGAAATTCATCACGTTTTGCAGCTTATTACAGCCCTGAGAAACAGGCGACAGGTGGGAAATATGTGACTGGTGTGGCTCCCACAGAAACTGTAATCCATCTCATCTGACTAAAGACAGGTGGGCAGTCCCATTCGATCTGGGCCATTTGAGCTTAGAATCAGCTAGCCAGATAAGCAGGATGGGAGGAGACGCTGTATAACACGCTGTATAACACCCATCACCCCTGTGCTCGCTGACCTACATTGGCTCCCGGTTAAGCAATGCCTCGATTTTAAAATTCTCATCCTTGTTTTCAAATCCCTCCATGGCCTCGCCCCTCCCTATCTCTGTAACCTCCTCCAGCCCCACAACCCCCCCGAGATATCTGCGCTCCTCTAATTCTGGCCTCTTGAGCATCCCTGATTATAATCGCTCCTTCAGGTGCCAAGGTCCTAAGCTCTGGAATTCCTTCCCTAAACCTCTCTGTCATCTCTTTCCTCCTTAAAAACACTCCTTAAAACCGACCTCTTTTGGTCATCTGCCCTAATATCTCCTTATGTGGCTCGGTGTCAAATTTTGTTTTTCACGCTCCTGTGAAGTGCCTTGGGATGTTTTACATTAAAGGCGCTATATAAATACAAGTGGCTGTTGCTGTGTGATTGCTGTTCATTTTCAAAGACTAAAGTCCCAGCACCGCCACCTCCCCCAGTGACTAAGTAGGTAAGTGCTGCACCCAATGTGGAACAGACTAGGATGGGCCCAGGTTCAATCCCTGGCCTGTGCTCAGTTACCTTGGTGTTGGGACTACACTGGCCTCCTCAACCTAGGAGTGGAAAAATCAGCCCGAGATCTATTAATCTATTCTTAGAATGTGAGCAACACTAGCAAGGCTACCTTTATTGCCCGCATGGACCAGAGTCAGACATCGATCAGCCCTGAAGGAAGACATTGCTGAACCAGTTACATTTCTAGAATCTGGCAGTTTTCATGGTTGTTTTTTATAGTGTCAGCCCTCAAGTCACCGGATTTATTTAATTCAGTTTCACAATGTACCATGGCGGGATTTGAACCCCTGATTGTTGGGAACTCTTGATAGGATGAGGTACCAGAGGGTGCCTGTGGTACGGTCTGCACTCCAGCAAGAGTTAGCATCTTCAGGAAAGGGGAGGAGAGAGAGGAGCAGAGAAGAAAATTGAAGGAAAACATTTTGCAAAAAGACAGCAGTCTGGGCTGAACTGAATTCAATGAAATTTGAAACATATTTTCCCGTTGGACATAATACTGTTAAAACAGTCACTTAACTGAACTTATGTATTATAAATAATGGATAAATTGGGATTTTACCACCATCTGGACTCTTCAGGTTTCAATGCAAGTACGTGACATTGGAGCAAGTGTTCCCAGCCCCAGATCAGACCTGACCTGATATCTGCTGGGGGAAATGTTCCCAGCCCCAGATCAGACCTGACGTCTGCCTCTTAATTCCATTTACAGCGCTATTTTCCCCATTTTGTAGTCAGCAGCATATTTCAGGTACATTAATGCTTAAACATTGGAAAGAGAATTGGGATTTTACACAGACAGACAGACATGCTCCTGCTACAGTCTGCCTAAACGTCACCTAAATAAGCCAGAGGCGTTTATTTTTCTCACTTTGGCTGTCATCTGCTATCAGAAGTCCTGTATAATTCATTCACCTGCCATTCTGAGTGATTACACATGGTTGAAGCTACTTCATCAAAATATACTCTGTGCGATCTGGGATCTCAACCTGCAGCTGAATCCAACAGCTGACAGAGCTGTGTGGTGAGCAGAGACTGTGTCAGTGAGCCCGGGGACAGCGGGTGTTCAGGGCTGTGTTTGAGCACAGACTGTGTCAGTGAGCCCGGGGACAGCGGGTGTTCAGGGCTGTGTGGTGAGCAGAGACTGTGTCAGTGAGCCCGGGGACAGCGGGTGTTCAGGGCTGTGTGGTGAGCAGAGACTGTGTCACTGAGCCCGGGGACAGCGGGTGTTCAGGGCTGTGTGGTGAGCAGAGACTGTGTCAGTGAGCCTGGGGACAGCGGGTGTTCAGGGCTGTGTGGTGAGCAGAGACTGTGTCAGTGAGCCCGGGGACAGCGGGTGTTCAGGGCTGTGTGGTGTGCACAGACTGTGTCAGTGAGCTCAGGGACAGCGGGTGTTCAGGGCTGTGTTTGAGCACAGACTGTGTCAGTGAGCCCGGGGACAGCGGGTGTTCAGGGCTGTGTTTGATCACATACTGCGTCAGTGAGCCCGGGACAGCGGGTGTTCAGGGCTGTGTGGTGAGCAGAGACTGTGTCAGTGAGCCGGGGGACAGCGGGTGTTCAGGGCTGTGTTTGAGCACAGACTGTGTCAGTGAGCCCGGGGACAGCGGGTGTTCAGGGCTGTGTGGTGAGCAGAGACTGTGTCAGTGAGCCCGGGGACAGCGGGTGTTCAGGGCTGTGTGGTGAGCAGAGACTGTGTCAGTGAGCCCGGGGACAGCGGGTGTTCAGGGCTGTGTGGTGAGCAGAGACTGTGTCAGTGAGCCCGGGGACAGCGGGTGTTCAGGGCTGTGTTTGATCACAGACTGTGTCAGTGAGCCCGGGGACAGCGGGTGTTCAGGGCTGTGTGGTGAGCAGAGACTGTGTCAGTGAGCCCGGGGACAGCGGGTGTTCAGGGCTGTGTGGTGAGCAGAGACTGTGTCAGTGAGCCCGGGGACAGCGGGTGTTCAGGGCTGTGTGGTGAGCAGAGACTGTGTCAGTGAGCCCGGGGACAGTGGGTGTTCAGGGCTGTGTGGTGAGCAGAGACTGTGTCAGTGAGCCCGGGGACAGCGGGTGTTCAGGGCTGTGTGGTGAGCAGAGACTGTCTCAGTGAGCCCGGGGACAGCGGGTGTTCAGGGCTGTGTTTGATCACAGACTGTGTCAGTGAGCCCGGGGACAGCGGGTGTTCAGGGCTGTGTGGTGAGCAGAGACTGTGTCAGTGAGCCCGGGGACAGCGGGTGTTCAGGGCTGTGTGGTGAGCAGAGACTGTGTCAGTGAGCCCGGGGACAGCGGGTGTTCAGGGCTGTGTGGTGAGCAGAGACTGTGTCAGTGAGCCCGGGGACAGCGGGTGTTCAGGGCTGTGTGGTGAGCAGAGACTGTGTCAGTGAGCCCGGGGACAGCGGGTGTTCCGGGCTGTGTCTGAGCACAGACTGTGTCAGTGAGCCCGGGGACAGCGGGTGTTCAGGGCTGTGTGGTGAGCAGAGACTGTGTCAGTGAGCCTGGGGACAGCGGGTGTTCAGGGCTGTGTGGTGAGCAGAGACTGTGTCAGTGAGCCCGGGGACAGCGGGTGTTCAGGGCTGTGTGGTGTGCACAGACTGTGTCAGTGAGCCCAGGGACAGCGGGTGTTCAGGGCTGTGTTTGAGCACAGACTGCGTCAGTGAGCCCGGGGACAGCGTGTGTTCAGGGCTGTGTTTGATCACATACTGTGTCAGTGAGCCCGGGGACAGCGGGTGTTCAGGGCTGTGTGGTGAGCAGAGACTGTGTCAGTGAGCCCGGGGACAGCGGGTGTTCAGGGCTGTGTGGTGAGCAGAGACTGTGTCAGTGAGCCCGGGGACAGCGGGTGTTCAGGGCTGTGTTTGATCACAGACTGTGTCAGTGAGCCCGGGGACAGCGGGTGTTCAGGGCTGTGTCTGAGCACAGACTGTGTCAGTGAGCGCGGGGACAGCGGGTGTTCAGGGCTGTGTTTGAGCACAGACTGTGTCAGGGAGTGCGGGGACAGCGGGTGTTCAGGGCTGTGATTGAGCACAGACTGTGTCAGGGAGCCCAGGGACAGCGGCTGTTCAGGGCTGTGTTTGAGCACAGACTGTGTCAGTGAGCCCGGGGACAGCGGGTGTTCAGGGCTGTGTGGTGAGCAGAGACTGTGTCAGTGAGCCCGGGGACAGCGGGTGTTCAGGGCTGTGTGGTGAGCAGAGACTGTGTCAGTGAGCCCGGGGACAGCGGGTGTTCAGGGCTGTGTGGTGAGCAGAGACTGTGTCAGTGAGCCCGGGGACAGCGGGTGTTCAGGGCTGTGTGGTGAGCAGAGACTGTGTCAGTGAGCCCGGGGACAGCGGGTGTTCAGGGCTGTGTGGTGAGCAGAGACTGTGTCAGTGAGCCCGGGGACAGCGGGTGTTCAGGGCTGTGTGGTGAGCAGAGACTGTGTCAGTGAGCCCGGGGACAGCGGGTGTTCAGGGCTGTGTGGTGTGCACAGACTGTGTCAGTGAGCCCAGGGACAGCGGGTGTTCAGGGCTGTGTGGTGAGCAGAGACTGTGTCAGTGAGCCCGGGGACAGCGGGTGTTCAGGGCTGTGTGGTGAGCAGAGACTGTGTCAGTGAGCCCGGGGACAGCGGGTGTTCAGGGCTGTGTGGTGAGCAGAGACTGTCTCAGTGAGCCCGGGGACAGCGGGTGTTCAGGGCTGTGTTTGATCACAGACTGTGTCAGTGAGCCCGGGGACAGCGGGTGTTCAGGGCTGTGTGGTGAGCAGAGACTGTGTCAGTGAGCCCGGGGACAGCGGGTGTTCAGGGCTGTGTGGTGAGCAGAGACTGTGTCACTGAGCCCGGGGACAGCGGGTGTTCAGGGCTGTGTGGTGAGCAGAGACTGTGTCAGTGAGCCCGGGGACAGCGGGTGTTCAGGGCTGTGTGGTGAGCAGAGACTGTGTCAGTGAGCCTGGGGACAGCGGGTGTTCAGGGCTGTGTGGTGAGCAGAGACTGTGTCAGTGAGCCCGGGGACAGCGGGTGTTCAGGGCTGTGTGGTGTGCACAGACTGTGTCAGTGAGCCCAGGGACAGCAGGTGTTCAGGGCTGTGTTTGAGCACAGACTGTGTCAGTGAGCCCGGGGACAGCGTGTGTTCAGGGCTGTGTCTGAGCAGAGACTGTGTCAGTGAGCCCGGGGACAGCGGGTGTTCAGGGCTGTGTGGTGAGCAGAGACTGTGTCAGTGAGCCTGGGGACAGCGGGTGTTCAGGGCTGTGTGGTGAGCAGAGACTGTGTCAGTGAGCCCGGGGACAGCGGGTGTTCAGGGCTGTGTGGTGTGCACAGACTGTGTCAGTGAGCCCAGGGACAGCGGGTGTTCAGGGCTGTGTTTGAGCACAGACTGTGTCAGTGAGCCCGGGGACAGCGTGTGTTCAGGGCTGTGTTTGATCACATACTGTGTCAGTGAGCCCGGGGACAGCGGGTGTTCAGGGCTGTGTGGTGAGCAGAGACTGTGTCAGTGAGCCCGGGGACAGCGGGTGTTCAGGGCTGTGTGGTGAGCAGAGACTGTCTCAGTGAGCCCGGGGACAGCGGGTGTTCAGGGCTGTGTTTGATCACAGACTGTGTCAGTGAGCCCGGGGACAGCGGGTGTTCAGGGCTGTGTGGTGAGCAGAGACTGTGTCAGTGAGCCCGGGGACAGCGGGTGTTCAGGGCTGTGTGGTGAGCAGAGACTGTGTCACTGAGCCCGGGGACAGCGGGTGTTCAGGGCTGTGTGGTGAGCAGAGACTGTGTCAGTGAGCCCGGGGACAGCGGGTGTTCAGGGCTGTGTGGTGAGCAGAGACTGTGTCAGTGAGCCTGGGGACAGCGGGTGTTCAGGGCTGTGTGGTGAGCAGAGACTGTGTCAGTGAGCCCGGGGACAGCGGGTGTTCAGGGCTGTGTGGTGTGCACAGACTGTGTCAGTGAGCCCAGGGACAGCAGGTGTTCAGGGCTGTGTTTGAGCACAGACTGTGTCAGTGAGCCCGGGGACAGCGTGTGTTCAGGGCTGTGTCTGAGCAGAGACTGTGTCAGTGAGCCCGGGGACAGCGGGTGTTCAGGGCTGTGTGGTGAGCAGAGACTGTGTCAGTGAGCCTGGGGACAGCGGGTGTTCAGGGCTGTGTGGTGAGCAGAGACTGTGTCAGTGAGCCCGGGGACAGCGGGTGTTCAGGGCTGTGTGGTGTGCACAGACTGTGTCAGTGAGCCCAGGGACAGCGGGTGTTCAGGGCTGTGTTTGAGCACAGACTGTGTCAGTGAGCCCGGGGACAGCGTGTGTTCAGGGCTGTGTTTGATCACATACTGTGTCAGTGAGCCCGGGGACAGCGGGTGTTCAGGGCTGTGTGGTGAGCAGAGACTGTGTCAGTAAGCCCGGGGACAGCGGGTGTTCAGGGCTGTGTGGTGAGCAGAGACTGTGTCAGTGAGCCGGGGGACAGCGGGTGTTCAGGGCTGTGTTTTAGCACAGACTGTGTCAGTGAGCCCGGGGACAGCGGGTGTTCAGGGCTGTGTGGTGAGCAGAGACTGTGTCAGTGAGCCCGGGGACAGCGGGTGTTCAGGGCTGTGTGGTGAGCAGAGACTGTGTCAGTGAGCCCGGGGACAGCGGGTGTTCAGGGCTTTGTGGTGAGCAGAGACTGTGTCAGTGAGCCCGGGGACAGCGGGTGTTCAGGGCTGTGTGGTGAGCAGAGACTGTGTCAGTGAGCCCGGGGACAGCGGGTGTTCAGGGCTGTGTGGTGAGCAGAGACTGTGTCAGTGAGCCGGGGGACAGCGGGTGTTCAGGGCTGTGTTTGAGCACAGACTGTGTCAGTGAGCCCAGGGACAGCGGGTGTTCAGGGCTGTGTTTGATCACAGACTGTGTCAGTGAGCGCGGGGACAGCGGGTGTTCAGGGCTGTGTCTGAGCACAGACTGTGTCAGTGAGCGCGGGGACAGCGGGTGTTCAGGGCTGTGATTGAGCACAGACTGTGTCAGGGAGCCCAGGGACAGCGGCTGTTCAGGGCTCTGTTTGAGCACAGACTGTGTCAGTGAGCCCGGGGACAGCGGGTGTTCAGGGCTGTGTGGTGAGCAGAGACTGTGTCAGTGAGCCCGGGGACAGCGGGTGTTCAGGGCTGTGTGGTGAGCAGAGACTGTGTCAGTGAGCCCGGGGACAGCGGGTGTTCAGGGCTGTGTGGTGAGCAGAGACTGTGTCAGTGAGCCCGGGGACAGCGGGTGTTCAGGGCTGTGTGGTGAGCAGAGACTGTGTCAGTGAGCCCGGGGACAGCGGGTGTTCAGGGCTGTGTGGTGAGCAGAGACTGTGTCAGTGAGCCCGGGGACAGCGGATGTTCAGGGCTGTGTTTGATCACAGACTGTGTCAGTGAGCCCGGGGACAGCGGGTGTTCAGGGCTGTGTGGTGAGCAGAGACTGTGTCAGTGAGCCCGGGGACAGCGGGTGTTCAGGGCTGTGTGGTGAGCAGAGACTGTGTCAGTGAGCCCGGGGACAGCAGGTGTTCAGGGCTGTGTGGTGAGCAGAGACTGTGTCAGTGAGCCCGGGGACAGCGGGTGTTCAGGGCTGTGTGGTGAGCAGAGACTGTGTCAGTGAGCCCGGGGACAGCGGGTGTTCAGGGCTGTGTCTGAGCAGAGACTGTGTCAGTGAGCCCGGGGACAGCGGGTGTTCAGGGCTTTGTGGTGAGCAGAGACTGTGTCAGTGAGCCTGGGGACAGCGGGTGTTCAGGGCTGTGTGGTGTGCACAGACTGTGTCAGTGAGCCCAGGGACAGCGGGTGTTCAGGGCTCTGTTTGAGCACAGACTGTGTCAGTGAGCCCGGGGACAGCGTGTGTTCAGGGCTGTGTTTGATCACATACTGTGTCAGTGAGCCCGGGGACAGCGGGTGTTCAGGGCTGGGTGGTGAGCAGAGACTGTGTCAGTGAGCCCGGGGACAGCGGATGTTCAGGGCTGTGTTTGATCACAGACTGTGTCAGTGAGCCCGGGGACAGCGGGTGTTCAGGGCTGTGTGGTGAGCAGAGACTGTGTCAGTGAGCCCGGGGACAGCGGGTGTTCAGGGCTGTGTGGTGAGCAGAGACTGTGTCAGTGAGCCCGGGGACAGCAGGTGTTCAGGGCTGTGTGGTGAGCAGAGACTGTGTCAGTGAGCCCGGGGACAGCGGGTGTTCAGGGCTGTGTGGTGAGCAGAGACTGTGTCAGTGAGCCCGGGGACAGCGGGTGTTCAGGGCTGTGTCTGAGCAGAGACTGTGTCAGTGAGCCCGGGGACAGCGGGTGTTCAGGGCTTTGTGGTGAGCAGAGACTGTGTCAGTGAGCCTGGGGACAGCGGGTGTTCAGGGCTGTGTGGTGTGCACAGACTGTGTCAGTGAGCCCAGGGACAGCGGGTGTTCAGGGCTCTGTTTGAGCACAGACTGTGTCAGTGAGCCCGGGGACAGCGTGTGTTCAGGGCTGTGTTTGATCACATACTGTGTCAGTGAGCCCGGGGACAGCGGGTGTTCAGGGCTGTGTGGTGAGCAGAGACTGTGTCAGTGAGCCCGGGGACAGCGGGTGTTCAGGGCTGTGTGGTGAGCAGAGACTGTGTCAGTGAGCCGGGGGACAGCGGGTGTTCAGGGCTGTGTTTGAGCACAGACTGTGTCAGTGAGCCCGGGGACAGCGGGTGTTCAGGGCTGTGTGGTGAGCAGAGACTGTGTCAGTGAGCCCGGGGACAGCGGGTGTTCAGGGCTGTGTGGTGAGCAGAGACTGTGTCAGTGAGCCCGGGGACAGCGGGTGTTCAGGGCTTTGTGGTGAGCAGAGACTGTGTCAGTGAGCCCGGGGACAGCGGGTGTTCAGGGCTGTGTGGTGAGCAGAGACTGTGTCAGTGAGCCCGGGGACAGCGGGTGTTCAGGGCTGTGTTTGATCACAGACTGTGTCAGTGAGCCCGGGGACAGCGGGTGTTCAGGGCTGTGTGGTGAGCAGAGACTGTGTCAGTAAGCCCGGGGACAGCGGGTGTTCAGGGCTGTGTGGTGAGCAGAAACTGTGTCAGTGAGCCGGGGGACAGCGGGTGTTCAGGGCTGTGTTTGAGCACAGACTGTGTCAGTGAGCCCAGGGACAGCGGGTGTTCAGGGCTGTGTTTGATCACAGACTGTGTCAGTGAGCGCGGGGACAGCGGGTGTTCAGGGCTGTGTCTGAGCACAGACTGTGTCAGTGAGCGCGGGGACAGCGGGTGTTCAGGGCTGTGTTTGAGCACAGACTGTGTCAGGGAGTGCGGGGACAGCGGGTGTTCAGGGCTGTGATTGAGCACAGACTGTGTCAGGGAGCCCAGGGACAGCGGGTGTTCAGGGCTGTGTTTGAGCACAGACTGTGTCAGTGAGCCCGGGGACAGCGGGTGTTCAGGGCTGTGTGGTGAGCAGAGACTGTGTCAGTGAGCCCGGGGACAGCGGGTGTTCAGGGCTGTGTGGTGAGCAGAGACTGTGTCAGTGAGCCCGGGGACAGCGGGTGTTCAGGGCTGTGTGGTGAGCAGAGACTGTGTCAGTGAGCCCAGGGACAGCGGGTGTTCAGGGCTGTGTGGTGAGCAGAGACTGTGTCAGTGAGCCCGAGGACAGCGGGTGTTCAGGGCTGTGTGGTGAGCAGAGACTGTGTCAGTGAGCCCGGGGACAGCGGGTGTTCAGGGCTGTGTGGTGAGCAGAGACTGTGTCAGTGAGCCCGGGGACAGCGGGTGTTCAGGGCTGTGTTTGATCACAGACTGTGTCAGTAAGCCCGGGGACAGCGGGTGTTCAGGGCTGTGTGGTGAGCAGAGACTGTGTCAGTGAGCCCGGGGACAGCGGGTGTTCAGGGCTGTGTGGTGAGCAGAGACTGTGTCAGTGAGCCCGGGGACAGCGGGTGTTCAGGGCTGTGTGGTGAGCAGAGACTGTGTCAGTGAGCCCGGGGACAGCGGGTGTTCAGGGCTGTGTGGTGAGCAGAGACTGTGTCAGTGAGCCCGGGGACAGCGGGTGTTCAGGGCTGTGTTTGATCACAGACTGTGTCAGTGAGCCCGGGGACAGCGGGTGTTCAGGGCTGTGTGGTGAGCAGAGACTGTGTCAGTGAGCCCGGGGACAGCGGGTGTTCAGGGCTGTGTGGTGAGCAGAGACTGTGTCAGTGAGCCCGGGGACAGCAGGTGTTCAGGGCTGTGTGGTGAGCAGAGACTGTGTCAGTGAGCCCGGGGACAGCGGGTGTTCAGGGCTGTGTGGTGAGCAGAGACTGTGTCAGTGAGCCCGGGGACAGCGGGTGTTCAGGGCTGTGTCTGAGCAGAGACTGTGTCAGTGAGCCCGGGGACAGCGGGTGTTCAGGGCTTTGTGGTGAGCAGAGACTGTGTCACTGAGCCTGGGGACAGCGGGTGTTCAGGGCTGTGTGGTGTGCACAGACTATGTCAGTGAGCCCAGGGACAGCGGGTGTTCAGGGCTCTGTTTGAGCACAGACTGTGTCAGTGAGCCCGGGGACAGCGTGTGTTCAGGGCTGTGTTTGATCACATACTGTGTCAGTGAGCCCGGGGACAGCGGGTGTTCAGGGCTGTGTGGTGAGCAGAGACTGTGTCAGTGAGCCCGGGGACAGCGGGTGTTCAGGGCTGTGTGGTGAGCAGAGACTGTGTCAGTGAGCCGGGGGACAGCGGGTGTTCAGGGCTGTGTTTGAGCACAGACTGTGTCAGTGAGCCCGGGGACAGCGGGTGTTCAGGGCTGTGTGGTGAGCAGAGACTGTGTCAGTGAGCCCGGGGACAGCGGGTGTTCAGGGCTGTGTTTGATCACAGACTGTGTCAGTGAGCCCGGGGACAGCGGGTGTTCAGGGCTGTGTGGTGAGCAGAGACTGTGTCAGTAAGCCCGGGGACAGCGGGTGTTCAGGGCTGTGTGGTGAGCAGAAACTGTGTCAGTGAGCCGGGGGACAGCGGGTGTTCAGGGCTGTGTTTGAGCACAGACTGTGTCAGTGAGCCCAGGGACAGCGGGTGTTCAGGGCTGTGTTTGATCACAGACTGTGTCAGTGAGCGCGGGGACAGCGGGTGTTCAGGGCTGTGTCTGAGCACAGACTGTGTCAGTGAGCGCGGGGACAGCGGGTGTTCAGGGCTGTGTTTGAGCACAGACTGTGTCAGGGAGTGCGGGGACAGCGGGTGTTCAGGGCTGTGATTGAGCACAGACTGTGTCAGGGAGCCCAGGGACAGCGGGTGTTCAGGGCTGTGTTTGAGCACAGACTGTGTCAGTGAGCCCGGGGACAGCGGGTGTTCAGGGCTGTGTGGTGAGCAGAGACTGTGTCAGTGAGCCCGGGGACAGCGGGTGTTCAGGGCTGTGTGGTGAGCAGAGACTGTGTCAGTGAGCCCGGGGACAGCGGGTGTTCAGGGCTGTGTGGTGAGCAGAGACTGTGTCAGTGAGCCCAGGGACAGCGGGTGTTCAGGGCTGTGTGGTGAGCAGAGACTGTGTCAGTGAGCCCGAGGGACAGCGGGTGTTCAGGGCTGTGTGGTGAGCAGAGACTGTGTCAGTGAGCCCGGGGACAGCGGGTGTTCAGGGCTGTGTGGTGAGCAGAGACTGTGTCAGTGAGCCCGGGGACAGCGGGTGTTCAGGGCTGTGTTTGATCACAGACTGTGTCAGTAAGCCCGGGGACAGCGGGTGTTCAGGGCTGTGTGGTGAGCAGAGACTGTGTCAGTGAGCCCGGGGACAGCGGGTGTTCAGGGCTGTGTGGTGAGCAGAGACTGTGTCAGTGAGCCCGGGGACAGCGGGTGTTCAGGGCTGTGTGGTGAGCAGAGACTGTGTCAGTGAGCCCGGGGACAGCGGGTGTTCAGGGCTGTGTGGTGAGCAGAGACTGTGTCAGTGAGCCCGGGGACAGCGGGTGTTCAGGGCTGTGTTTGATCACAGACTGTGTCAGTGAGCCCGGGGACAGCGGGTGTTCAGGGCTGTGTGGTGAGCAGAGACTGTGTCAGTGAGCCCGGGGACAGCGGGTGTTCAGGGCTGTGTGGTGAGCAGAGACTGTGTCAGTGAGCCCGGGGACAGCAGGTGTTCAGGGCTGTGTGGTGAGCAGAGACTGTGTCAGTGAGCCCGGGGACAGCGGGTGTTCAGGGCTGTGTGGTGAGCAGAGACTGTGTCAGTGAGCCCGGGGACAGCGGGTGTTCAGGGCTGTGTCTGAGCAGAGACTGTGTCAGTGAGCCCGGGGACAGCGGGTGTTCAGGGCTTTGTGGTGAGCAGAGACTGTGTCACTGAGCCTGGGGACAGCGGGTGTTCAGGGCTGTGTGGTGTGCACAGACTATGTCAGTGAGCCCAGGGACAGCGGGTGTTCAGGGCTCTGTTTGAGCACAGACTGTGTCAGTGAGCCCGGGGACAGCGTGTGTTCAGGGCTGTGTTTGATCACATACTGTGTCAGTGAGCCCGGGGACAGCGGGTGTTCAGGGCTGTGTGGTGAGCAGAGACTGTGTCAGTGAGCCCGGGGACAGCGGGTGTTCAGGGCTGTGTGGTGAGCAGAGACTGTGTCAGTGAGCCCGGGGACAGCGGGTGTTCAGGGCTGTGTAGCCCGGGGACAGCGGGTGTTCAGGGCTGTGTGGTGAGCAGAGACTGTGTCAGTGAGCCGGGGGACAGCGGGTGTTCAGGGCTGTGTTTGAGCACAGACTGTGTCAGTGAGCCCGGGGACAGCGGGTGTTCAGGGCTGTGTGGTGAGCAGAGACTGTGTCAGTGAGCCCGGGGACAGCGGGTGTTCAGGGCTTGTGTGGTGAGCAGAGACTGTGTCAGTGAGCCCGGGGACAGCGGGTGTTCAGGGCTTTGTGGTGAGCAGAGACTGTGTCAGTGAGCCCGGGGACAGCGGGTGTTCAGGGCTGTGTGGTGAGCAGAGACTGTGTCAGTGAGCCCGGGGACAGCGGGTGTTCCGGGCTGTGTTTGATCACAGACTGTGTCAGTGAGCCCGGGGACAGCGGGTGTTCAGGGCTGTGTGGTGAGCAGAGACTGTGTCAGTGAGCCCGGGGACAGCGGGGTGTTTCAGGGCTGTGTGGTGAGCAGAAACTGTGTCAGTGAGCCGGGGGACAGCGGGTGTTCAGGGCTGTGTTTGAGCACAGACTGTGTCAGTGAGCCCAGGGACAGCGGGTGTTCAGGGCTGTGTTTGATCACAGACTGTGTCAGTGAGCGCGGGGACAGCGGGTGTTCAGGGCTGTGTCTGAGCACAGACTGTGTCAGTGAGCGCGGGGACAGCGGGTGTTCAGGGCTGTGTTTGAGCACAGACTGTGTCAGGGAGTGCGGGGACAGCGGGTGTTCAGGGCTGTGATTGAGCACAGACTGTGTCAGGGAGCCCAGGGACAGCGGGTGTTCAGGGCTGTGTTTGAGCACAGACTGTGTCAGTGAGCCCGGGGACAGCGGGTGTTCAGGGCTGTGTGGTGAGCAGAGACTGTGTCAGTGAGCCCGGGGACAGCGGGTGTTCAGGGCTGTGTGGTGAGCAGAGACTGTGTCAGTGAGCCCGGGGACAGCGGGTGTTCAGGGCTGTGTGGTGAGCAGAGACTGTGTCAGTGAGCCCAGGGACAGCGGGTGTTCAGGGCTGTGTGGTGAGCAGAGACTGTGTCAGTGAGCCCGGGGACAGCGGGTGTTCAGGGCTGTGTGGTGAGCAGAGACTGTGTCAGTGAGCCCGGGGACAGCGGGTGTTCAGGGCTGTGTTTGATCACAGACTGTGTCAGTGAGCCCGGGGACAGCGGGTGTTCAGGGCTGTGTGGTGAGCAGAGACTGTGTCAGTGAGCCCGGGGACAGCGGGTGTTCAGGGCTGTGTGGTGAGCAGAGACTGTGTCAGTGAGCCTAGGGACAGCGGGTGTTCAGGGCTGTGTTGTGAGCAGAGACTGTGTCAGTGAGCGCGGGGACAGCGGGTGTTCAGGGCTGTGTGGTGAGCAGAGACTGTGTCAGTGAGCCCGGGGACAGCGGGTGTTCAGGGCTGTGTGGTGAGCAGAGACTGTGTCAGTGAGCCCGGGGACAGCGGGTGTTCAGGGCTGTGTTTGATTAAACTGACTGTGTCAGTGAGCCCGGGGACAGCGGGTGTTCAGGGCTGTGTGGTGAGCAGAGACTGTGTCAGTGAGCCCGGGGACAGCGGGTGTTCAGGGCTGTGTGGTGAGCAGAGACTGTGTCAGTAAACCGGGGACAGCGGGTGTTCAGGGCTGTGTGGTGAGCAGAGACTGTGTCAGTGAGCCCGGGGACAGCGGGTGTTCAGGGCTGTGTCTGAGCAGAGACTGTGTCAGTGAGCCCGGGGACAGCGGGTGTTCAGGGCTGTGTGGTGAGCAGAGACTGTGTCAGTGAGCCTGGGGACAGCGGGTGTTCAGGGCTGTGTGGTGTGCACAGACTGTGTCAGTGAGCCCAGGGACAGCGGGTGTTCAGGGCTGTGTTTGAGCACAGACTGTGTCAGTGAGCCCGGGGACAGCGTGTGTTCAGGGCTGTGTTTGATCACATACTGTGTCAGTGAGCCCGGGGACAGCGGGTGTTCAGGGCTGTGTGGTGAGCAGAGACTGTGTCAGTGAGCCCGGGGACAGCGGGTGTTCAGGGCTGTGTGGTGAGCAGAGACTGTGTCAGTGAGCCGGTGGACAGCGGGTGTTCAGGGCTCTGTTTGAGCACAGACTGTGTCAGTGAGCCCGGGGACAGCGGGTGTTCAGGGCTGTGTGGTGAGCAGAGACTGTGTCAGTGAGCCCGGGGACAGCGGGTGTTCAGGGCTGTGTGGTGAGCAGAGACTGTGTCAGTGAGCCCGGGGACAGCGGGTGTTCAGGGCTTTGTGGTGAGCAGAGACTGTGTCAGTGAGCCGGGGGACAGCGGGTGTTCAGGGCTGTGTTTGAGCACAGACTGTGTCAGTGAGCCCGGGGACAGCAGGTGTTCAGGGCTGTGTGGTGAGCAGAGACTGTGTGAGTGAGCCCGGGGGCAGCGGGTGTTCAGGGCTGTGTGGTGAGCAGAGACTGTGTCAGTGAGCCCGGGGACAGCGGGTGTTCAGGGCTTTGTGGTGAGCAGAGACTGTGTCAGTGAGCCCGGGGACAGCGGGTGTTCAGGGCTGTGTGGTGAGCAGAGACTGTGTCAGTGAGCCCGGGGACAGCGGGTGTTCAGGGCTGTGTTTGATCACAGACTGTGTCAGTGAGCCCGGGGACAGCGGGTGTTCAGGGCTGTGTGGTGAGCAGAGACTGTGTCAGTGAGCCCGGGGACAGCGGGTGTTCAGGGCTGTGTGGTGAGCAGAAACTGTGTCAGTGAGCCGGGGGACAGCGGGTGTTCAGGGCTGTGTTTGAGCACAGACTGTGTCAGTGAGCCCAGGGACAGCGGGTGTTCAGGGCTGTGTTTGATCACAGACTGTGTCAGTGAGCGCGGGGACAGCGGGTGTTCAGGGCTGTGTCTGAGCACAGACTGTGTCAGTGAGCGCGGGGACAGCGGGTGTTCAGGGCTGTGTTTGAGCACAGACTGTGTCAGGGAGTGCGGGGACAGCGGGTGTTCAGGGCTGTGATTGAGCACAGACTGTGTCAGGGAGCCCAGGGACAGCGGGTGTTCAGGGCTGTGTTTAAGCACAGACTGTGTCAGTGAGCCCGGGGACAGCGGGTGTTCAGGGCTGTGTGGTGAGCAGAGACTGTGTCAGTGAGCCCGGGGACAGCGGGTGTTCAGGGCTGTGTGGTGAGCAGAGACTGTGTCAGTGAGCCCGGGGACAGCGGGTGTTCAGGGCTGTGTGGTGAGCAGAGACTGTGTCAGTGAGCCCAGGGACAGCGGGTGTTCAGGGCTGTGTGGTGAGCAGAGACTGTGTCAGTGAGCCCGGGGACAGCGGGTGTTCAGGGCTGTGTTTGATCACAGACTGTGTCAGTGAGCCCGGGGACAGCGGGTGTTCAGGGCTGTGTGGTGAGCAGAGACTGTGTCAGTGAGCCCGGGGACAGCGGGTGTTCAGGGCTGTGTGGTGAGCAGAGACTGTGTCAGTGAGCCCGGGGACAGCGGGTGTTCCGGGCTGTGTGGTGAGCAGAGACTGTGTCAGTGAGCCCGGGGACAGCGGGTGTTCAGGGCTGTGTGGTGAGCAGAGACTGTGTCAGTGAGCCTGGGGACAGCGGGTGTTCAGGGCTGTGTGGTGTGCACAGACTGTGTCAGTGAGCCCAGGGACAGCGGGTGTTCAGGGCTGTGTTTGAGCACAGACTGTGTCAGTGAGCCCGGGGACAGCGTGTGTTCAGGGCTGTGTTTGATCACATACTGTGTCAGTGAGCCCGGGACAGCGGGTGTTCAGGGCTGTGTGGTGAGCAGAGACTGTGTCAGTGAGCCCGGGGACAGCGGGTGTTCAGGGCTGTGTGGTGAGCAGAGACTGTGTCAGTGAGCCGGTGGACAGCGGGTGTTCAGGGCTCTGTTTGAGCACAGACTGTGTCAGTGAGCCCGGGGACAGCGGGTGTTCAGGGCTGTGTGGTGAGCAGAGACTGTGTCAGTGAGCCCGGGGACAGCGGGTGTTCAGGGCTGTGTGGTGAGCAGAGACTGTGTCAGTGAGCCCGGGGACAGCGGGTGTTCAGGGCTTTGTGGTGAGCAGAGACTGTGTCAGTGAGCCGGGGGACAGCGGGTGTTCAGGGCTGTGTTTGAGCACAGACTGTGTCAGTGAGCCCGGGGACAGCAGGTGTTCAGGGCTGTGTGGTGAGCAGAGACTGTGTGAGTGAGCCCGGGGGCAGCGGGTGTTCAGGGCTGTGTGGTGAGCAGAGACTGTGTCAGTGAGCCCGGGGACAGCGGGTGTTCAGGGCTTTGTGGTGAGCAGAGACTGTGTCAGTGAGCCCGGGGACAGCGGGTGTTCAGGGCTGTGTGGTGAGCAGAGACTGTGTCAGTGAGCCCGGGGACAGCGGGTGTTCAGGGCTGTGTTTGATCACAGACTGTGTCAGTGAGCCCGGGGACAGCGGGTGTTCAGGGCTGTGTGGTGAGCAGAGACTGTGTCAGTGAGCCCGGGGACAGCGGGTGTTCAGGGCTGTGTGGTGAGCAGAAACTGTGTCAGTGAGCCGGGGGACAGCGGGTGTTCAGGGCTGTGTTTGAGCACAGACTGTGTCAGTGAGCCCAGGGACAGCGGGTGTTCAGGGCTGTGTTTGATCACAGACTGTGTCAGTGAGCGCGGGGACAGCGGGTGTTCAGGGCTGTGTCTGAGCACAGACTGTGTCAGTGAGCGCGGGGACAGCGGGTGTTCAGGGCTGTGTTTGAGCACAGACTGTGTCAGGGAGTGCGGGGACAGCGGGTGTTCAGGGCTGTGATTGAGCACAGACTGTGTCAGGGAGCCCAGGGACAGCGGGTGTTCAGGGCTGTGTTTAAGCACAGACTGTGTCAGTGAGCCCGGGGACAGCGGGTGTTCAGGGCTGTGTGGTGAGCAGAGACTGTGTCAGTGAGCCCGGGGACAGCGGGTGTTCAGGGCTGTGTGGTGAGCAGAGACTGTGTCAGTGAGCCCGGGGACAGCGGGTGTTCAGGGCTGTGTGGTGAGCAGAGACTGTGTCAGTGAGCCCAGGGACAGCGGGTGTTCAGGGCTGTGTGGTGAGCAGAGACTGTGTCAGTGAGCCCGGGGACAGCGGGTGTTCAGGGCTGTGTTTGATCACAGACTGTGTCAGTGAGCCCGGGGACAGCGGGTGTTCAGGGCTGTGTGGTGAGCAGAGACTGTGTCAGTGAGCCCGGGGACAGCGGGTGTTCAGGGCTGTGTGGTGAGCAGAGACTGTGTCAGTGAGCCCGGGGACAGCGGGTGTTCCGGGCTGTGTGGTGAGCAGAGACTGTGTCAGTGAGCCCGGGGACAGCGGGTGTTCAGGGCTGTGTGGTGAGCAGAGACTGTGTCAGTGAGCCCGGGGACAGCGGGTGTTCAGGGCTGTGTGGTGAGCAGAGACTGTGTCAGTGAGCCCGGGGACAGCGGGTGTTCAGGGCTGTGTTTGATTAAACTGACTGTGTCAGTGAGCCCGGGGACAGCGGGTGTTCAGGGCTGTGTGGTGAGCAGAGACTGTGTCAGTGAGCCCGGGGACAACGGGTGTTCAGGGCTGTGTGGTGAGCAGAGACTGTGTCAGTAAACCGGGGACAGCGGGTGTTCAGGGCTGTGTGGTGAGCAGAGACTGTGTCAGTGAGCCCGGGGACAGCGGGTGTTCAGGGCTGTGTCTGAGCAGAGACTGTGTCAGTGAGCCCGGGGACAGCGGGTGTTCAGGGCTGTGTGGTGAGCAGAGACTGTGTCAGTGAGCCCGGGGACAGCAGGTGTTCAGGGCTGTGTGGTGAGCAGAGACTGTGTGAGTGAGCCCGGGGGCAGCGGGTGTTCAGGGCTGTGTGGTGAGCAGAGACTGTGTCAGTGAGCCCGGGGACAGCGGGTGTTCAGGGCTTTGTGGTGAGCAGAGACTGTGTCAGTGAGCCCGGGGACAGCGGGTGTTCAGGGCTGTGTGGTGAGCAGAGACTGTGTCAGTGAGCCCGGGGACAGCGGGTGTTCAGGGCTGTGTTTGATCACAGACTGTGTCAGTGAGCCCGGGGACAGCGGGTGTTCAGGGCTGTGTGGTGAGCAGAGACTGTGTCAGTGAGCCCGGGGACAGCGGGTGTTCAGGGCTGTGTGGTGAGCAGAAACTGTGTCAGTGAGCCGGGGGACAGCGGGTGTTCAGGGCTGTGTTTGAGCACAGACTGTGTCAGTGAGCCCAGGGACAGCGGGTGTTCAGGGCTGTGTTTGATCACAGACTGTGTCAGTGAGCGCGGGGACAGCGGGTGTTCAGGGCTGTGTCTGAGCACAGACTGTGTCAGTGAGCGCGGGGACAGCGGGTGTTCAGGGCTGTGTTTGAGCACAGACTGTGTCAGGGAGTGCGGGGACAGCGGGTGTTCAGGGCTGTGATTGAGCACAGACTGTGTCAGGGAGCCCAGGGACAGCGGGTGTTCAGGGCTGTGTTTAAGCACAGACTGTGTCAGTGAGCCCGGGGACAGCGGGTGTTCAGGGCTGTGTGGTGAGCAGAGACTGTGTCAGTGAGCCCGGGGACAGCGGGTGTTCAGGGCTGTGTGGTGAGCAGAGACTGTGTCAGTGAGCCCGGGGACAGCGGGTGTTCAGGGCTGTGTGGTGAGCAGAGACTGTGTCAGTGAGCCCAGGGACAGCGGGTGTTCAGGGCTGTGTGGTGAGCAGAGACTGTGTCAGTGAGCCCGGGACAGCGGGTGTTCAGGGCTGTGTTTGATCACAGACTGTGTCAGTGAGCCCGGGGACAGCGGGTGTTCAGGGCTGTGTGGTGAGCAGAGACTGTGTCAGTGAGCCCGGGGACAGCGGGTGTTCAGGGCTGTGTGGTGAGCAGAGACTGTGTCAGTGAGCCCGGGGACAGCGGGGTGTTCCGGGCTGTGTGGTGAGCAGAGACTGTGTCAGTGAGCCCGGGGACAGCGGGTGTTCAGGGCTGTGTGGTGAGCAGAGACTGTGTCAGTGAGCCCGGGGACAGCGGGTGTTCAGGGCTGTGTGGTGAGCAGAGACTGTGTCAGTGAGCCCGGGGACAGCGGGTGTTCAGGGCTGTGTTTGATTAAACTGACTGTGTCAGTGAGCCCGGGGACAGCGGGTGTTCAGGGCTGTGTGGTGAGCAGAGACTGTGTCAGTGATCCCGGGGACAACGGGTGTTCAGGGCTGTGTGGTGAGCAGAGACTGTGTCAGTAAACCGGGGACAGCGGGTGTTCAGGGCTGTGTGGTGAGCAGAGACTGTGTCAGTGAGCCCGGGGACAGCGGGTGTTCAGGGCTGTGTCTGAGCAGAGACTGTGTCAGTGAGCCCGGGGACAGCGGGTGTTCAGGGCTGTGTGGTGAGCAGAGACTGTGTCAGTGAGCCTGGGGACAGCGGGTGTTCAGGGCTGTGTGGTGTGCACAGACTGTGTCAGTGAGCCCGGGGACAGCGTGTGTTCAGGGCTGTGTTTGATCACATACTGTGTCAGTGAGCCCGGGGACAGCGGGTGTTCAGGGCTGCGTGGTGAGCAGAGACTGTGTCAGTGAGCCCGGGGACAGCGGGTGTTCAGGGCTGTGTGGTGAGCAGAGACTGTGTCAGTGAGCCGGGGGACAGCGGGTGTTCAGGGCTGTGTTTGAGCACAGACTGTGTCAGTGAGCCCGGGGATAGCGGGTGTTCAGGGCTGTGTGGTGA
Organism: Squalus acanthias; assembly: GCA_030390025.1. Taxonomy (NCBI): domain Eukaryota; kingdom Metazoa; phylum Chordata; class Chondrichthyes; order Squaliformes; family Squalidae; genus Squalus; species Squalus acanthias. The sequence goes on from CM059445.1 coordinate 21,312,508, forward strand.
GCAGAGACTGTGTCAGTGAGCCCGGGGACAGCGGGTGTTCAGGGCTGTGTGGTGAGCAGAGACTGTGTCAGTGAGCCCGGGGACAGCGGGTGTTCAGGGCTGTGTTTGATTAAACTGACTGTGTCAGTGAGCCCGGGGACAGCGGGTGTTCAGGGCTGTGTGGTGAGCAGAAACTGTGTCAGTGAGCCCGGGGACAAGCGGGTGTTCAGGGCTGTGTGGTGAGCAGAGACTGTGTCAGTAAACCGGGGACAGCGGGTGTTCAGGGCTGTGTGGTGAGCAGAGACTGTGTCAGTGAGCCCGGGGACAGCGGGTGTTCAGGGCTGTGTCTGAGCAGAGACTGTGTCAGTGAGCCCGGGGACAGCGGGTGTTCAGGGCTGTGTGGTGAGCAGAGACTGTGTCAGTGAGCCCGGGGACAGCAGGGTGTTCAGGGCTGTGTGGTGAGCAGAGACTGTGTGAGTGAGCCCGGGGGCAGCGGGTGTTCAGGGCTGTGTGGTGAGCAGAGACTGTGTCAGTGAGCCCGGGGACAGCGGGTGTTCAGGGCTTTGTGGTGAGCAGAGACTGTGTCAGTGAGCCCGGGGACAGCGGGTGTTCAGGGCTGTGTGGTGAGCAGAGACTGTGTCAGTGAGCCCGGGGACAGCGGGTGTTCAGGGCTGTGTTTGATCACAGACTGTGTCAGTGAGCCCGGGGACAGCGGGTGTTCAGGGCTGTGTGGTGAGCAGAGACTGTGTCAGTGAGCCCGGGGACAGCGGGTGTTCAGGGCTGTGTGGTGAGCAGAAACTGTGTCAGTGAGCCGGGGGACAGCGGGTGTTCAGGGCTGTGTTTGAGCACAGACTGTGTCAGTGAGCCCAGGGACAGCGGGTGTTCAGGGCTGTGTTTGATCACAGACTGTGTCAGTGAGCGCGGGGACAGCGGGTGTTCAGGGCTGTGTCTGAGCACAGACTGTGTCAGTGAGCGCGGGGACAGCGGGTGTTCAGGGCTGTGTTTGAGCACAGACTGTGTCAGGGAGTGCGGGGACAGCGGGTGTTCAGGGCTGTGATTGAGCACAGACTGTGTCAGGGAGCCCAGGGACAGCGGGTGTTCAGGGCTGTGTTTGAGCACAGACTGTGTCAGTGAGCCCGGGGACAGCGGGTGTTCAGGGCTGTGTGGTGAGCAGAGACTGTGTCAGTGAGCCCGGGGACAGCGGGTGTTCAGGGCTGTGTGGTGAGCAGAGACTGTGTCAGTGAGCCCGGGGACAGCGGGTGTTCAGGGCTGTGTGGTGAGCAGAGACTGTGTCAGTGAGCCCAGGGACAGCGGGTGTTCAGGGCTGTGTGGTGAGCAGAGACTGTGTCAGTGAGCCCGGGGACAGCGGGTGTTCAGGGCTGTGTTTGATCACAGACTGTGTCAGTGAGCCCGGGGACAGCGGGTGTTCAGGGCTGTGTGGTGAGCAGAGACTGTGTCAGTGAGCCCGGGGACAGCGGGTGTTCAGGGCTGTGTGGTGAGCAGAGACTGTGTCAGTGAGCCCGGGGACAGCGGGTGTTCAGGGCTGTGTGGTGAGCAGAGACTGTGTCAGTGAGCCCGGGGACAGCGGGTGTTCAGGGCTGTGTGGTGAGCAGAGACTGTGTCAGTGAGCCCGGGGACAGCGGGTGTTCAGGGCTGTGTGGTGAGCAGAGACTGTGTCAGTGAGCCGGGGACAGCGGGTGTTCAGGGCTGTGTGGTGAGCAGAGACTGTGTCAGTGAGCCCGGGGACAGCGGGTGTTCAGGGCTGTGTGGTGAGCAGAGACTGTGTCAGTGAGCCCGGGGACAGCGGGTGTTCAGGGCTGTGTGGTGAGCAGAGACTGTGTCAGTGAGCCCGGGGACAGCGGGTGTTCAGGGCTGTGTGGTGAGCAGAGACTGTGTCAGTGAGCCCGGGGACAGCGGGTGTTCAGGGCTGTGTTTGATCACATACTGTGTCAGTGAGCCCGGGGACAGCGGGTGTTCAGGGCTGTGTGGTGAGCAGAGACTGTGTCAGTGAGCCCGGGACAGCGGGTGTTCAGGGCTGTGTGGTGAGCAGAGACTGTGTCAGTGAGCCGGGGGACAGCGGGTTGTTCAGGGCTGTGTTTTGAGCACAGACTGTGTCAGTGAGCCCGGGGATAGCGGGTGTTCAGGGCTGTGTGGTGAGCAGAGACTGTGTCAGTGAGCCCGGGGACAGCGGGTGTTCAGGGCTGTGTGGTGAGCAGAGACTGTGTCAGTGAGCCCGGGGACAGCGGGTGTTCAGGGCTTTGTGGTGAGCAGAGACTGTGTCAGTGAGCCCGGGGACAGCGGGTGTTCAGGGCTGTGTTTGATCACAGACTGTGTCAGTGAGCCCGGGGACAGCGGGTGTTCAGGGCTGTGTTTGATCACAGACTGTGTCAGTGAGCCCGGGGACAGCGGGTGTTCAGGGCTGTGTGGTGAGCAGAGACTGTGTGAGTGAGCCCGGGGACAGCGGGTGTTCAGGGCTGTGTGGTGAGCAGAGACTGTGTCAGTGAGCCGGGGGACAGCGGGTGTTCAGGGCTGTGTTTGAGCACAGACTGTGTCAGTGAGCCCAGGGACAGCGGGTGTTCAGGGCTGTGTTTGATCACAGACTGTGTCAGTGAGCGCGGGGACAGCGGGTGTTCAGGGCTGTGTCTGAGCACAGACTGTGTCAGTGAGCGCAGGGGACAGCGGGTGTTCAGGGCTGTGTTTGAGCACAGACTGTGTCAGGGAGTGCGGGGACAGCGGGTGTTCAGGGCTGTGATTGAGCACAGACTGTGTCAGGGAGCCCAGGGACAGCGGGTGTTCAGGGCTGTGTTTGAGCACAGACTGTGTCAGTGAGCCCGGGGACAGCGGGTGTTCAGGGCTGTGTGGTGAGCAGAGACTGTGTCAGTGAGCCGGGGACAGCGGGTGTTCAGGGCTGTGTGGTGAGCAGAGACTGTGTCAGTGAGCCCGGGGACAGCGGGTGTTCAGGGCTGTGTGGTGAGCAAGGACTGTGTCAGTGAGCCCGGGACAGCGGGTGTTCAGGGCTGTGTGGTGAGCAGAGACTGTGTCAGTGAGCCCGGGGACAGCGGGTGTTCAGGGCTGTGTGGTGAGCAGAGACTGTGTCAGTGAGCCCGGGGACAGCGGGTGTTCAGGGCTGTGTGGTGAGCGCAGACTGTGTCAGTGAGCCCGGGGACAGCGGGTGTTCAGGGCTGTGTGGTGAGCAGAGACTGTGTCAGTGAGCCCGGGGACAGCGGGTGTTCAGGGCTGTGTGGTGAGCAGAGACTGTGTCAGTGAGCCCGGGGACAGCGGGTGTTCAGGGCTGTGTGGTGAGCAGAGACTGTGTCAGTGAGCCCGGGGACAGCGGGTGTTCAGGGCTGTGTGGTGAGCAGAGACTGTGTCAGTGAGCCCGGGGACAGCGGGTGTTCAGGGCTGTGTTTGAGCGCAGACTGTGTCAGTGAGCCCGGGGACAGCGGGTGTTCAGGGCTGTGTGGTGAGCAGAGACTGTGTCAGTGAGCCCGGGGACAGCGGGTGTTCAGGGCTGTGTGGTGAGCAGAGACTGTGTCAGTGAGCCCGGGGACAGCGGGTGTTCAGGGCTGTGTGGTGAGCAGAGACTGTGTCAGTGAGCCCGGGGACAGCGGGTGTTCAGGGCTGTGTTTGATTAAACTGACTGTGTCAGTGAGCCCGGGGACAGCGGGTGTTCAGGGCTGTGTGGTGAGCAGAGACTGTGTCAGTGAGCCCGGGGACAGCGGGTGTTCAGGGCTGTGTGGTGAGCAGAGACTGTGTCAGTAAACCGGGACAGCGGGTGTTCAGGGCTGTGTGGTGAGCAGAGACTGTGTCAGTGAGCCCGGGGACAGCGGGTGTTCAGGGCTGTGTCTGAGCAGAGACTGTGTCAGTGAGCCCGGGGACAGCGGGTGTTCAGGGCTGTGTGGTGAGCAGAGACTGTGTCAGTGAGCCTGGGGACAGCGGGTGTTCAGGGCTGTGTGGTGTGCACAGACTGTGTCAGTGAGCCCAGGGACAGCGGGTGTTCAGGGCTGTGTTTGAGCACAGACTGTGTCAGTGAGCCCGGGGACAGCGTGTGTTCAGGGCTGTGTTTGATCACATACTGTGTCAGTGAGCCCGGGGACAGCGGGTGTTCAGGGCTGTGTGGTGAGCAGAGACTGTGTCAGTGAGCCCGGGGACAGCGGGTGTTCAGGGCTGTGTGGTGAGCAGAGACTGTGTCAGTGAGCCGGGGGACAGCGGGTGTTCAGGGCTCTGTTTGAGCACAGACTGTGTCAGTGAGCCCGGGGACAGCGGGTGTTCAGGGCTGTGTGGTGAGCAGAGACTGTGTCAGTGAGCCCGGGGACAGCGGGTGTTCAGGGCTGTGTGGTGAGCAGAGACTGTGTCAGTGAGCCCGGGGACAGCGGGTGTTCAGGGCTTTGTGGTGAGCAGAGACTGTGTCAGTGAGCCGGGGGACAGCGGGTGTTCAGGGCTGTGTTTGAGCACAGACTGTGTCAGTGAGCCCGGGGACAGCGGGTGTTCAGGGCTGTGTGGTGAGCAGAGACTGTGTCAGTGAGCCGGGGACAGCGGGTGTTCAGGGCTGTGTGGTGAGCAGAGACTGTGTCAGTGAGCCCGGGGACAGCGGGTGTTCAGGGCTTTGTGGTGAGCAGAGACTGTGTCAGTGAGCCCGGGGACAGCGGGTGTTCAGGGCTGTGTGGTGAGCAGAGACTGTGTCAGTGAGCCCGGGGACAGCGGGTGTTCAGGGCTGTGTTTGATCACAGACTGTGTCAGTGAGCCCGGGGACAGCGGGTGTTCAGGGCTGTGTGGTGAGCAGAGACTGTGTCAGTGAGCCCGGGGACAGCGGGTGTTCAGGGCTGTGTGGTGAGCAGAAACTGTGTCAGTGAGCCGGGGGACAGCGGGTGTTCAGGGCTGTGTTTGAGCACAGACTGTGTCAGTGAGCCCAGGGACAGCGGGTGTTCAGGGCTGTGTTTGATCACAGACTGTGTCAGTGAGCGCGGGGACAGCGGGTGTTCAGGGCTGTGTCTGAGCACAGACTGTGTCAGTGAGCGCGGGACAGCGGGTGTTCAGGGCTGTGTTTGAGCACAGACTGTGTCAGGGAGTGCGGGGACAGCGGGTGTTCAGGGCTGTGATTGAGCACAGACTGTGTCAGGGAGCCCAGGGACAGCGGGTGTTCAGGGCTGTGTTTGAGCACAGACTGTGTCAGTGAGCCCGGGGACAGCGGGTGTTCAGGGCTGTGTGGTGAGCAGAGACTGTGTCAGTGAGCCCGGGGACAGCGGGTGTTCAGGGCTGTGTGGTGAGCAGAGACTGTGTCAGTGAGCCCGGGGACAGCGGGTGTTCAGGGCTGTGTGGTGAGCAGAGACTGTGTCAGTGAGCCCAGGGACAGCGGGTGTTCAGGGCTGTGTGGTGAGCAGAGACTGTGTCAGTGAGCCCGGGGACAGCGGGTGTTCAGGGCTGTGTTTGATCACAGACTGTGTCAGTGAGCCCGGGGACAGCGGGTGTTCAGGGCTGTGTGGTGAGCAGAGACTGTGTCAGTGAGCCCGGGGACAGCGGGTGTTCAGGGCTGTGTGGTGAGCAGAGACTGTGTCAGTGAGCCCGGGGACAGCGGGTGTTCAGGGCTGTGTGGTGAGCAGAGACTGTGTCAGTGAGCCCGGGGACAGCGGGTGTTCAGGGCTGTGTGGTGAGCAGAGACTGTGTCAGTGAGCCCGGGGACAGCGGGTGTTCAGGGCTGTGTGGTGAGCAGAGACTGTGTCAGTGAGCCCGGGGACAGCGGGTGTTCAGGGCTGTGTTTGATTAAACTGACTGTGTCAGTGAGCCCGGGGACAGCGGGTGTTCAGGGCTGTGTGGTGAGCAGAGACTGTGTCAGTGAGCCCGGGGACAGCGGGTGTTCAGGGCTGTGTGGTGAGCAGAGACTGTGTCAGTGAGCCCGGGGACAGCGGGTGTTCAGGGCTGTGTGGTGAGCAGAGACTGTGTCAGTGAGCCCGGGGACAGCGGGTGTTCAGGGCTGTGTCTGAGCAGAGACTGTGTCAGTGAGCCCGGGGACAGCGGGTGTTCAGGGCTGTGTGGTGAGCAGAGACTGTGTCAGTGAGCCTGGGACAGCGGGTGTTCAGGGCTGTGTGGTGTGCACAGACTGTGTCAGTGAGCCCAGGGGACAGCGGGTGTTCAGGGCTGTGTGGTGAGCAGAGACTGTGTCAGTGAGCCCGGGGACAGCGGGTGTTCAGGGCTGTGTGGTGAGCAGCAGACTGTGTCAGTGAGCCCGGGGACAGCGGGTGTTCAGGGCTGTGTGGTGAGCAGAGACTGTGTCAGTGAGCCCGGGGACAGCGGGTGTTCAGGGCTGTGTGGTGAGCAGAGACTGTGTCAGTGAGCCGGGGGACAGCGGGTGTTCAGGGCTGTGTTTGAGCACAGACTGTGTCAGTGAGCCCGGGGACAGCGGGTGTTCAGGGCTGTGTGGTGAGCAGAGACTGTGTCAGTGAGCCCGGGGACAGCGGGTGTTCAGGGCTGTGTGGTGAGCAGAGACTGTGTCAGTGAGCCCGGGGACAGCGGGTGTTCAGGGCTTTGTGGTGAGCAGAGACTGTGTCAGTGAGCCCGGGGACAGCGGGTGTTCAGGGCTGTGTGGTGAGCAGAGACTGTGTCAGTGAGCCCGGGGACAGCGGGTGTTCAGGGCTGTGTTTGATCACAGACTGTGTCAGTGAGCCCGGGGACAGCGGGTGTTCAGGGCTGTGTGGTGAGCAGAGACTGTGTCAGTGAGCCCGGGGACAGCGGGTGTTCAGGGCTGTGTGGTGAGCAGAAACTGTGTCAGTGAGCCGGGGGACAGCGGGTGTTCAGGGCTGTGTTTGAGCACAGACTGTGTCAGTGAGCCCAGGGACAGCGGGTGTTCAGGGCTGTGTTTGATCACAGACTGTGTCAGTGAGCGCGGGGACAGCGGGTGTTCAGGGCTGTGTCTGAGCACAGACTGTGTCAGTGAGCGCGGGGACAGCGGGTGTTCAGGGCTGTGTTTGAGCACAGACTGTGTCAGGGAGTGCGGGGACAGCGGGTGTTCAGGGCTGTGATTGAGCACAGACTGTGTCAGGGAGCCCAGGGACAGCGGGTGTTCAGGGCTGTGTTTAAGCACAGACTGTGTCAGTGAGCCCGGGGACAGCGGGTGTTCAGGGCTGTGTGGTGAGCAGAGACTGTGTCAGTGAGCCCGGGGACAGCGGGTGTTCAGGGCTGTGTGGTGAGCAGAGACTGTGTCAGTGAGCCCGGGGACAGCGGGTGTTCAGGGCTGTGTGGTGAGCAGAGACTGTGTCAGTGAGCCCAGGGACAGCGGGTGTTCAGGGCTGTGTGGTGAGCAGAGACTGTGTCAGTGAGCCCGGGGACAGCGGGTGTTCAGGGCTGTGTTTGATCACAGACTGTGTCAGTGAGCCCGGGGACAGCGGGTGTTCAGGGCTGTGTGGTGAGCAGAGACTGTGTCAGTGAGCCCGGGGACAGCGGGTGTTCAGGGCTGTGTGGTGAGCAGAGACTGTGTCAGTGAGCCCGGGGACAGCGGGTGTTCCGGGCTGTGTGGTGAGCAGAGACTGTGTCAGTGAGCCCGGGGACAGCGGGTGTTCAGGGCTGTGTGGTGAGCAGAGACTGTGTCAGTGAGCCCGGGGACAGCGGGTGTTCAGGCTGTGTGGTGAGCCAGAGACTGTGTCAGTGAGCCCGGGACAGCGGGTGTTCAGGGCTGTGTTGTGAGCAGAGACTGTGTCAGTGAGCCCGGGGACAGCGGGTGTTCAGGGCTGTGTGGTGAGCAGAGACTGTGTCAGTGAGCCCGGGGACAACGGGTGTTCAGGGCTGTGTGGTGAGCAGAGACTGTGTCAGTGAGCCGGGGACAGCGGGTGTTCAGGGCTGTGTGGTGAGCAGAGACTGTGTCAGTGAGCCCGGGGACAGCGGGTGTTCAGGGCTGTGTGGTGAGCAGAGACTGTGTCAGTGAGCCCGGGGACAGCGGGTGTTCAGGGCTGTGTGTGAGCAGAGACTGTGTCAGTGAGCCCGGGGACAGCAGGTGTTCAGGGCTGTGTGGTGAGCAGAGACTGTGTCAGTGAGCCCGGGGACAGCGGGTGTTCAGGGCTGTGTGGTGAGCAGAGACTGTGTCAGTGAGCCCGGGGACAGCGGGTGTTCAGGGCTTTGTGGTGAGCAGAGACTGTGTCAGTGAGCCCGGGGACAGCGGGTGTTCAGGGCTGTGTGGTGAGCAGAGACTGTGTCAGTGAGCCCGGGGACAGCGGGTGTTCAGGGCTGTGTTTGATCACAGACTGTGTCAGTGAGCCCGGGGACAGCGGGTGTTCAGGGCTGTGTGGTGAGCAGAGACTGTGTCAGTGAGCCCGGGGACAGCGGGTGTTCAGGGCTGTGTGGTGAGCAGAGACTGTGTCAGTGAGCCGGGGGACAGCGGGTGTTCAGGGCTGTGTTTGAGCACAGACTGTGTCAGTGAGCCCAGGGACAGCGGGTGTTCAGGGCTGTGTTTGATCACAGACTGTGTCAGTGAGCGCGGGGACAGCGGGTGTTCAGGGCTGTGTCTGAGCACAGACTGTGTCAGTGAGCGCGGGGACAGCGGGTGTTCAGGGCTGTGTTTGAGCACAGACTGTGTCAGGGAGTGCGGGGACAGCGGGTGTTCAGGGCTGTGATTGAGCACAGACTGTGTCAGGGAGCCCAGGGACAGCGGGTGTTCAGGGCTGTGTTTGAGCACAGACTGTGTCAGTGAGCCCGGGGACAGCGGGTGTTCAGGGCTGTGTGGTGAGCAGAGACTGTGTCAGTGAGCCCGGGGACAGCGGTGTTCAGGGCTGTGTGGTGAGCAGAGACTGTGTCAGTGAGCCCGGGGACAGCGGGTGTTCAGGGCTGTGTGGTGAGCAGAGACTGTGTCAGTGAGCCCAGGGACAGCGGGTGTTCAGGGCTGTGTGGTGAGCAGAGACTGTGTCAGTGAGCCCGGGGACAGCGGGTGTTCAGGGCTGTGTGTGATCACAGACTGTGTCAGTGAGCCCGGGGACAGCGGGTGTTCAGGGCTGTGTGGTGAGCAGAGACTGTGTCAGTGAGCCCGGGGACAGCGGGTGTTCAGGGCTGTGTGGTGAGCAGAGACTGTGTCAGTGAGCCCGGGGACAGCGGGTGTTCCGGGCTGTGTGGTGAGCAGAGACTGTGTCAGTGAGCCCGGGGACAGCGGGTGTTCAGGGCTGTGTGGTGAGCAGAGACTGTGTCAGTGAGCCCGGGGACAGCGGGTGTTCAGGGCTGTGTGGTGAGCAGAGACTGTGTCAGTGAGCCCGGGGACAGCGGGTGTTCAGGGCTGTGTTTGATTAAACTGACTGTGTCAGTGAGCCCGGGGACAGCGGGTGTTCAGGGCTGTGTGGTGAGCAGAGACTGTGTCAGTGAGCCCGGGGACAACGGGTGTTCAGGGCTGTGTGGTGAGCAGAGACTGTGTCAGTAAACCGGGGACAGCGGGTGTTCAGGGCTGTGTGGTGAGCAGAGACTGTGTCAGTGAGCCCGGGGACAGCGGGTGTTCAGGGCTGTGTCTGAGCAGAGACTGTGTCAGTGAGCCCGGGGACAGCGGGTGTTCAGGGCTGTGTGGTGAGCAGAGACTGTGTCAGTGAGCCTGGGACAGCGGGTGTTCAGGGCTGTGTGGTGTGCACAGACTGTGTCAGTGAGCCCAGGGACAGCGGGTGTTCAGGGCTGTGTGGTGAGCAGAGACTGTGTCAGTGAGCCCGGGGACAGCGGGTGTCAGGCTGTGTGGTGAGCAGAGACTGTGTCGTGAGCCCGGGGACAGCGGGTGTTCAGGGCTGTGTGGTGAGCAGAGACTGTGTCAGTGAGCCCGGGACAGCGGGTGTTCAGGGCTGTGTGGTGAGCAGAGACTGTGTCAGGTGAGCCGGGGGACAGCGGGTGTTCAGGGCTGTGTTTGAGCACAGACTGTGTCAGTGAGCCCGGGGACAGCGGGTGTTCAGGGCTGTGTGGTGGCAGAGACTGTGTCAGTGAGCCCGGGGACAGCGGGTGTTTCAGGGCTGTGTGGTGAGCAGAGACTGTGTCAGTGAGCCGGGGACAGCGGGTGTTCAGGGCTTTGTGGTGAGCCAAGACTGTGTCAGTGAGCCCGGGGACAGCGGGTGTTCAGGGCTGTGTGGTGAGCAGAGACTGTGTCAGTGAGCCCGGGGACAGCGGGTGTTCAGGGCTGTGTTTGATCACAGACTGTGTCAGTGAGCCCGGGGACAGCGGGTGTTCAGGGCTGTGTGGTGAGCAGAGACTGTGTCAGTGAGCCCGGGGACAGCGGGTGTTCAGGGCTGTGTGGTGAGCAGAGACTGTGTCAGTGAGCCGGGGGACAGCGGGTGTTCAGGGCTGTGTTTGAGCACAGACTGTGTCAGTGAGCCCAGGGACAGCGGGTGTTCAGGGCTGTGTTTGATCACAGACTGTGTCAGTGAGCGCGGGGACAGCGGGTGTTCAGGGCTGTGTCTGAGCACAGACTGTGTCAGTGAGCGCGGGGACAGCGGGTGTTCAGGGCTGTGTTTGAGCACAGACTGTGTCAGGGAGTGCGGGGACAGCGGGTGTTCAGGGCTGTGATTGAGCACAGACTGTGTCAGGGAGCCCAGGGACAGCGGGTGTTCAGGGCTGTGTTTCAGCACAGACTGTGTCAGTGAGCCCGGGGACAGCGGGTGTTCAGGGCTGTGTGGTGAGCAGAGACTGTGTCAGTGAGCCCGGGGACAGCGGGTGTTCAGGGCTGTGTGGTGAGCAGAGACTGTGTCAGTGAGCCCGGGGACAGCGGGTGTTCAGGGCTGTGTGGTGAGCAGAGACTGTGTCAGTGAGCCCGGGGACAGCGGGCGTTCAGGGCTGTGTTTGAGCAGAGACTGTGTCAGTGAGCCCGGGGACAGCGGGTGTTCAGGGCTGTGTGGTGAGCAGAGACTGTGTCAGTGAGCCCGGGGACAGCGGGTGTTCAGGGCTGTGTTTGAGCGCAGACTGTGTCAGTGAGCCCGGGGACAGCGGGGTGTTCAGGGCTGTGTGGTGAGCAGAGACTGTGTCAGTGAGCCCGGGGACAGCGGGTGTTCAGGGCTGTGTGGTGAGCAGAGACTGTGTCAGTGAGCCCGGGGACAGCGGGTGTTCAGGGCTGTGTGGTGAGCAGAGACTGTGTCAGTGAGCCCGGGGACAGCGGGTGTTCAGGGCTGTGTGGTGAGCAGAGACTGTGTCAGTGAGCCCGGGGACAGCGGGTGTTCAGGGCTGTGTTTGAGCGCAGACTGTGTCAGTGAGCCCGGGGACAGCGGGTGTTCAGGGCTGTGTGGTGAGCAGAGACTGTGTCAGTGAGCCCGGGGACAGCGGGTGTTCAGGGCTGTGTGGTGAGCAGAGACTGTGTCAGTGAGCCCGGGGACAGCGGGTGTTCAGGGCTGTGTGGTGAGCAGAGACTGTGTCAGTGAGCCCGGGGACAGCGGGTGTTCAGGGCTGTGTTTGATTAACTGACTGTGTCAGTGAGCCCGGGGACAGCGGGTGTTCAGGGCTGTGTGGTGAGCAGAGACTGTGTCAGTGAGCCCGGGGACAGCGGGTGTTCAGGGCTGTGTGGTGAGCAGAGACTGTGTCAGTGAGCCCGGGGACAGCGGGTGTTCAGGGCTGTGTGGTGAGCAGAGACTGTGTCAGTGAGCCCGGGGACAGCGGGTGTTCAGGGCTGTGTCTGAGCAGAGACTGTGTCAGTGAGCCCGGGGACAGCGGGTGTTCAGGGCTGTGTGGTGAGCAGAGACTGTGTCAGTGAGCCTGGGGACAGCGGGTGTTCAGGGCTGTGTGGTGTGCACAGACTGTGTCAGTGAGCCCAGGGGACAGCGGGTGTTCAGGGCTGTGTTTGAGCACAGACTGTGTCAGTGAGCCCGGGACAGCGTGTGTTCAGGGCTGTGTTTGATCACATACTGTGTCAGTGAGCCCGGGGACAGCGGGTGTTCAGGGCTGTGTGGTGAGCAGAGACTGTGTCAGTGAGCCCGGGGACAGCGGGTGTTCAGGGCTGTGTGGTGAGCAGAGACTGTGTCAGTGAGCCGGGGGACAGCGGGTGTTCAGGGCTGTGTTTGAGCACAGACTGTGTCAGTGAGCCCGGGGACAGCGGGTGTTCAGGGCTGTGTGGTGAGCAGAGACTGTGTCAGTGAGCCCGGGGACAGCGGGTGTTCAGGGCTGTGTGGTGAGCAGAGACTGTGTCAGTGAGCCGGGGGACAGCGGGTGTTCAGGGCTGTGTTTGAGCACAGACTGTGTCAGTGAGCCCGGGGACAGCGGGTGTTCAGGGCTGTGTGGTGAGCAGAGACTGTGTCAGTGAGCCCGGGGACAGCGGGTGTTCAGGGCTGTGTGGTGAGCAGAGACTGTGTCAGTGAGCCCGGGGACAGCGGGTGTTCAGGGCTTTGTGGTGAGCAGAGACTGTGTCAGTGAGCCCGGGGACAGCGGGTGTTCAGGGCTGTGTGGTGAGCAGAGACTGTGTCAGTGAGCCCGGGGACAGCGGGTGTTCAGGGCTGTGTTTGATCACAGACTGTGTCAGTGAGCCCGGGGACAGCGGGTGTTCAGGGCTGTGTGGTGAGCAGAGACTGTGTCAGTGAGCCCGGGGACAGCGGGTGTTCAGGGCTGTGTGGTGAGCAGAAACTGTGTCAGTGAGCCGGGGGACAGCGGGTGTTCAGGGCTGTGTTTGAGCACAGACTGTGTCAGTGAGCCCAGGGACAGCGGGTGTTCAGGGCTGTGTTTGATCACAGACTGTGTCAGTGAGCGCGGGGACAGCGGGTGTTCAGGGCTGTGTCTGAGCACAGACTGTGTCAGTGAGCGCGGGGACAGCGGGTGTTCAGGGCTGTGTTTGAGCACAGACTGTGTCAGGGAGTGCGGGGACAGCGGGTGTTCAGGGCTGTGATTGAGCACAGACTGTGTCAGGGAGCCCAGGGACAGCGGGTGTTCAGGGCTGTGTTTGAGCACAGACTGTGTCAGTGAGCCCGGGGACAGCGGGTGTTCAGGGCTGTGTGGTGAGCAGAGACTGTGTCAGTGAGCCCGGGGACAGCGGGTGTTCAGGGCTGTGTGGTGAGCAGAGACTGTGTCAGTGAGCCCGGGGACAGCGGGTGTTCAGGGCTGTGTGGTGAGCAGAGACTGTGTCAGTGAGCCCAGGGACAGCGGGTGTTCAGGGCTGTGTGGTGAGCAGAGACTGTGTCAGTGAGCCCGGGGACAGCGGGTGTTCAGGGCTGTGTTTGATCACAGACTGTGTCAGTGAGCCCGGGGACAGCGGGTGTTCAGGGCTGTGTGGTGAGCAGAGACTGTGTCAGTGAGCCCGGGGACAGCGGGTGTTCAGGGCTGTGTGGTGAGCAGAGACTGTGTCAGTGAGCCCGGGGACAGCGGGTGTTCCGGGCTGTGTGGTGAGCAGAGACTGTGTCAGTGAGCCCGGGGACAGCGGGTGTTCAGGGCTGTGTGGTGAGCAGAGACTGTGTCAGTGAGCCCGGGGACAGCGGGTGTTCAGGGCTGTGTGGTGAGCAGAGACTGTGTCAGTGAGCCCGGGGACAGCGGGTGTTCAGGGCTGTGTTTGATTAAACTGACTGTGTCAGTGAGCCCGGGGACAGCGGGTGTTCAGGGCTGTGTGGTGAGCAGAGACTGTGTCAGTGAGCCCGGGGACAGCGGGTGTTCAGGGCTGTGTGGTGAGCAGAGACTGTGTCAGTAAACCGGGGACAGCGGGTGTTCAGGGCTGTGTGGTGAGCAGAGACTGTGTCAGTGAGCCCGGGGACAGCGGGTGTTCAGGGCTGTGTCTGAGCAGAGACTGTGTCAGTGAGCCCGGGGACAGCGGGTGTTCAGGGCTGTGTGGTGAGCAGAGACTGTGTCAGTGAGCCTGGGGACAGCGGGTGTTCAGGGCTGTGTGGTGTGCACAGACTGTGTCAGTGAGCCAGGGACAGCGGGTGTTCAGGGCTGTGTTTGAGCACAGACTGTGTCAGTGAGCCCGGGGACAGCGTGTGTTCAGGGCTGTGTTTGATCACATACTGTGTCAGTGAGCCCGGGGACAGCGGGTGTTCAGGGCTGTGTGGTGAGCAGAGACTGTGTCAGTGAGCCCGGGGACAGCGGGTGTTCAGGGCTGTGTGGTGAGCAGAGACTGTGTCAGTGAGCCGGGGGACAGCGGGTGTTCAGGGCTGTGTTTGAGCACAGACTGTGTCAGTGAGCCCGGGGACAGCGGGTGTTCAGGGCTGTGTGGTGAGCAGAGACTGTGTCAGTGAGCCGGGGACAGCGGGTGTTCAGGGCTTTGTGGTGAGCACAGACTGTGTCAGTGAGCCCGGGGACAGCGGGTGTTCAGGGCTGTGTGGTGAGCAGAGACTGTGTCAGTGAGCCCGGGGACAGCGGGTGTTCAGGGCTGTGTTTGAGCACAGACTGTGTCAGTGAGCCCGGGGACAGCGGGTGTTCAGGGCTGTGTGGTGAGCAGAGACTGTGTCAGTGAGCCCGGGGACAGCGGGTGTTCAGGGCTGTGTGGTGAGCAGAGACTGTGTCAGTGAGCCCGGGGACAGCGGGTGTTCAGGGCTGTGTTTGATCACAGACTGTGTCAGTGAGCCCGGGGACAGCGGGTGTTCAGGGCTGTGTGGTGAGCAGAGACTGTGTCAGTGAGCCCGGGGACAGCGGGTGTTCAGGGCTGTGTGGTGAGCAGAGACTGTGTCAGTGAGCCGGGGGACAGCGGGTGTTCAGGGCTGTGTTTGAGCACAGACTGTGTCAGTGAGCCCGGGGACAGCGGGTGTTCAGGGCTGTGTTTGAGCACAGACTGTGTCAGTGAGCGCGGGGACAGCGGGTGTTCAGGGCTGTGTCTGAGCACAGACTGTGTCAGTGAGCGCGGGGACAGCGGGTGTTCAGGGCTGTGTTTGAGCACAGACTGTGTCAGTGAGCGGGGACAGCGGGTGTTCAGGGCTGTGATTGAGCACAGACTGTGTCAGTGAGCCCGGGGACAGCGGGTGTTCAGGGCTGTGTTTGAGCACAGACTGTGTCAGTGAGCCCGGGGACAGCGGGTGTTCAGGGCTGTGTGGTGAGCAGAGACTGTGTCAGTGAGCCCGGGGACAGCGGGTGTTCAGGGCTGTGTGGTGAGCAGAGACTGTGTCAGTGAGCCCGGGGACAGCGGGTGTTCAGGGCTGTGTGGTGAGCAGAGACTGTGTCAGTGAGCCCGGGGACAGCGGGCGTTCAGGGCTGTGTTTGAGCAGAGACTGTGTCAGTGAGCCCGAGGACAGCGGGTGTTCAGGGCTGTGTGGTGAGCAGAGACTGTGTCAGTGAGCCGGGGACAGCGGGTGTTCAGGGCTGTGTTTGAGCACAGACTGTGTCAGTGAGCCCGGGGACAGCGGGTGTTCAGGGCTGTGTGGTGAGCAGAGACTGTGTCAGTGAGCCCGGGGACAGCGGGTGTTCAGGGCTGTGTTTGAGCACAGACTGTGTCAGTGAGCCCGGGGACAGCGGGTGTTCAGGGCTGTGTGGTGAGCAGAGACTGTGTCAGTGAGCCCGGGGACAGCGGGTGTTCAGGGCTGTGTGGTGAGCAGAGACTGTGTCAGTGAGCCCAGGGACAGCGGGTGTTCAGGGCTGTGTTTGAGCAGAGACTGTGTCAGTGAGCCCGGGGACAGCGGGTGTTCAGGGCTGTGTGGTGAGCAGAGACTGTGTCAGTGAGCGCGGGGACAGCGGGTGTTCAGGGCTGTGTTTGAGCACAGACTGTGTCAGTGAGCCCGGGGACAGCGGGTGTTCAGGGCTGTGTGGTGAGCAGAGACTGTGTCAGTGAGCGCGGGGACAGCGGGTGTTCAGGGCTGTGTTTGAGCACAGACTGTGTCAGGGAGTGCGGGGACAGCGGGTGTTCAGGGCTGTGATTGAGCACAGACTGTGTCAGGGAGCCCAGGGACAGCGGGTGTTCAGGGCTGTGTTTGAGCACAGACTGTGTCAGTGAGCCCGGGGACAGCGGGTGTTCAGGGCTGTGTGGTGAGCAGAGACTGTGTCAGTGAGCCCGGGGACAGCGGGTGTTCAGGGCTGTGTTTGAGCACAGACTGTGTCAGTGAGCCCGGGGACAGCGGGTGTTCAGGGCTGTGTGGTGAGCAGAGACTGTGTCAGTGAGCCCGGGGACAGCGGGTGTTCAGGGCTGTGTGGTGAGCAGAGACTGTGTCAGTGAGCCCGGGGACAGCGGGTGTTCAGGGCTGTGTTTGAGCACAGACTGTGTCAGTGAGCCCGGGGACAGCGGGTGTTCAGGGCTGTGTTTGAGCACAGACTGTGTCAGTGAGCCCGGGGACAGCGGGTGTTCAGGGCTGTGTTTGAGCACAGACTGTGTCAGGGAGTGCGGGGACAGCGGATGAGCTGCTGTCAGCTCTGGTAATATTGCAAGTCTGATCATTGTAAGCGGGGGAGCTAAGACGATTGTTCCTCTTCAGTCGCCAGCTCACAGTATAAATGTCCCGGGGCCTTGGGTTCTGACAGCAGCACAAACGCTGCTTTTGCTCAGTCTGATCTGCTGTCACATTAGCTGCCTCCTGAACCAGCTTGCTGAACATGTGCAGCACAGTCTGTGCATTTGCTGCTTTGGCTCCACAACTCAGAGCTGCTCTGCCTTTCTGTTTTTAATTTTTTTTTCACCTGCAGCTTTTGATGCCCAGACACGGAGCCCAGACACACCAGTCACACAGTCCCAGACACCAGACAGGGCACGGACCCCACCCCGCCCCCGACACAGAGCCCCAGACACCAGATACGGAGCCCAGACACACTAGACACGGACCCCAGACATGCAGTCCCAGACTCCGGACACGGATCCCAGACACACAGACCCAGACAGCATTCAACAAATTGAAAGTGGTTTGAAACTTGCTTGAAGTGATATTTACCCGTTCCAAATGTCTTGAAGTTCACGGCCTCCTGACTCCATTCATGTCCAATTTACAACTAAATCTAATCACTAATGTGAAAGGAGTTCAAGATGGGCACTGGTTGGACAGGACGGGAGTTGAAAAAAAAGTTCACACCAAATGTGCCAGTTTTGACTCATGTCATGGTGGCTTGATTTAATTTTTTGAGGAAATCTTGTTTTTAAGGAACTTTGTTGATTTCTCGATCCCTAGTGTGGTTATTGGATCATCCTGTGCCCGATTGATGACTAGTGAAACCATTAACACAAGCTGAAAGAAAGAAAGACAGACTTGCATTTATATTGCGCCTTTCCCGACCATTGGACGTTTCAAAGCGCTTTACAGCCAATGAAGTACTTTTGAAGTGGAGTCACTGTTGTAATGTGGGAAACGCGGCAGCCAATTTGCGCACAGCAAGGTCCCACAAACAGCAATGTGATAATGACCAGATAATCTGGGCTAGAAATTCGTTATAGCCAAGGAATGGGCAGTGTTTAGACTAAAAATGATGAATTAGTGCCAGGTGAAAATCGTCTAGACTGCACGCAAAATTCGTCCTCACTCCTCATTAAAATGATTGGAGCCATAAATCTAGTCTAAAAGCCCAAGCTGGCGTTACACTGAAAAGATGGACCAATATTGGGTGTAGTCTAGACGCAAGTAATGATTGCCACAGGCTCTTTTCACTGCTTAAAGGGGAGGTGCACTGATGCTGCAGCACCTCATTCTAAGCATTGTTGGCTGTGCAGCTGCCTCAACAACCATAAGAAGGACAAGGAGAAGGAGCACTTATTTACAAATCCTGATGGCAGATTGCTGCCTCAGGGAGAGAGCCCACAGGTTTTCCCATGAAGCTTTGGAGGCATTGGTTTTAGCGGTGGAAAGAAGGCGGCTGGTCCTGTACCCACCAACTGGCAGGAGGTCCTCGCCACAAGTCTGCCGCACTATGTGGAGAGAGGTGGCACACCACCTCACGGACAGCACTGTGGTCCCCAGGATCCACACCCGGTGCAGGAATAACTTTAACAAGCTCACACGGGTGGTCAGGGTGAGTGAAGGCTTCAACAAATGCTACATACCACCATCTGTACCATAAGCTTCACACACTGCTCAATGCACCACACCCGCAGCACTCACCCACCAACAATCTCTACCTACCAATACTCACACCTTGCACACAATGACAGCTATTCAACTATGGCAGGCACAAGGGTCATTAGTTATTAGAATGTATGTGATATGTTTACGCATACATTTATTAATAGAGTTTGGAATATTTTGTGGTCTCTCTCATTTCAACCTTGCGCCCAGGAGGACGCTGTGATATGGCATGACACAGGGATGGTATGATGGGGATGTGGTGAGCAATGGGGATCTGGGGTTTCATTCATTCAAATCGGAGTCTGATGAGCCGGTCACGGACCGCCCGTGCGGAAGCCCGATTGTCCGGCTGCCTCCTCCCTCCCTCCTGTTCCTTGTCTTCTTCCTCCTCTCTCTGCGCACATGTTCCCGTCTTCCTCGTTGCCTCTGCTCCCTCCGCCGTAGATCCTGGAGGGCGAGGTGGACTGCCAGTACAGCCCACATGAGTTTTAGCAAGTGTTGTAGGTTGACTCTTTCAAGAATAATTTTGCACTTTTCTACTTGCCACAACACTCCTGATACCAAAGAACCTTCAAAGCACTAAATAAAACTGTTGCAGTATCAGGAATGAACACACAGGCACTGAAACTTCAGTAACCTGTCAGGTGCGAGTGATTGGGGCCGATCCCTTTAAATAACGTCCCTGCAGCCGGCTTCCTGGTGCTGCACACCAGCTCTCCCTGTTGTTGTTAACTCCAGGTAGTGAGGTAAGTGGCGAGAAGCAATTTGGCAGATTGGGCGTTCAGTGACCGTTGCACACTCACTGACATCATGATCTCCCTGGCGTTGACATCACCGGCGATCACTGTTACCGGCAGCGCTAAGGGGGGTCCCGATTTGGCGTGTGGCGCTGGTTTCGACAGGAGCTGTCGTTACAGCTCTCAATGCCGCATTAGCGCCATCTACTGGTGCTAACGGGCAGCGCTAAGGGGTTGAATTTTTCCCCGTCTGTTTTTTAGTGATGTTGATTGAGGGATAAATATTGGCCAGGACTCCGGGGACAACTCCGCTGCTCTTCGTCGAAATCGTGCCATGGGATCTTTTATGTTCACCTGAGAGAGCAGACGGGACCATGGTTTAACGTCTTATCCGAAAGACGGCACCTTCAACAGTGCAGTACTCCCTCAGTACTGCCTCTCCGACAATGCAGTACTCCCTCAGTACTGTCGCTCCAACAGTGCGGCGCTCCCTCAGTACTGCCACTCCGACAGTGCAGAGCTCCATCAGTACTGACCCTCCGTCAGAACAGTGCTCCCTCAGTACTGCAGTGGATTGTCAACCCAGATAATGTGCTTAAGTCGCTGGAGTGGGGCTTGAACTCAGAGGTGAGGGTATTACACACTGAGCCAAGACTGACACTGGGACGGTCGGGTGGTGTTGGACAGTGGACGGTCGGGCGGTGGAGAGTGGACGGTCGGGTGGTGGAGAGTGGACGGTCGGGTGGTGTTGGAGAGTGGACGGTCGGGTGGTGTTGGACAGTGGACGGTCGGGTGGTGTTGGAGAGTGGACGGTCGGGAGGTGTTGGACAGTGGACGGTCGGGTGGTGTTGGACAGTGGACGGTCGGGTGGTGTTGGAGAGTGGACGGTCGGGCGGTGGACAGTGGACGGTCGGGTGGTGGACAGTGGACGGTCGGGAGGTGTTGGACAGTGGACGTTTGGGTGGTGTTGGACAGTGGACGGTCGGGCGGTGGAGAGTGGACGGTTGAGAGGTGTTGGACAGTGGACGGTTGGGTGGTGTTGGACAGTGGACGGTCAGGTGGTGGAGAGTGGACGGTCGGGTGGTGTTGGAGAGTGGACGGTCGGGCGGTGTTGGAGAGTGGACGGTCGGGCGGTGGAGAGTGGACGGTCGGGTGGTGTTGGAGAGTGGATGGTCGGGAGGTGTTGGACAGTGGACAGTCGGGAGGTGTTGGAGAGTGGACGGTCGGGTGGTGTTGGAGAGTGGACGGTCGGGTGGTGTTGGAGAGTGGACGGTCGGGAGGTGTTGGACAGTGGATGGTCGGGTGGTGTTGGAGAGTGGACGGTCGGGCGGTGGAGAGTGGACGGTCGGGTGGTGTTGGAGAGTGGACGGTCGGGTGGTGTTGGAGAGTGGACGGTCGGGTGGTGGAGAGTGGATGGTCGGGCGGTGGAGAGTGGACGGTCGGGTGGTGTTGGAGAGTGGATGGTCGGGTGGTGTTGGAGAGTGGACGGTCGGGTGGTGGAGAGTGGACGGTCGGGTGGTGTTGGAGAGTGGACGGTCGGGCGGTGTTGGAGAGTGGACGGTCCGGTGGTGTTGGACAGTGGACGGTCGGGTGGTGTTGGACAGTGGACGGTCGGGTGGAGGTGGAGAGTGGACGGTCGGGTGGTGTTGGAGGGTGGACGGTCGGGTGGTGGAGAGTGGACGGTCGGGTGGTGGACAGTGGACGGTCGGGTGGTGGAGAGTGGACGGTCGGGTGGTGTTGGAGAGTGGACGGTCGGGCGGTGTTGGAGAGTGGACGGTCGGGTGGTGGAGAGTGGACGGTCGGGTGGTGTTGGAGAGTGGACGGTCGGGTGGTGGAGAGTGGACGGTCGGGTGGTGTTGGAGAGTGGACGGTCGGGCGGTGTTGGAGAGTGGACGGTCCGGTGGTGTTGGACAGTGGACGGTCGGGTGGTGTTGGACAGTGGACGGTCGGGTGGAGGTGGAGAGTGGACGGTCGGGTGGTGTTGGAGGGTGGACGGTCGGGTGGTGGAAAGTGGACGGTCGGGTGGTGGAGAGTGGACGGTCGGGCGGTGCAGAGTGGACGGTCGGGTGGTGGAGAGTGGACGGTCGGGTGGTGCAGAGTGGACGGTCGGGTGGTGTTGGAGAGTGGACGGTCGGGTGGTGGAGAGTGGACGGTCGGGTGGTGGAGAGTGGACGGTCGGGTGGTGGAGAGTCGACGGTCGGGTGGTGTTGGAGAGTGGACGGTCGGGAGGTGTTGGAGAGTGGACGGTCGGGTGGTGGAGAGTGGACGGTTGGGTGGTGTTGGAGAGTGGACGGTCGGGTGGTGTTGGAGAGTGGACGGTCGGGAGGTGGAGAGTGGACGGTCGGGTGGTGTTGGAGACTGGACGGTCGGGTGGTGTTGGAGAGTGGACGGTCGGGAGGTGTTGGAGAGTGGACGGTCTGGCGGTGTTGGAGAGTGGACGGTCTGGCGGTGTTGGAGAGTGGACGGTCGGGTGGTGTTGGAGAGTGGACGGTCGGGTGGTGGAGAGTGGACGGTCGGGTGGTGTTGGACAGTGGACGGTCGGGTGGTGGAGAGAGGACGGTCGGGTGGTGGAGAGTGGACGGTCGGGCGGTGGAGAGTGGACGGTCGGGTGGTGGAGAGTGGACGGTCGGGCGGTGGAGAGTGGACGGTCGGGTGGTGTTGGAGAGTGGACGGTCGGGAGGTGTTGGAGAGTGGACGGTCGGGTGGTGTTGGAGAGTGGACGGTCGGGCGGTGGAGAGTGGACGGTCAGGTGGTGTTGGACAGTGGACGGTCTGGTGGTGTTGGAGAGTGGACGGTCGGGTGGTGTTGGAGAGTGGACGGTTGGGTGTTGGAGAGTGGACGGTCGGGTGGTGTTGGACAGTGGACGGTCGGGCGGTGGAGAGTGGACGGTCGGGTGTTGGAGAGTGGACGGTCTGGCGGTGTTGGAGAGTGGACGGTCTGGCGGTGTTGGAGAGTGGACGGTCGGGTGGTGTTGGAGAGTGGACGGTCGGGTGGTGGAGAGTGGACGGTCGGGTGGTGTTAGAGAGTGGACGGTCGGGTGGTGTTGGACAGTGGACGGTCGGGTGGTGGAGAGTGGTCGGTCGGGTGGTGTTGGAGAGTGGACGGTCGGGAGGTGTTGGAGAATGGACGGTCGGGTGGTGTTGGAGAGTGGACGGTCGGGCGGTGGAGAGTGGACGGTCGGGAGGTGTTGGACAGTGGACGGTCTGGTGGTGTTGGAGAGTGGACGGTCGGGTGGTGTTGGACAGTGGACGGTCGGGCGGGGGAGAGTGGACGGTCGGCTGTTGGAGAGTGGATGGTCGGGTGGTGTTGGAGAGTGGACGGTCGGGTGTTGGAGAGTGGACGGTCGGGTGGTGTTGGAGAGTGGACGGTCGGGTGTTGGAGAGTGGACGGTCGGGTTGTGTTGGACAGTGGACGGTCGGGTGGTCTTGGAGAGTGGACGGTCGGGTGTTGGAGAGTGGACGGTCGGGTGTTGGAGAGTGGACGGTCGGGCGGTGTTGGACAGTGGACGGTCGGGTGGTGGTGGAGAGTGGACGGTCGGGCGCTGTTGGAGAGTGGACGGTCGGGTGGTGGAGAGTGGACGGTCGGGCGGTGTTGGAGAGTGGACGGTCGGGAGGTGGAGAGTGGACGGTCGGGTGGTGTTGGACAGTGGCCGGTCGGGTTGTGTTGGACAGTGGATGGTCGGGTGGTGTTGGAGAGTGGACGGTCGGGTGTTGGAGAGTGGACGGTCGGGTGTTGGAGAGTGGACGGTCGGGCGGTGTTGGAGAGTGGACGGTCGGGTGGTGGTGGAGAGTGGACGGTCGGGCGGTGTTGGAGAGTGGATGGTCGGGTGTTGGAGAGTGGACGGTCGGGAGGTGGAGAGTGGACGGTCGGGTTGTGTTGGACAGTGGACGGTCGCGTGGTGTTGGAGAGTGGACGGTCGGGCGGTGTTGGAGAGTTGACGGTCGGGAGGTGGAGAGTGGACGGTTGGGAGGTGTTGGAGAGTGGACAGTCGGGAGTTGGAGAGTGGACGGTCGGGTGGTGTTGGAGAGTGGACGGTCGGTTGTTGGAGAGTGGACGGTCGGGCGGTGTTGGAGAGTGGACGGTCGGGTGGTGGAGAGTGGACGGTCGGGTGGTGTTGGAGAGTGGACGGTCGGTTGTTGGAGAGTGGACGGTCAGGTGGTGTTGGAGAGTGGACGGTCGGGTGGTGTTGGACAGTGGACGGTCGGGAGGTGTTGGAGAGTGGACGGTCGGGTGGTGTTGGACAGTGGACGGTCGGGCGGTGTTGGAGAGTGGACGGTCGGGTGGTGGAGAGTGGACGGTCGGGTGGTGTTGGAGAGTGGATGGTCGGGTGGTGTTGGAGAGTGGACGGTCGGGTGGTGGAGAGTGGACGGTCGGGTGGTGTTGGACAGTGGACGGTTGGGAGGTGTTGGAGAGTGGACGGTCGGGTGGTGTTGGAGAGTGGACGGTCGGGCGGTGGAGAGTGGACGGTCGGGAGGTGTTGGACAGTGGACGGTCTGGTGGTGTTGGAGAGTGGACGGTCGGGTGGTGTTGGAGAGTGGACGGTTGGGTGTTGGACAGTCGACGGTCGGGTGGTGTTGGACAGTGGACGGTCGGGCGGTGGAGAGTGGACGGTCGGGTGTTGGAGAGTGGACGGTCGGGTGGTGTTGGAGAGTGGACGGTCGGGTGTTGGAGAGTGGACGGTCGGGTGGTGTTGGAGAGTGGACGGTCGGGTGTTGGAGAGTGGACGGTCAGGTTGTATTGAACAGTGGACGGTCGGGTGGTGTTGGAGAGTGGACGGTCGGGTGTTGGAGAGTGGACGGTCGGGTGTTGGAGAGTGGACGGTCGGGCGGTGTTGGAGAGTGGACGGTCGGGTGGTGGTGGAGAGTGGACGGTCGGGCGGTGTTGGAGAGTGGACGGTCGGGTGGTGGAGAGTGGACGGTCGGGCGGTGTTGGAGAGTGGACGGTCGGGAGGTGGAGAGTGGACGGTCGGGTTGTGTTGGACAGTGGACGGTCGGGTGGTGTTGGAGAGTGGACGGTCGGGCGGTGTTGGAGAGAGGACGGTCGGGAGGTTGAGAGTGGACGGTTGGGAGGTGTTGGAGAGTGGACAGTCGGGTGTTGGAGAGTGGATGGTCGGGTGGTGTTGGAGAGTGGACGGTCGGTTGTTGGAGAGTGGACGGTCGGGCGGCGTTGGAGAGTGGACGGTCGGGTGGTGGAGAGTTGACGGTCGGGTGGTGTTGGAGAGTGGACGGTCGGGTGTTGGAGAGTGGACGGTCGGGTGGTGTTGGACAGTGGCCGGTCGGGTTGTGTTGGACAGTGGATGGTCGGGTGGTGTTGGAGAGTGGACGGTCGGGTGTTGGAGAGTGGACGGTCGGGTGTTGGAGAGTGGACGGTCGGGCGGTGTTGGAGAGTGGACGGTCGGGTGGTGGTGGAGAGTGGACGGTCGGGCGGTGTTGGAGAGTGGACGGTCGGGTGGTGGAGAGTGGACGGTCGGGCGGTGTTGGAGAGTGGACGGTCGGGAGGTGGAGAGTGGACGGTCGGGTTGTGTTGGACAGTGGACGGTCGCGTGGTGTTGGAGAGTGGACGGTCGGGCGGTGTTGGAGAGTGGACGGTCGGGAGGTGGAGAGTGGACGGTTGGGAGGTGTTGGAGAGTGGACAGTCGGGTGTTGGAGAGTGGACGGTCGGGTGGTGTTGGAGAGTGGACGGTCGGTTGTTGGAGAGTGGACGGTCGGGCGGTGTTGGAGAGTGGACGGTCGGGTGGTGGAGAGTGGACGGTCGGGTGGTGTTGGAGAGTGGACAGTCGGTTGTTGGAGAGTGGACGGTCAGGTGGTGTTGGAGAGTGGACTGTCGGGTGGTGTTGGAGAGTGGACGGTCGGGTGGTGTTGGACAGTGGACGGTCGGGAGGTGTTGGAGAGTGGACGGTCGGGAGAGTGGACGGTCGGGTGGTGTTGGAGAGTGGACGGTCGGGCGGTGCAGAGTGGATGGTCGGGTGGTGTTGGAGAGTGGACGGTCGGGTGGTGGAGAGTGGACGGTCGGGTGGTGTTGGACAGTGGACGGTTGGGAGGTGTTGGAGAGTGGACGGTCGGGAGGTGTTAGAGAGTGGACGGTCGGGTGGTGTTGGAGAGTGGACGGTCGGGCGGTGGAGAGTGGACGGTCGGGAGGTGTTGGACAGTGGACGGTTGGGAGGTGTTGGAGAGTGGACGGTCGGGAGGTGTTGGAGAGTGGACGGTCGGGAGGTGTTGGAGAGTGGACGGTCGGGTGGTGTTGGAGAGTGGACGGTCGGGCGGTGGAGAGTGGACGGTCGGGTGGTGTTGGACAGTGGACGGTCTGGTGGTGTTGGAGAGTGGACGGTCGGGTGGTGTTGGAGAGTGGACGGTTGGGTGTTGGAGAGTGGACGGTCGGGTGGTGTTGGACAGTGGACGGTCGGGCGGTGGAGAGTGGACGGTCGGGTGTTGGAGAGTGGACGGTTGGGTGGTGTTGGACAAGGCCGGTCGGGTTGTGTTGGACAGTGGATGGTCGGGTGGTGTTGGACAGTGGACGGTCGGGCGGTGGAGAGTGGACGGTCGGGTGTTGGAGAGTGGACGGTTGGGTGGTGTTGGACAGTGGCCGGTCGGGTTGTGTTGGACAGTGGACGGTCGGGCGGTGGAGAGTGGACGGTCGGGTGTTGGAGAGTGGACGGTTGGGTGGTGTTGGACAGTGGCCGGTCGGGTTGTGTTGGACAGTGGACGGTCGGGTGTTGGAGAGTGGACGGTCGGGTGTTGGAGAGTGGACGGTCGGGCGGTGTTGGAGAGTGGACGGTCGGGTGGTGGTGGAGAGTGGACGGTCGGGCGGTGTTGGAGAGTGGATGGTCGGGTGGTGGAGAGTGGACGGTCGGGCGGTGTTGGAGAGTGGACGGTCGGGAGGTGGAGAGTGGACGGTCGGGTTGTGTTGGACAGTGGACGGTCGCGTGGTGTTGGAGAGTGGACGGTCGGGCGGTGTTGGAGAGTTGACGGTCGGGAGGTGGAGAGTGGACGGTTGGGAGGTGTTGGAGAGTGGACAGTCGGGTGTTGGAGAGTGGACGGTCGGGTGGTGTTGGAGAGTGGACGGTCGGTTGTTGGAGAGTGGATGGTCGGGCGGTGTTGGAGAGTGGACGGTCGGGTGGTGGAGAGTGGACGGTCGGGTGGTGTTGGAGAGTGGACGGTCGGTTGTTGGAGAGTGGACGGTCAGGTGGTGTTGGAGAGTGGACGGTCGGGTGGTGTTGGACAGTGGACGGTCGGGAGGTGTTGGAGAGTGGACGGTCGGGTGGTGTTGGACAGTGGACGGTCGGGTGGTGTTGGAGAGTGGACGGTCGGGTGGTGGAGGGTGGACGGTCGGGTGGTGTTGGAGAGTGGATGGTCGGGTGGTGTTGGAGAGTGGACGGTCGGGTGGTGGAGAGTGGACGGTTGGGAGGTGTTGGAGAGTGGACGGTCGGGAGGTGTTGGAGAGTGGACGGTCGGGTGGTGTTGGAGAGTGGACGGTCGGGCGGTGGAGAGTGGACGGTCGGGAGGTGTTGGACAGTGGACGGTCTGGTGGTGTTGGAGAGTGGACGGTCGGGTGGTGTTGGAGAGTGGACGGTTGGGTGTTGGACAGTCGACGGTCGGGTGGTGTTGGACAGTGGACGGTCGGGCGGTGGAGAGTGGACGGTCGGGTGTTGGAGAGTGGACGGTCGGGTGGTGTTGGAGAGTGGACGGTCGGGTGTTGGAGAGTGGACGGTCGGGTGGTGTTGGAGAGTGGACGGTCGGGTGTTGGAGAGTGGACGGTCAGGTTGTATTGAACAGTGGACGGTCGGGTGGTGTTGGAGAGTGGACGGTCGGGTGTTGGAGAGTGGACGGTCGGGTGTTGGAGAGTGGACGGTCGGGCGGTGTTGGAGAGTGGACGGTCGGGTGGTGGTGGAGAGTGGACGGTCGGGCGGTGTTGGAGAGTGGACGGTCGGGTGGTGGAGAGTGGACGGTCGGGCGGTGTTGGAGAGTGGACGGTCGGGAGGTGGAGAGTGGACGGTCGGGTTGTGTTGGACAGTGGACGGTCGGGTGGTGTTGGAGAGTGGACGGTCGGGCGGTGTTGGAGAGAGGACGGTCGGGAGGTGGAGAGTGGACGGTTGGGAGGTGTTGGAGAGTGGACAGTCGGGTGTTGGAGAGTGGACGGTCGGGTGGTGTTGGAGAGTGGACGGTCGGTTGTTGGAGAGTGGACGGTCGGGCAGCGTTGGAGAGTGGACGGTCGGGTGGTGGAGAGTGGACGGTCGGGTGGTGTTGGAGAGTGGACGGTCGGGTGGTGTTGGACAGTGGCCGGTCGGGTTGTGTTGGACAGTGGATGGTCGGGTGGTGTTGGAGAGTGGACGGTCGGGTGTTGGAGAGTGGACGGTCGGGTGTTGGAGAGTGGACGGTCGGGCGGTGTTGGAGAGTGGACGGTCGGGTGGTGGTGGAGAGTGGACGGTCGGGCGGTGTTGGAGAGTGGACGGTCGGGTGGTGGAGAGTGGACGGTCGGGCGGTGTTGGAGAGTGGACGGTCGGGAGGTGGAGAGTGGACGGTCGGGTTGTGTTGGACAGTGGACGGTCGCGTGGTGTTGGAGAGTGGACGGTCGGGCGGTGTTGGAGAGTGGACGGTCGGGAGGTGGAGAGTGGATGGTTGGGAGGTGTTGGAGAGTGGACAGTCGGGTGTTGGAGAGTGGACGGTCGGGTGGTGTTGGAGAGTGGACGGTCGGTTGTTGGAGAGTGGACGGTCGGGCGGTGTTGGAGAGTGGACGGTCGGGTGGTGGAGAGTGGACGGTCGGGTGGTGTTGGAGAGTGGACAGTCGGTTGTTGGAGAGTGGACGGTCAGGTGGTGTTGGAGAGTGGACGGTCGGGTGGTGTTGGAGAGTGGACGGTCGGGTGGTGTTGGACAGTGGACGGTCGGGAGGTGTTGGAGAGTGGACGGTCGGGAGAGTGGACGGTCGGGTGGTGTTGGAGAGTGGACGGTCGGGCGGTGCAGAGTGGATGGTCGGGTGGTGTTGGAGAGTGGACGGTCGGGTGGTGGAGAGTGGACGGTCGGGTGGTGTTGGACAGTGGACGGTTGGGAGGTGTTGGAGAGTGGACGGTCGGGAGGTGTTAGAGAGTGGACGGTCGGGTGGTGTTGGACAGTGGACGGTCTGGTGGTGTTGGAGAGTGGACGGTCGGGTGGTGTTGGAGAGTGGACGGTTGGGTGTTGGACAGTCGACGGTCGGGTGGTGTTGGACAGTAGACGGTCGGGCGGTGGAGAGTGGACGGTCGGGAGGTGTTGGACAGTGGACGGTCTGGTGGTGTTGGAGAGTGGACGGTCGGGTGGTGTTGGAGAGTGGACGGTTGGGTGTTGGACAGTCGACGGTCGGGTGGTGTTGGACAGTAGACGGTCGGGCGGTGGAGAGTGGACGGTCGGGTGTTGGAGAGTGGACGGTCGGGTGGTGTTGGAGAGTGGACGGTCGGGTGTTAGAGAGTGGACGGTCGGGTGGTGTTGGAGAGTGGACGGTCGGGTGGTGGAGAGTGGAAGGTCGGGTGGTGTTGGACAGTGGACGGTTGGGAGGTTTTGGAGAGTGGACGGTCGGGAGGTGTTGGAGAGCGGACGGTCGGTTGTTGGAGAGTGGACGTTCGGTTGTTGGACAGTGGACGGTCGGTTGTTGGAGAGATGACGGTCGGTTGTTGGACAGTGGACGGTCGAGTGTTGGAGAGTGGACGGTCGGGTGGTGTTGGAGAGTGGACGGTCGGTTGTTGGAGAGTGGACGGTCGGGTGGTGTTGGAGATTGGACGGTCGGTTGTTGGACAGTGGATGGTCGGGTGGTGGAGAGTGGACGGTCGGGTGGTGGAGAGTGGACGGTCGGGTGGTGTTGGAGAGTGGACGGTCGGTTGTTGGACAGTGGACGGTCGGGTGGTGGAGAGTGGACGGTCGGGTGGTGGAGAGTGGACGGTCGGGTGGTGTTGGAGAGTGGTCGGTCGGTTGTTGGAGAGTGGACGGTCAGTTGTTGGACAGTGGACGGTCGGGTGTTGGAGAGTGGACGGTCGGGTGGTGTTGGAGAGTGGACGGTCGGGCGGTGTTGGAGAGTGGACGGTCGGTTGTTGGAGAGTGGACGGTCAGGTGGTGTTGGAGAGTGGACAGTCAAGTTGTGGAGAGTGGACGGTCGGGTGGTGTTGGAGAGTGGACGGTCGGTTGTTGGAGAGTGGACGGTCGGGTGGTGTTGGAGAGTGGACGGTCGGGTGGTGTTGGAGAGTGGTCGGTCGGTTGTTGGAGAGTGGACGGTCAGTTGTTGGACAGTGGACGGTCGGGTGTTGGAGAGTGGACAGTCGGGTGGTGTTGGAGAGTGGACGGTCGGGCGGTGTTGGAGAGTGGACGGTCGGGTGGTGGAGAGTGGACGGTTGGGAGGTGTTGGAGAGTGGACGGTCGGGAGGTGTTGGAGAGTGGACGGTCGGGTGGTGTTGGAGAGTGGACGGTCGGGCGGTGGAGAGTGGACGGTCGGGAGGTGTTGGACAGTGGACGGTCTGGTGGTGTTGGAGAGTGGACGGTCGGGTGGTGTTGGAGAGTGGACGGTTGGGTGTTGGACAGTCGACGGTCGGGTGGTGTTGGACAGTGGACGGTCGGGCGGTGGAGAGTGGACGGTCGGGTGTTGGAGAGTGGACGGTCGGGTGGTGTTGGAGAGTGGACGGTCGGGTGTTGGAGAGTGGACGGTCGGGTGGTGTTGGAGAGTGGACGGTCGGGTGTTGGAGAGTGGACGGTCAGGTTGTATTGAACAGTGGACGGTCGGGTGGTGTTGGAGAGTGGACGGTCGGGTGTTGGAGAGTGGACGGTCGGGTGTTGGAGAGTGGACGGTCGGGCGGTGTTGGAGAGTGGACGGTCGGGTGGTGGTGGAGAGTGGACGGTCGGGCGGTGTTGGAGAGTGGACGGTCGGGTGGTGGAGAGTGGACGGTCGGGCGGTGTTGGAGAGTGGACGGTCGGGAGGTGGAGAGTGGACGGTCGGGTTGTGTTGGACAGTGGACGGTCGGGTGGTGTTGGAGAGTGGACGGTCGGGCGGTGTTGGAGAGAGGACGGTCGGGAGGTGGAGAGTGGACGGTTGGGAGGTGTTGGAGAGTGGACAGTCGGGTGTTGGAGAGTGGACGGTCGGGTGGTGTTGGAGAGTGGACGGTCGGTTGTTGGAGAGTGGACGGTCGGGCAGCGTTGGAGAGTGGACGGTCGGGTGGTGGAGAGTGGACGGTCGGGTGGTGTTGGAGAGTGGACGGTCGGGTGGTGTTGGACAGTGGCCGGTCGGGTTGTGTTGGACAGTGGATGGTCGGGTGGTGTTGGAGAGTGGACGGTCGGGTGTTGGAGAGTGGACGGTCGGGTGTTGGAGAGTGGACGGTCGGGCGGTGTTGGAGAGTGGACGGTCGGGTGGTGGTGGAGAGTGGACGGTCGGGCGGTGTTGGAGAGTGGACGGTCGGGTGGTGGAGAGTGGACGGTCGGGCGGTGTTGGAGAGTGGACGGTCGGGAGGTGGAGAGTGGACGGTCGGGTTGTGTTGGACAGTGGACGGTCGCGTGGTGTTGGAGAGTGGACGGTCGGGCGGTGTTGGAGAGTGGACGGTCGGGAGGTGGAGAGTGGATGGTTGGGAGGTGTTGGAGAGTGGACAGTCGGGTGTTGGAGAGTGGACGGTCGGGTGGTGTTGGAGAGTGGACGGTCGGTTGTTGGAGAGTGGACGGTCGGGCGGTGTTGGAGAGTGGACGGTCGGGTGGTGGAGAGTGGACGGTCGGGTGGTGTTGGAGAGTGGACAGTCGGTTGTTGGAGAGTGGACGGTCAGGTGGTGTTGGAGAGTGGACGGTCGGGTGGTGTTGGAGAGTGGACGGTCGGGTGGTGTTGGACAGTGGACGGTCGGGAGGTGTTGGAGAGTGGACGGTCGGGAGAGTGGACGGTCGGGTGGTGTTGGAGAGTGGACGGTCGGGCGGTGCAGAGTGGATGGTCGGGTGGTGTTGGAGAGTGGACGGTCGGGTGGTGGAGAGTGGACGGTCGGGTGGTGTTGGACAGTGGACGGTTGGGAGGTGTTGGAGAGTGGACGGTCGGGAGGTGTTAGAGAGTGGACGGTCGGGTGGTGTTGGACAGTGGACGGTCTGGTGGTGTTGGAGAGTGGACGGTCGGGTGGTGTTGGAGAGTGGACGGTTGGGTGTTGGACAGTCGACGGTCGGGTGGTGTTGGACAGTAGACGGTCGGGCGGTGGAGAGTGGACGGTCGGGAGGTGTTGGACAGTGGACGGTCTGGTGGTGTTGGAGAGTGGACGGTCGGGTGGTGTTGGAGAGTGGACGGTTGGGTGTTGGACAGTCGACGGTCGGGTGGTGTTGGACAGTAGACGGTCGGGCGGTGGAGAGTGGACGGTCGGGTGTTGGAGAGTGGACGGTCGGGTGGTGTTGGAGAGTGGACGGTCGGGTGTTAGAGAGTGGACGGTCGGGTGGTGTTGGAGAGTGGACGGTCGGGTGGTGGAGAGTGGAAGGTCGGGTGGTGTTGGACAGTGGACGGTTGGGAGGTTTTGGAGAGTGGACGGTCGGGAGGTGTTGGAGAGCGGACGGTCGGTTGTTGGAGAGTGGACGTTCGGTTGTTGGACAGTGGACGGTCGGTTGTTGGAGAGATGACGGTCGGTTGTTGGACAGTGGACGGTCGAGTGTTGGAGAGTGGACGGTCGGGTGGTGTTGGAGAGTGGACGGTCGGTTGTTGGAGAGTGGACGGTCGGGTGGTGTTGGAGATTGGACGGTCGGTTGTTGGACAGTGGATGGTCGGGTGGTGGAGAGTGGACGGTCGGGTGGTGGAGAGTGGACGGTCGGGTGGTGTTGGAGAGTGGACGGTCGGTTGTTGGACAGTGGACGGTCGGGTGGTGGAGAGTGGACGGTCGGGTGGTGGAGAGTGGACGGTCGGGTGGTGTTGGAGAGTGGTCGGTCGGTTGTTGGAGAGTGGACGGTCAGTTGTTGGACAGTGGACGGTCGGGTGTTGGAGAGTGGACGGTCGGGTGGTGTTGGAGAGTGGACGGTCGGGCGGTGTTGGAGAGTGGACGGTCGGTTGTTGGAGAGTGGACGGTCAGGTGGTGTTGGAGAGTGGACAGTCAAGTTGTGGAGAGTGGACGGTCGGGTGGTGTTGGAGAGTGGACGGTCGGTTGTTGGACAGTGGACGGTCGGGTGGTGTTGGAGAGTGGACGGTCGGGTGGTGTTGGAGAGTGGTCGGTCGGTTGTTGGAGAGTGGACGGTCAGTTGTTGGACAGTGGACGGTCGGGTGTTGGAGAGTGGACAGTCGGGTGGTGTTGGAGAGTGGACGGTCGGGCGGTGTTGGAGAGTGGACGGTCGGTTGTTGGAGAGTGGACGGTCAGGTGGTGTTGGAGAGTGGACAGTCAAGTTGTGGAGAGTGGACGGTCGGGTGGTGTTGGACAGTGGACGGTTGGGAGGTTTTGGAGAGTGGACGGTCGGGAGGTGTTGGAGAGTGGACGGTCGGTTGTTGGAGAGTGGACGGTCGGTTGTTGGACAGTGGACGGTCGGTTGTTGGAGAGATGACGGTCGGTTGTTGGACAGTGGACGGTCGAGTGTTGGAGAGTGGACGGTCGGGTGGTGTTGGAGAGTGGACGGTCGGTTGTTGGAGAGTGGACGGTCGGGTGGTGTTGGAGAGTGGACGGTCGGTTGTTGGACAGTGGATGGTCGGGTGGTGGAGAGTGGACGGTCGGGTGGTGGAGAGTGGACGGTCGGGTGGTGTTGGAGAGTGGACGGTCGGTTGTTGGACAGTGGACGGTCGGGTGGTGGAGAGTGGACGGTCGGGTGGTGGAGAGTGGACGGTCGGGTGGTGTTGGAGAGTGGTCGGTCGGTTGTTGGAGAGTGGACGGTCAGTTGTTGGACAGTGGACGGTCGGGTGTTGGAGAGTGGACGGTCGGGTGGTGTTGGAGAGTGGACGGTCGGGCGGTGTTGGAGAGTGGACGGTCGGTTGTTGGAGAGTGGACGGTCAGGTGGTGTTGGAGAGTGGACAGTCAAGTTGTGGAGAGTGGACGGTCGGGTGGTGTTGGAGAGTGGACGGTCGGTTGTTGGACAGTGGACGGTCGGGTGGTGTTGGAGAGTGGACGGTCGGGTGGTGTTGCAGAGTGGACGGTCGGGAGGTGTTGGTGAGTGAACGGTCGTGCGGTGGAGAGTGGACGGTCGGGCGGTGGACAGTGGACGGTCGGGCGGTGGAGAGTGGACGGTCGGGCGGTGTTAGACAGTGGACGGTCGGGAGGTGTTGGAGAGTGGACGGTCGGGTGGTGTTGGAGAGTGGACGGTAGGGTGGTGTTGGACAGTGGACGGTCGGGCGGTGGAGAGTGGACGGTCGGGTGGTGTTGGACAGTGGACGGTCGGGTGGTGTTGGACAGTGGACGGTCGGGTGGTGTTGGAGAGTGGACGGTCGGGTGGTGTTGGACAGTGGACGGTCGGGTGGTGTTGGAGAGTGGACGGTCGGGTGGTGTTGGAGAGTGGACGGTCGGGTGGTGTTGGAGAGTGGACGGTCGGGAGGTGTTGGAGAGTGGACGATCGGGAGCTGTTGGAGAGTGGACGGTCGGGTGGTGTTGGACAGTGGACGGTCGGGTGGTGTTGGAGAGTGGACGGTCAGGCGGTGTTGGAGAGTGGACGATCGGGAGGTGTTTGAGAGTGGACGGTCGGTTGTTGGAGAGTGGACGGTCGGTTGTTGGACAGTGGACGGTCGGGTGTTGGAGAGTGGACGGTCAGGTGGTGTTGGAGAGTGGACGGTCGGTTGTTGGAGAGTGGACGGTCGGTTGTTGGACAGTGGACGGTCGGCTGTTGGAGAGTGGACGGTCGGGTGATGTTGGAGAGTGGACGGTCGGGTGTTGGAGAGTGGACGGTCGGGTGGTGTTGGAGAGTGGACGGTCGGTTGTTGGACAGTGGACGGTCGGGTGGTGGAGAGTGCACGGTCGGGTGGTGGAGAGTGGACGGTCGGGTGGTGTTGGAGAGTGGACGGTCGGTTGTTGGACAGTGGACGGTCGGGTGGTGGAGAGTGGACGGTCGGGTGGTGGAGAGTGGACGGTCGGGTGGTGTTGGAGAGTGGACGGTCGGTTGTTGGAGAGTGGACGGTCAGTTGTTGGACAGTGGACGGTCGGGTGTTGGAGAGTGGATGGTCGGGTGGTGTTGGAGAGTGGACGGTCGGGTGGTGTTGGAGAGTGGACAGTCGGGTGGTGTTGGAGAGTGGACGGTCGGGTTGTGGAGAGTGGACGGTCGGGTGATGTTGGAGAGTGGACGGTCGGTTGTTGGACAGTGGACGGTCGGGTGGTGTTGGAGAGTGGACGGTCGGGTGGTGTTGGAGAGTGGACGGTCGGGAGGTGTTGGTGAGTGAACGTTCGGGTGGTGTTGGACAGTGGACGGTCGGGCGGTGGAGAGTGGACGGTCGGGCGGTGTTGGACAGTGGACAGTCGGGTGGTGTTGGAGTGTGGACGGTCGGGTGGTGTTGGACAGTGGACGGTCGGGCGGTGGAGAGTGGACGGTCGGGTGTTGGAGAGTGGACGGTCGGGCGGTGGAGAGTGGACGGTCAGGTGGTGTTGGAGAGTGGATGGTCGGGTGGTGTTGGAGAGTGGACGGTCGGGTGGTGTTGGAGACTGGACGGTCGGGTGGTGGAGAGTGGACGGTCGGGTGGTGTTGGAGAGTGGATGGTCGGGTGGTGTTGGAGAGTGGACGGTCGGGTGGTGTTGGAGACTGGACGGTCGGGTGGTGGAGAGTGGACGGTCGGGTGGTGTTGGACAGTCGACGGTCGGGTGGTGTTGGAGTGTGGACGGTCGGGTGGTGTTGGATAGTGGACGGTCAGGCGGTGGAGAGTGGACGGTCGGGTGGTGTTGGAGAGTGGACGGTCGGGTGGTGTTGGACAGTGGACGGTCGGGTGGTATTGGAGAGTGGACGGTCGGGTGGTGTTGGACAGTGGACGGTCGGGTGGTGTTGGAGAGTTGACGGTCGGGTGGTGTTGGACAGTGGACGGTCGGGTGGTGGAGAGTGGACGGTCGGGAGGTGGAGAGTGGACGGTCGGGTGGTGTTGGACAGTGGACGGTCGGTTGTTGGAGAGTGGACGGTCGGGTGGTGTTGGAGAGTGGACGGTCGGGTGGTGTTGGAGAGTGGACGGTCGGGTGGTGTTGGAGAGTGGACGGTCGGGTGGTGTTGGACAGTGGACGGTCGGGTGGTGTTGGACAGTGGACGGTCGGGCGGTGTTGGACAGTGGACGGTCGGGCGGTGTTGGAGAGTGGACGGTCGGGAGGTGGAGAGTGGACGGTCGGGCGGTGTTGGAGAGTGGACGGTCGGGCGGTGTTGGAGAGTGGACGGTCGGGAGGTGGAGAGTGGACGGTCGGGCGGTGTTGGAGAGTGGACGGTCGGGCGGTGGAGAGTGGACGGTCGGGCGGTGTTGGAGAGTGGACGGTCGGGTGGTGGAGAGTGGACGGTCGGGCGGTGTTGGACAGTGGACGGTCGGGAGGTGGAGAGTGGACGGTCGGGTGGTGTTGGAGAGTGGACAGTCGGGCGGTGTTGGAGAGTGGACGGTCGGGCGGTGTTGGAGAGTGGACGGTCGGGCGGTGTTGGAGAGTGGACGGTCGGGAGGTGTTGGAGAGTGGACGGTCTGGTGGAGGTGGAGAGTGGACGGTCGGGTGGTGTTGGAGAGTGGACGGTCGGGCGGTGTTGGACAGTGGACGGTCGGGCGGTGTTGGAGAGTGGACGGTCGGGCGGTGTTGGAGAGTGGACGGTCGGGCGGTGTTGGAGAGTGGACGGTCGGGCGGTGTTGGAGAGTGGACGGTCGGGCGGTGTTGGAGAGTGGACGGTCGGGCGGTGTTGGAGAGTGGACGGTCGGGCGGTGTTGGAGAGTGGACGGTCGGGCGGTGTTGGAGAGTGGACGGTCGGGCGGTGTTGGAGAGTGGACGGTCGGGTGGTGTTGGAGAGTGGACGGTCGGGCGGTGTTGGACAGTGGACGGTCGGGCGGTGTTGGAGAGTGGACGGTCGGGAGGTGGAGAGTGGACGGTCTGGCGGTGTTGGAGAGTGGACGGTCGGGAGGTGGAGAGTGGACGGTCGGGTGGTGTTGGAGAGTGGACGGTCGGGTGGTGTTGGAGAGTGGACGGTCGGGCGGTGTTGGAGAGTGGACGGTCGGGCGGTGTTGGAGAGTGGACGGTCGGGCGGTGTTGGAGAGTGGACGGTCGGGCGGTGTTGGAGAGTGGACGGTCGGGTGGTGTTGGAGAGTGGACGGTCGGGTGGTGTTGGAGAGTGGACGGTCGGGCGGTGTTGGACAGTGGACGGTCGGGCGGTGTTGGAGAGTGGACGGTCGGGAGGTGGAGAGTGGACGGTCTGGCGGTGTTGGAGAGTGGACGGTCGGGAGGTGGAGAGTGGACGGTCGGGTGGTGTTGGAGAGTGGACGGTCGGGTGGTGTTGGAGAGCTGTGGAACTGACCTCCGTCAAATATTACCATCTTCGGAATTGGAAAGAAAGAATCTGTTAAGTGACTTTTGCCTCCTGTAGCTCAGGCTGAGAGCTTGTGTGTGAAGCAGGGACCTGCTGCCTGCCTCAATCACAGGACAAAGCCTTTGAGCCCCACTGACAGGCCAAGTGCGGCCGTGCAGATAGTCTCAGCGTGAGTGACACCGTGTCCTATATCACCACAGGGATCAGTCTCAGAGAACAAGTGCCTTCAATCAGATCAAAGATTACACTGCACAGATACACAATACTCATCCCACTGACACTGGCAGCAATTGCTGTTTGTTAAAAATATAAATCGCAGACCTGTTAATGTAAGAAATGGACTGTGTCAGGCGATAGCTCCCAACAGCAGTGAGAGGTGTGGGCTGGGGGTGGGTGGAGCATGGGCTACAAGGCATGGGGTGGTGGCACAGGCTGGGGGGCATGAGGTGAGGGCACTGACTGGTGGTGGGGGGCATGGGGTAGGGTACACGGGCTGGGGGTGGGGACACGGGCTGGGGGACACGGGCTGGGGGTGGGGACACGGGCTGGGGGACACAGGCTGTGGGTGGGGACACGGGCTGGGGGTGGGGACACGGGCTGGGGGACACGGGCTGGGGGTGGGGGACACGGGCTGGGGGTGGGGACACGGGCTGGGGGACACGGGCTGGGGGTGGGAGCACGGGCTGGGTGTGGGGACACGGGCTGGGGGACACGGGCTGGGGGTGGGGAGCACGGGCTGGGGGTGGGGAGCACGGGCTGGGGGTGGGGGACACGGGCTGGGGGTGGGGGACACGGGCTGGGGGTGGGGGACACGGGCTGGGGGACACGGGCTGGGGGTGGGAGCACGGGCTGGGGGTGGGGAGCACGGGCTGGGGGTGGGGGACACGGGCTGGGGGTGGGGGACACGGGCTGGGGGTGGGGGACACGGTCTGGGGGTGGGGGACACGGGCTGGGGGTGGGGACACGGGCTGGGGGACACGGGCTGGGGATGGGGACACGGGCTGGGGGTGGGAGCACGGGCTGGGGGTGGGGACACGGGCTGGGGGTGGGGGACACGGGCTGGGGGTGGGAGCACGGGCTGGGGGTGGGGACACGGGCTGGGGGTGGGAGCACGGGCTGGGGGTGGGGGACACGGGCTGGGGGTGGGGGACACGGGCTGGGGGTGGGGGACACGGTCTGGGGGTGGGGTACACGGGCTGGGGGTGGGGACACGGGCTGGGGGACACGGGCTGGGGGTGGGAGCACGGGCTGGGGGACACGGGCTGGGGATGGGGACACGGGCTGGGGGTGGGAGCACGGGCTGGGGGTGGGGACACGGGCTGGGGGTGGGGACACGGGCTGGGGCTGGGGGAAATGGGCTGGGGGTGGGGGACACGGGCTGGTGGTGGGGACACGGGCTGGGGGTGGGAGCACGGTCTGGGGGTGGGAGCACGGGCTGGGGGTGGGAGCACGGTCTGGGGGTGGGGACACGGGCTGGGGGACACGGGCTGGGGGTGGGAGCACGGGCTGGGGGTGGGAGCACGGTCTGGGGGTGGGGACACGGGCTGGGGGAAACGGGCTGGGGGTGGGGGACACGGGCTGGGGGTGGGGACACGGGCTGGGGCTGGGGGACACGGGCTGGGGATGGGGACACGGGCTGGGGGTGGGAGCACGGGCTGGGGGTGGGGACACGGGCTGGTGGTGGGGACACGGGCTGGGGGAAACGGGCTGGGGGTGGGGGACACGGGCTGGGGGTGGGGACACGGGCTGGGGCTGGGGGACACGGGCTGGGGGTGGGGACACGGGCTGGGGGTGGGGGACACGGGCTGGGGGTGGGGGACACGGGCTGGGGGTGGGGGACACGGGCTGGGGGTGGGGACACGGGCTGGGGGTGGGGGACACGGGCTGGGGGTGGGGACACGGGCTGGGGGTGGGGACACGGGCTGGGGAAATGGGCTGGGGGTGGGGGACACGGGCTGGGGGTGGGGGACACGGGCTGGGGAAATGGGCTGGGGGTGGGGACACGGGCTGGGGGTGGGGACACGGGCTGGGGATGGGGACACGGGCTGGGGGTGGGGACACGGGCTGGGGGTGGGGACACGGGCTGGTGGTGGGGACACGGGCTGGGGGACACGGGCTGGGGGTGGGGACACGGGCTGGGGGTGGGGGACACGGGCTGGGGGTGGGAGCACGGGCTGGGGGTGGGGACACGGGCTGGGGGAAATGGGCTGGGGCTGGGGGACACGGGCTGGGGGTGGGGACACGGGCTGGGGCTGGGGGACACGGGCTGGGGGTGGGGACACGGGCTGGGGGTGGGGGACACGGGCTGGGGGTGGGGACACGGGCTGGGGGTGGGGGACACGGGCTGGGGGTGGGGGACACGGGCTGGGGGAAACGGGCTGGTGGTGGGGGACACGGGCTGGGGGTGGGGGACACGGGCTGGGGGTGGGGGACACGGGCTGGGGGAAACGGGCTGGTGGTGGGGGACACGGGCTGGGGGAAACGGGCTGGGGGTGGGGGACACGGGCTGGGGGTGGGGGACACGGGCTGGGGGTGGGGACACGGGCTGGGGGTGGGGGACACGGGCTGGGGGTGGGGGACACGGGCTGGGGGAAACGGGCTGGGGGTGGGGGACACGGTCTGGGGGTACACTGTGTGTTCGTCTACCAGGGTTCAGCTGCGATGGCCTCCGTTGTGGAATCGCCTGGCAATACTCACTGTCCAGACTCACACCAAGACTGGCCACTTGCATAAGGTGCTGCGGATTGAGTGGAGCAGGGGACAGTGCTGCCAGAGATGGGTTTGTCCTACTAACTGTCGATCCGTGAGTGAGTGAGGAAAAGCCCTGTGCAGGGGCAGAGTGGGATCGGCACTCTCTGGCCATGGGGCCAATCAGCTTGGGTAGCGCAGGCAGTCAGGGGGTGGAACAAGCAGGCAGGTCAACAGTTCCAGCCCCTCCTGACCATTCCACCCTGCTGGGTGAATGACCTCTGGCTAGGGGGGGGTCTCTCTCAATCTGCTGTTGGTTTGATAAATGAACACTTGGTGGAATGTCCTTCCCAGAACGTATGGAGAGGGTTGGGGCTGGGAAATTTCACCCAACTCTACAGGACCCAGGTATCCTATTCTGATGAGAACGAATGGGCAGTGAAGTGCCTGAACACAATCAGTCCCAGCACTAACATTAGCCCCTTGTGTTGGTCGAACCACATCCTTCCCACTCCCGCAAAGAAAGCTTCAGCTATTTAACGAGCTCTTGATGTTTTCTGACCTGCTTTCCAATCTCGCAGTATGTGAAGCTGCCGGTAACACACCTCTCCTCAGATAACACACGGTGTGGGTCTTAAAAGGGCAGCCCTTGCACGGTAAAGGTAACAAGTGCTGCTCGCAGTTAGTGCTTCAGTTAAGCAGCTGTCACAATCAAAGGCTGAGAGAAATGGAGAGGCTACTTACAGGAATCAAATTAACTGCACACTGATCCCTGCAGCATCCCCAGCTGAAGGACTAAATGGAAGCCAGCTCAATCCCACCCAGCTATAAACTGCTTCTTTAAATATGGAACAGATGGTTTGGGAAAGGACACTGTGTCACACACTGAGTCCAAGTCTCAGCTCCCCGGGGGTCAATGGCTGCCCAGCGTTATGCTGATCATACAGACCAAAGCCCGAGTTTCTTCCCCAATTATCTCCCACTCCTCACCTCCCCTGTCCTCACCTCCCCCTCCTCACCTCCCCCGTCCTCACCTCCCCCGTCCTCACCTCCCCCTCACCTCCCTCCTCACCTCCCCCAGTCTTCACCTCCCCCGTCCTCACCTCCCCCTCCTCGCCTCCCCCTCCTCGCCTCCCCCGTCCTCGCCTCCCCCGTCCTCACCTCCCCCAGTCTTCACCTCCCCCTCCTCACCTCCCCTGTCCTCACCTCCCCCTCCTCACCTCCCCCGTCCTCGCCTCCCCCGTCCTCACCTCCCCCTCCTCACCTCCCCTTCCTCACCTCCCCTGTCCTCACCTCCCCCGTCCTCACCTCCCCCTCCTCACCTCCCCCGTCCTCGCCTCCCCCGTCCTCACCTCCCCCTCCTCACCTCCCCCAGTCTTCACCTCCCCCTCCTCACCTCCCCTGTCCTCACCTCCCCCTCCTCACCTCCCCCGTCCTCGCCTCCCCCGTCCTCACCTCCCCCTCCTCGCCTCCCCCTCCTCGTCTCCCCCTCCTCGCCTCCCCTGTCCTCACCTCCCCCAGTCTTCACCTCCCCCGTCCTCACCTCCCCCTCCTCACCTCCCCCGTCCTCGCCTCCCCCGTCCTCACCTCCCCCTCCTCGTCTCCCCCTCCTCGCCTCCCCCTCCTCGCCTCCCCCGTCCTCACCTCCCCCTCCTCGTCTCCCCCTCCTCGCCTCCCCCTCCTCGTCTCCCCCTCCTCGCCTCCCTCTCCTCACCTCCCCAGTCTTCACCTCCCCCGTCCTCAGCTCCCCCAGTCCTCACCCCCACTCCTCACCTGCCCCTAAAATCTACAAGCCTTTAAAACACAACTTCACCTCATTACCCCTTTGTGTTCCCTCCTACTCTGCCCTGCACTATGGGCCCGATTTCCTACAGGAATGGGGCTGCCTAGGTGGGGTAGACACCTGCTCCTCCCTCACGGCCACCATCGTTTCGCAGCAACTGTCTACTTCACTGAAGAATGGTGGAGAGAAAAATCTAACAGAGAACAAAAACAACCAAGGACAGGGCCACTGGTGGATGTGAGAGCTGTGCTAAAGCATTTCTTGAACAATCACAGATGCTGCTGTCAACTGAATAGGAAATAAAAGGCATTTTGTAACTCAGCTGGAAGTTGCTGTGCGACGGTGAATGACATTCCTACAGCCCAGCCCTCAGCAGTAATCACAATCATCAGCAGTAACAATGAATGAGTCAGCAGCACACTGCACAGGGGCTGCATACAGACCTACACATACCGTCACTCATCACCAACCACAAGGGGCATACCTGCCCTGACCACACAGACTGGCCCGTGACTGGCCCGAGACTGTCCCGTGACTGGCCCGAGACTGGCCCGTGACTGTCCCGAGACTGTCCCGAGACTGGCCCGAGACTGTCCCGAGACTGTCCCGTGACTGGCCCGAGACTGTCCCGAGACTGGACCGAGACTGTCCCGTGACTGTCCCGAGACTGTCCTGTGACTGGCCCGAGACTGTCCCGAGACTGTCCCGTGACTGGCCCGAGACTGTCCTGAGACTGGCCCGTGACTGGCCCGAGACTGGCCCGTGACTGTCCCGAGACTGGCCCGAGACTGGCCCATGACTGTCCCGAGACTATCCCGAGACTCCCCCGAGACTGGCCCGAGACTCCCCCGAGACTGGCCCGAGACTGTCCTGTGACTTCCCTGTTCCCCTCTATCATACTGCAGGAAATGATCATAAACGTTGATTCAAAGCACTAGCATCAGCTGAGGCTGAACATGTTTTGTATAAAATAAAACTCCAGTCTCATGTCATGTCCATTTATAAATGAGAAATACCAATTTGTTTTCCAAAGCGAGGCTCACACCTCAGCATGTTCTCAATCAGTCACTTGTACAACAAGTAAGAAAATGATCACAAATAAATAGATTGTTGTTTTGGACAGCACTACTGTATGAGGCATTTCACAGAACTACAGCTAGCCGTGCTGCCCTCCTTCTCTGCCATGTTGAGAAGATTCCTTCAACCTGCAGTGTGTGGAGGGAGAACCAGATCTGCTAGTCTGGCGATTCCTGAAAACCATTCGGCTGTTGTGGGATTCTGAGCACAGGTTGCAATCGTGACAGAGCGCTGTGATCAGCTTTCCATTCACAGGCCCCCGCGGGGCCTCAACTCAATCATTGGGCAAGTCTCGAATGGGGGAATGGGACTAGGATAAACATCTCCAGATCAAGAGCTAGCAGCAGGTCAGGCACAATGGGCCGAATGTCCTTCTTCTGTACAGTATCTTCTGATTCTGTGAGTCTTGCTGCAAAGTGTGGATGTAGGGTAAGGCCAGGAATGGGCTCAGCAATGATGGGCACAGTCCAATAGCCTGCTCACATTTTACTGCCTAGACTCACACATCAGGTGTGCTACCGGGAGTCTCAGTGCCTGCGGAACTGTACCTCAGCAAGAGTCAGTGCCTTCAGGAGAGGAGCGGAAAACAGCAGCAGCAGATTGGCAACATTGCCAGGGTTAATGTTTCAGTCTCTGCGCTTTTTCCCTCAGCGAATGCTGTGCGTGCGATGCTGGAGCACCGCGACACAGAAGCCTACGTCTGATTGATCTCCACGCTCTCGACATCTCTCCTGATTTATGGGAGTCGGGCCACTCAATAAAAGTTTTGATTCGATTTTATATAGCAATTTGTCAAAATGCTTCACAGAGCTACAAACAGCCTGAAACTAATCCCTGAACAAGAAGGCATTCTCCAGCTTTCCTCAGCTGCAGTTACCCTGAAACCTTTCAAATTATTTTCCACAAAAAGTGACAGCACAAAATGGACCAAACAGAATAATGGGGCCTGAATACAAAATCAAATCAAAGGAAAGGCAATCTTCCTGGCCCAGCTCGCATTCCAAACTTACCATGATCGCATTTCCTTGTTATATTAGGCTAATCGATAGGAACATTAAATCCACAGCATGGAGAGTGGGGGGTAATCAGTAAGCACTCACAGGCTGAGAGGAC
Source organism: Squalus acanthias (assembly GCA_030390025.1). Classification (NCBI taxonomy): domain Eukaryota; kingdom Metazoa; phylum Chordata; class Chondrichthyes; order Squaliformes; family Squalidae; genus Squalus; species Squalus acanthias. Next base: position 21,355,151 of record CM059445.1, read on the forward strand.
AGTTCAACAGTCCCACCACAGAGCGAGCGAGAGATAGGACAATTCAGCAGCACACCATCGGATAAGACTACAGAGGATATGGGGTACTTGAGAGACAGAGTAATCTGAGAATCACTCACTGGGGAGAGAGGAATTTGAGAGTGAGTCATACCGTGGCAAGTGTGGTAAAATGGATTTTTGCCTGTGTTGAATTTTTTAAACTTGTATTCTTGTAATGCCAGATTCAGTATGTAAGGGGTTAACTCCCAAGGCTGCACACAGAAATCCATCAGCCTGAAGCACACTATTAAGATTTTCCTCTGGATGTAAGTTTGTTGACACTCACAGATTAGTGATTCTGAAATGTTGATTAGTTGTCCCGAGGGGGGTTGTTATTTACAACTTGAAACGTTGCATAACGCTCTTGGAGATGGTTTCATTGTCCTACAGAATCCAATTGCGACACCAGATTTTGTTCTATTGGATTTGCGCAGCGCAGGGAGGGGAGCCAGACACATCAAAGGGTAGACCTTCCGCCCAGCACCAGTGACTCTGATTGATGGCAGTTTCTGAGTCCTTTGGAGAGAGGAGCAGGTCTTTGATTAGCTGCAGCCTTCTGTGATTGAGGTCGGTGGCTGGAGACTTGATCTCACAGACGTATGGTAACAGGTCACATAGGAGGTTGGTAGAGAATGTGTGTGAGCTTTCAGCTAGCTGCCAAAGCCTGTCTGTATCTCAAAGCTCGAGCAGCTTAGTCTCCAAGTGGGCGTCTGTTTTAGGGCTCATGTTTAGACAGAGAGTGAGTTGCCTCTTTACATTTTTCATATACTGAGGAGTTTAAGGAAATATATAACTTCATTTTGAAAACTCTTTATTCACATACTTTATGTAAATAAACCACTTATTGGCTCGAAGCATGGGTCTTGTCTCAGTAGCATGCTTATCCAGTCCATCATCACAGAGGAGAATTCAGTGACACATGAATATTCCAGTAACGTGTGTATGGATTAAGTGTTCTCGGTTACTCCCTGGGTCATGCTATTATTTATCTAGATATTGGGCAGAAAATCCAGATCACAGGGGATACAAGGTTCACTTACAGGACTAACTGGTGATGCTGAAACTGAGATAATATTTAGCTTAAAAGCCCAAAATCTGTGAGATCAGATGAGAGGAAGTTGGCATCCACTGTACAGGGGGAAGCAGGGAACACAGGTGCTTAGGTATGAAGTAGAAGGAAGTATTATAGCACAGCCTTGGAACCACTTCATGTGTAAATATTTGATTCAGTCAGTGCGAGGGTGAATGCGAATGCAGCTCTCGGATGATTGACACTGGACCCCATTAGGTTGATCGATGCATCTGACAGGAAATCTCTCTGATCTGGTATTGTCAGTGACCAAGAATACTCAATGCAGAGAGATAGGTCTTCAATTCCACTCCGACTGAGTGAAGAAGGGCAAGTCTACTCCACAGGGATGGAAAGGCAATACAATGGAAGAACAATGACAGAGCTGTCGACATCAGGCAAGTTCCAGGTGTACGATTTTCAGTTACGAGCGATATACCTGAGACATTGTCTAGTGGCACAGTTCAAAGGAGCAAGCTGTGTCTGGCACACGAGCTGCAGGTATTAATATATTCTCCTCTCTCTTATCCTTTTTCCTGTCTATCTTTCCCTTTTCTCTCTTTACAGTTCATCCAGGACCTCTATCCCAACCGTCACTGGTACTGAAAGGCTTCTTTTAACACTATACACCACAAAATAAAGGCCATTTTAAAACCAAGAGGATGATTGTTACTCCTAAAAAAGCGGCACTCGCCCCGCCCACGACATGCTGTCCTGTGCTCAGGGCTAACGAGATTTCAGAAGGGAAAGATTTTTAAGACAGGTTCAGATGATGATGGGAATGTAAGTCATTAAAAGCCAAATGAAGGTGGGAGCTGGCTGCTCAAATTAAAAACCTCGATTGAAATAACAGAAGGTAGATACTGGTAAAATGCTACATATAAAAACATGAGCAGACTTTCTGAATCCTTGTCTGTCACACGGCACGATTCAACGGATGGAAAACCCTGAGCGGGAGGGCCTGTCATTTTCTGCAATGCTGGAAAGGATCTTGCCATGTGCGAGGACTTGGAACATCTACCTTACAGGGTGCACCTTGACAAAGACAAAGGTACAGGAAAGATAAGAGAATGATTTAATGATTCATGAACTACAACAGATCGCAAATTGAAATAAAATATCAGACAGAGAAACAGGATGTTGCCCAAGAGGCTGTCACTCATCAGTGAAAGGTGATGGAAAGAAGGGGAGCAGTACAAGAATCATTCAGGAGTTCACACCAGATGGACACATCTGGAACTGCTGCTATAACAGAGCCACATCTTTCAAAATAAAAGCACCCTTGATTTGCCATTGAGAAAACACAGACACTGAGACAACAGCAGAGTGACCAGTCAGGCTGCTAATAGCCAGCTTGGCTCACAGTCACACTCTCACCTCTGACTAGGAAGGTGGTGAGTTGGCACCCCACTCCAGAGACTTGAGCACATAATCTAGACTGACACATCAGTGAAGGAGGGGCAATACTGAGGGAGCGCTGCACTGTTGGAGGGGCAATACTGAGGGAGCGCTGCACTGTCAGAGGGTCAGTACTGAGGGAGCGCTGCACTGTTGGAGGGGCAATACTGAGGGACCGCAGCACTGTCGGAGGGGCAGTACTGAGGGAGCGCCGCACTGTCGGAGGGGCAGTACTGAGGGAGCGCCGCACTGTCGGAGGGGCAGTACTGAGGGAGCGCGGCACTGTCGGAGGGGCAATACTGAGGGAGCGCTGCACTGTCTGAGGGGCAGTACTTAGGGAGTGCTGCACAGTCAGAGGGTCTTTACTGAGGGAGTGCTGCACTGTCTGAGGGGCAGTACTTAGGGAGTGCTGCACTGTCGGAGGGGCTGTACTGAGGGAGCGCCGCACTGTCGGAGAGGGAGTACTGAGGGAATGCTGCAGTGTGGGTGGTGCAGTACTGAGCGAGTGCTGCACTGTCGGAGGGGCAGTACTGAGGGAGCGTTGCAGGAGTGCGGGAGGTCTCCTTGATCAAGTGGAAGCATAATATCCAATGGCACTATTAGAAAAAGGAACACGAAATTCCTACTTGTGTCCGGGCCAACATTCATCCCTCAACCAACACCAACAAATACCATAGTAACTGCTCATTTATCGCAATGCTCTTTGTGCGCAAATTGCCTGCTACGTTCCCTACATTATCATGAATACACTATCAACATAACCCATTGGCTGTGAAGCGTGTTGGGACTTCCTGAGGATATGAAAGGTGCTATATAAATACTGACTAATTCTGGCACACTTCTGTATATTGTTCAAACAATGAGTAAGCAGTGTGCGAGATAGCTGACGACTCATTTCCTGCTTGCCCACTTACAATCGCAACTTATGTAAAACCTCTCAGAGCAAAGCTGCACTGTGAAGTGAGCGCATGGCCCACATCATTATTGAGCCAGTGTTTGTATAGCCACCCAGGGTGACTGTTGTGTCTGTCACTGAAAGAGAAGTCACACTCCTTTCTCACACTCACAGTATGAGGTACAGCAGACTCGATTTGGGTTAACACCAACACGAAATTTTCTAAACTAGTGTGTCTTCAATGTCAGACAAGAGCATCTCCAAAAAATGTGGTCAGACAGAGTTCTGACTCCTGATCTCTGCTGGATAGTGTGTGTGTGTGTGAGAGGTGTGTGTGAGTGTGTGTGTCGGATGTGTCAGTGTGTGTGTGTGTGAAGGAGGATGTGTGTGTGTCAGTGTGTGAGGAGGGTGTGTGTGTGTGTGTGTGAGGAGGGTGTGTCAGTGTGTGTGAGGTGGATGTGTGTGTGTGAGGAGGGTGTGTGTGTGTGAGGGTGTGTGTGTGTGTGAGGAGGGTGTGTGTGTGTGAGGAGGGTGTGTGTGTGTGTGTGAGGAGGGTGTGTCTGTGTGTGAGGTGGATGTGTGTGTGTGAGGAGGGTGTGTGTGTGTGAGGGTGTGTGTGTGTGTGAGGAGGGTGTGTGTGTGTGAGGAGGGTGTGTGTGTGTGTGTGAGGAGGGTGTGTCTGTGTGTGAGGAGGGTGTGTGTGTGTGAGGAGGGTGTGTGTGTGTGAGGAGGGTGTGTGTGTGTGTGAGGAGGGTGGGTGTGTGTGGAGGGTGTGTGTGTGTGAGGAGGGTGTGTGTGTGTGTGGAGGGTGTGTGTGTGTGTGTGGAGGGTGTGTGTGTGTGTGTGTGGAGGGTGTGTGTGTGTGAGGAGGGGGTGTGTGTGTGGAGGGTGTGTGTGTGTGTGTGTGGAGGTTGTGTGTGTGTGAGGAGGGTGTGTGTGTGAGGAGGGAGTCTGTGTGTGTGTGAGGAGGGTGTGTGTGTGTGTGTGTGAGGAGGGTGTCTGTGTGTGTGAGGAGGGTGTGTGTGTGAGGAGGGTGGGTGTGTGAGGAGGGTGTGTGTGTGTGTGAGGAGGGTGTGTGTGTGTGTGAGGAGGGTGTGTTTGTGGTGTGTGAGGAGGGTGTGTTGTGGTTTGTGAGTGGAGGGTGTGTGTGTGTTTGAGAGGGTGGTGGTTTGTGTGTGTGTGAGAGGGTGTGTTGCGTGTGTGAGGATGGTGTGTGGTGAGTGGGTGAGGAGGTGTGTGTGTGTGTGTGAGGAGGGTGTGTGCGTGTGTGAATGAAGGGTGTGTGTGTTGGTGAGGAGGTTGTGCGTTGTGTGAGGAGGGTGTGTGTGTGTAGAGGGAGTGTGTGTAGAGGAGCGTGTGTGTGTGAGGAGAGGTGTGGGTGTGTGTGAGAGGGTGTTGTGTGAAGTGTGTGTGTGTGTGTGGGGAGGTTGTGTGTGTGTGTGAGGATGTGTGTGTGTGTGTGAGGAGTGTGTGTGTGTGAGGAGGGTGTGTGTGTGTGTGAGGAGGGTGTGTGTGTGTGAGGAGGGTGTGTGCGTGTGTGAGGAGGATGTGTGTGTGTGTGTGAGGAGGGTGTGTGTGTGTGAGCAGGGTGTGTGTGTGTGTGTGAGGAGGATGTGTGTGAGGAGGGTGTGTGTGTGTGTGTGAGGAGGGTGTATGTGTGTGAGGAGGGTGTGAGTGTGTGAGGAGGGTGTGAGTGTGTGAGGAGGGTGTGTGTGTGAGGAGGGTGTGTGTGTGTGTGTGAGGAGGGTGTGTGTGTGTGTGTGAGGAGCGTGTGTGTGTGTGTGAGGAGGGTGTGTGTGTGAGGAGGGTGTGTGTGTGTGTGAGGAGGGTGTGTGTGTGTGTGTGAGGAGGGTGTGTGTGTGTGTGAGGAGGGTGTCTGTGTGTGTGAGGAGGGTGTGTGTGTGTGTGTGAGGAGGGTGTGTGTGTGTGTGAGGAGGGTGTGTGTGTGTGTGAGGAGGGTGTGTGTGTGTGTGAGGAGGGTGTGTGTGTGTGTGAGGAGGGTGTGTGTGTGTGTGAGGAGGGTGTGTGTGTGTGTGAGGAGGGTGTGTATGTGTGTGAGGAGGGTGTGTGTGTGTGTGAGGAGGGTGTGTGTGAGGAGCGTGTGTGTGTGTGAGGAGGGTGTGTGTGTGTGTGAGGAGGGTGTGTGTGTGTGTGAGGAGGGTGTGTGTGTGTGTGTGAAGAGGGTGTGTGTGTGTGAGGAGGGTGTGTGTGTGTGTGTGTGAGGAGGGTGTGTGTGTGTGTGAGGAGCGTGTGTGTGTGTGAGGAGGGTGTGTGTGTGTGTGAGGAGGGTGTGTGTGTGTGAGGAGGGTGTGTGTGTGTGAGGAGGGTGTGTGTGTGTGTGAGGAGGGTGTGTGTGTGTGAGAGGAGGGTGTGTGTGTGTGTGAGGAGGGTATGTCAGTGTGTGAGGAGGGTGTGTATGTGTGTGTGTGAGGAGGGTATGTATGTGTGTGAGGAGGGTGTGTCAGTGTGTGAAGTGTGGAAGAGCTATCGTGATAGGGGACTCAATTGATGGGGGAATAGATAGGTGTTTCTGCGGCCGTAAACAAGACTCCAGGATGCTGTGTTGCCTCCCTGGTGCAAGGGTCAAGGACGTCTCGGAGCAGCTACAGAACATTTTGGAGGGGGAGGGCGAACAGCCGGTTGCGTGGTGCACATCGGCATCAACGATATCGGTAAAAAACGGGATGAGGTCCTAAAAGCAGAATATAGGGAGTTTGGAGGTAAATTAAAAAATAGGACCTCAAAGGTAGTAATCTCAGGATTGCTACCAGTGCCACGTGCTTGTCAGAGTAGAAATAGGAGGATATTTCAAATGAATACATGGCTAGAGGAATGGTGCAAGGGGGAGGGATTCAAATTCCTTGGACATTGGAACCGGTTCTGGGGTGGGTGGGACCAGTACAATCGGGACGGTCTGCACCTGGGCACGGCCGGGACCGATGTCCTTGGGGGAGTGTTTGCTGGTGCTGTTGGGGAAGGTTTAAACTGAAGTGGCAGGGGGTTGGGAACCTGAGCAGGGAGACAGAGGAAAGGGAAACAAGGATAAAAGCAAAAGACAGGAAGGAGAAAAACAAAAGTAGAAGGCAAAGAACTCAACGGGTTAAATCAAACATGGTCACAGTAAATAATAATTCATATAGGTCTGAGAGCGTTAAAAAAACAAGCCTGAAGGATTTGTGTCTTAATGCAAGGAGCATTCGGAACAAGGTGGATGAATTAGCTGCGCAAAGAGAGGTAAATGAATACGATTTGATTGGGATTACAGAAACATGGCTCCAGGGTGGCCAAGGCTGGGAACTCAACATCCAGGGGTATTCAATATTTAGGAAAGATAGGCAAAAAAGAAAGGGAGGTGGGGTAGCATTGCTGGTTAAAGAGGGGATTAACACAATTGAAAGGAAGGATATTAGCTCTGATGATGCGGAATCTGTATGGGTAGAACTGAGAAATAACAAGGGGCAGAAAACGTTAGTGGGAGTGGTATATAGACCTCCAAACAGTAATACGGGGGTTGGGGACGGCATTAAAAGGGAAATTAGAGAAGCATGCAGTAAGGGCACAGCAGTCATCATGGGTGACTTTAATTTACATATAGATTGGGCTAACCAAATTAGTAAAAATACTGTGGAGGAGGAATTCCTAGAATGTTTACGGGATGGTTTTCTGGAACAATATGTCGAGGAACCAACCAGAGATCAGGCCATCTTAGACTGGGTATTATGTAACGAGAAAGGATTAATTAGCAATCTTGTTGTACGAGGCCCCTTGGGTCAGAGTGATCATAATATGATAGAATTCTTCATTAGGATGGAGAGTGAAGTAGTTGAATCAGAGGCTAGGGTCCTGAATTTAAATAAAGGAAACTACGATGGTATAAGGCGCGAATTGGGTAGGATTGATTGGGGAATGTCACTCAAAGGGTTGACGGTGGATAGGCAATGGCAAACATTCAAAGACTGCATGGATGAACTACAGAATTTGTTCATCCCAGTGTGGCATAAGAATAAAACAAAAAGGGTGACTCAACCGTGGCTAACAAGGGAAATTAGGGATAGCGTAAGATCCAAGGAGAGGGCTTATAAATTGGCCAGAAAAAGCGGTAACCCTGAGGATTGGGAGCAGTTTAGGATTCAACAAAGGAGGACAAAGGGATTAATTAAGTAGGGGAAAATAGAATATGAAAGTAAACTTGCAGGGAACATAAAAACTGACTGTAAGAGCTTTTATAGATATGTGAAGAGAAAAAGATTAGTGAAATCAAGTGTAGGTCCCTTGCAGTCAGAAGCGGGGGAAGTTATAATGGGGAACAAAGAAATGGCAGACCAATTAAATGCATATTTTGGTTCTGTCTTCACAAAGGAGGACACAAATAACCTCCCAGAGATGTTGGAGAACATAGGGTCTGATGAAAGGGAGGAACTGAAAGAAATCAGTATTTGCAGGGAAATGGTGTTAGGGAAATTGACGGGATTGAAGGCCGATAAATCCCCAGGGCCTGATAATCTACATCCTAGGGTACTTAAGGAAGTGGCCCTAGAAATAGTAGATGCATTGCTGATCATCTTCCAACATTCGATGGAATCTGGAACTGTACCCATGGATTGGAGGGTAGCTGATGTTACCCCACTATTCAAAAAGGGTGGTAAAGAGAAAGCGGGGAATTACAGACCGGTAAGCCTGACATCGGTAGTGGGGAAAATGCTAGAGTCCATTATAAAGGATGTAATAGCTGAGCACTTGAAAAACAGTGACAGGATCGGACAAAGTCAACATGGATTTACAAAAGGTAAATCGTGCTTGACTAATCTACTGGAATTTTTTGAGGATGTAACTGGGAAAATAGATAAGGGAGAACCAGTAGATGCGGTGTATTTGGACTTTCAAAAGGCTTTCGATAAGGTCCCGCATAAGAGATTAGCGTGTAAAGTTAAGGCACATGGGATTGGGGGCAAGGTATTGACTTGGATAGAGAACTGGTTGGTGGACAGAAAGCAGAGAGTAGGAATTAATGGGTCTTTTTCCGAGCGGCAGGCAGTGACTAGTGGGGTACCGCAGGGATCGGTCCTTGGACCCCAGCTATTCACAATATACATTAATGATCTAGATAAGGGAACTAAGTGTAATATCTCCAAGTTTGCAGATGACACAAAGCTGGGTGGGCGTGTGTGCTGCGAGGAGGATACCGAGAAACTCCAGGATGATTTGGACAGGTTGGGTGAGTGGGCAGAAGCGTGGCAGATGCAATATAACGTGGATAAATGCGAGGTTATCCACTTTGGTGTCAAAAACAGAAAGGCAGACTATTATCTGAATGGCAATAGATTGGGAGAAGGGGAAGTGCAACGAGACCTGGGTGTCCTTGTGCACCAGTCGCTGAAGGTAGGCATGCAGGTGCAGCAGGCGGTGAAGAAGGCAAATGGTATGTTGGCCTTCATATCGAAAGGGTTTGAGTATAGGAACAGGGATGTCCTGCTGCAGTTGTACAGGGCCTTGGTGAGACCACACCTTGAGTACTGTGTGCAGTTTTGGTCGCCTTATCTGAGGAAGGATGTTCTTGCCATGGAAGGAGTTCAGCAAAGATTCACAAGGCTGATACCCGGGATGGCAGGAATGACATATGAGGAGAGATTGGGTCGATTGGACTTATACTCGCTGGAGTATAGAAGAATGAGAGGGGATCTCATCGAAACATATAAAATTCTGACAGGTCTGGACAAACTAGATGCAGGAAGAATGTTCCCGATGGTCAGAGAGTCCAGAACCAGGGGTCATAATCTAAGGATAAGGGGTAAGCCATTTAGGACAGAAATGAGGAAGAATTTCTTCACCCAGAGAGTGGTGAACCTGTGGAATTCTCTACCACAGAAGGTAGTTAAGGCCAAGTCATTAAATATATTCAAGAATGAGTTAGATATATTTCTTAAAGCTAAAGGTATCAAGGGATATGGGGAGAAGGCAGGTACAGGGTACTGAGTTTGGATGATCAGCCATGATCTCATCGAATGGCGGAGCAAGCTCGAGGGGCCGAATGGCCTACTCCTGCTCCTATCTTCTATGTTTGTATGTGAGGAGGGTGTGTATATGAGGAGGGAGTGTGTGTGTGTGAGGAGGGTGTGTATGTGTGTGTGTGAGGAGGGTGTGTGTGTGTGTGTGTGTGAGGAGGGTGTGTATGTGTGTGTGAGGAGGGTGTGTGTGTGTGTGTGAGGAGGGTGTGTGTGTGTGTGTGAGGAGTGTGTGTGTGTGTGAGGAGTGTGTGTGTGTGTGAGGGGGGGTGTGTGTGTGTGTGAGGAGGGTGTGTGTGTGTGAGGAGTGTGTGTGTGTGTGAGGAGGGTGTGTGTGTGTGTGAGGAGGGTGTGTGTGTGTGAGGGGGTGTGTGTGTGTGTGTGAGGAGGGTGTGTGTGTGTGTGAGGAGGGTGTGTGTGCGTGAGGAGGGTTGTGTGTGTGTGAGGAGGGTGTGTGTGTGTGTGAGGAGGGTGTGTGTGTGTGTGAGGAGGGTGTGTGTGTGTGTGAGGAGGGTGTGTGTCAGTGTGTGAGGAGGGTGTGTATGTGTGTGAGGAGGGTGTGTGTGTGTGTGTGAGGAGGGTGTGTGTCAGTGTGTGAGGAGGGTGTGTGTTTGTGTGTGAGGAGGGTGTGTGTCAGTGTGTGAGGAGGGTGTGTATGTGTGTGAGGAGGGTGTGTGTGTGTGTGTGAGGAGGGTGTGTGTCAGTTTGTGAGGAGGGTGTGTGTGTGTGTGTGAGGAGGGTGTGTGTGTGTGAGGAGGGTGTGTGTGTGTGTGTGAGGAGGGTGTGTGTCAGTGTGTGAGGAGGGTGTGTGTGTGTGAGGGGGGTGTGTGTGTGTGTGAGGAGGGTGTGTGTGTGTGTGTGAGGAGGGTGTGTGTGTGTGTGAGGAGGGTGTGTGTGTGTGTGTGTGAGGAGGGTGTGTGTCAGTGTGTGAGGAGGGTGTGTATGTGTGTGAGGAGGGTGTGTGTGTGTGTGTGAGGAGGGCGTGTGTCAGTGTGTGAGGAGGGTGTGTGTGTGTGAGGAGGGTGTGTGTGTGTGTGTGAGGAGGGTGTGTGTGTGTGAGGAGGGTGTGTGTGTGTGTGAGGAGGGTGTGTGTGTGTGAGGAGGGTGTGTGTGTGTGTGAGGAGGGTGTGTGTGTGTGTGTGAGGAGGGTGTGTGTCAGTGTGTGAGGAGGGTGTGTGTCAGTGTGTGAGGAGGGTGTGTGTGTGTGAGGAGGGTGTGTGTGTGTGAGGAGGGTGTGTGTGTGTGAGGAGGGTGTGTGTGTGTGTGAGGAGGGTGTGTGTGTGTGTGTGTGAGGAGGGTGTGTGTGTGTGAGGAGGGTGTGTGTGTGTGTGAGGAGGGTGTGTGTGTGTGAGGAGGGTGTGTGTGTGTGTGTGTGTGTGTGTGAGGAGGGTGTGTGTGTGTGTGTGAGGAGGGTGTGTATGTGTCTGTGGATATCGGGTGACTGGACCCTGCAGTAGACTCAATGCCTTGACACACACATGAAGAATATAGAGTTGAGTGAGGTATCAGAGGACGCCGATGGAACTGTACCCAGCAAGAGTCAATGCCTTCAGGAGAGCTGGGCGGGGGTGAAATTGGAATTGGAAAAAAATGTAAAGAAAAACTGATGTAATAGCAGTGTGTCCCCAATGACCGGAACGGGTCAGGGCAGTTACTGATGTACGGAATCCACTCCCACCTGGAGGAAACCTCGGAGAATGACCTCGCTCACTGCTGCGCGTGTTGAAAATGGTCAGTCTGTGTACTTGATGCTAAAATGTCTGCTTTAAGATTCTGTTCAATAGATTCCTGTCACCCAGATCGAGATCAGTGCTCTTAATTCTAATCAATACCACAATCTGGATTCCTGTGGCGATTTCTTGGAGCTGTCAAATGTTGAGTTTAAGGAATGAGACTTTGAAAGCCACAAGTGCTTGTTCCTCACGGTCCCGACTTTGACCTTCAGTTTCAGTGAGAGCTCAGTATTTCATGGTGACACGGAATAGCATCAACGTAATTGACTGGTGCTAATTAAATCGTGCAATTTTCTGATGTTAATCACCCTGTTTGCTAACAAATACTCATCAAGTTAACAGATCTGTACTTTCCTTTCACACTGTTGGGACTAGTTGCAATAGTTTAGTTGCTGCAAGGTTTGGTACAGCCTGCGTGTGTGCACAGGCCAGCGAGGACAGCACTGGGTAACTTCGGAACACAGGAACAGGAGGAGGCCATTCAGTCCTTCAAGCCTGTTCTACCATTCAGTTAGATCACAACTGATCTGCATCTTAACTCCATTTACCGGCCTTGGTTCCATACCTTCAGCCAATGAAAATATATCAATCTCAGTTTTGAACATTTCAATTGTCCCCCAACCGCAACAGCTTTTGGGGGAGAGAGTTCCAGATTTCCACGACCCTTTGTGTGAAGACGAGCTTCCAGACATCACCCCTGAATGGCCTGGCTCTAATTTTAAGGTGGTACAGCCTTGTTCTACACTCTCCCACAAGAGGAAATGGTTTCTTTCTATCTACCCTATCAAATCCTTTCATCATCTTAAACACCTCGTTTAGATCACCCTTAATCTTCTATACCGTTATAAATATACTTCAAATATGCATCCCTAGACTGGGGGACACAGGAAGGAGACCCATATGCAAACTCAGTGATGGTGCTGTTCCTGTACGGATCCTTGTGGGACTGGGAGACTGTGCGACTTCTCATTTTGGTAATACTAAGACACTGCTCACTGTGTTGAAAATATTATACCCAACAACTTGTTATGAAGAAATCAATGAATATTCAACTCAATCTCCTTCCCTTCTGACTCATAACAGCTGGATTGTGCAATGAGTGTGAGAGAAGAATAATTTCCCTGACTCTTAATTTTGCAGCAAATATAACCCTGGGGGGTTTTCTATAAAAACAGTTCTGAGAAAATCTTTCAGAAAATCCCAGCCGAGCAAACTGTCGACTGTGGGGGGGAAAAAATCGAGTAACAGAAGTTGAATTTTATTTCTCTAATTTCCTCACACACATACACTCACTCACACACCCTTTCACAGACACTCACTCACTCACACACCCTTTCACAGACACTCACTCACTCACACACCCTTTCACAGACACTCACTCACTCACACACCCTTTCACAGACACTCACTCACTCACACACCCTTTCACAGACACTCACTCACTCACACACCCTTTCACAGACACTCACTCACTCACACACCCTTTCACAGACACTCACTCACTCACACACCCTTTCACATACACTCACTCACTCACACACCCTTTCACATACACTCACTCACTCACACACCCTTTCACATACACTCACTCACTCACACACCCTTTCACATACACACATACTCTTTTACACACACTCACTCACTTACACACACACTCACTCACTTACACTCAGACACACACACTCTTTCACACACACATATACACCCTCACACACTCTTTCATACACAGATACACACACCCTCACTCACACACACACACCCTCACACAGTCCAATGGATGGTGATCAGGAGCAGGAACCCTGGCTGATATTTTCCCTTCCTACACAGGGTACTGAGGCCAGTTCGAATGCCTCTACGGCCACTGCAGCTGAGATCAGCTTACAGTTCCGACTGGGGATGAAGCCTGGGATGCTCCTAGAAAGAAAGAACGTGCATTTCTATAGCACCTTTCACAACCTCAGGATATTCCAAAGTGTTTTTGAAGTGTAATCACTGTTGGAATGTAGTGCGAATGAACACATCAGGCAGAATATTTACAAACTGAACCATCGAGGGACCTTTACATTTAATTTTAATTAATGTTAAAATGACCAATAATTCTTCTCCCTCCTTCTCCAACTCTACGATTTAGTTTGAGAGGGAACAGTAATTCACAGTGCAATAACTCTATAATGAGAATATATATGTGCTGCAGGGACTAATTGTCCCATTGTCCCAATGAAGCACCTGGTAATTCATGGGCTGGAGGTGAATTAGAAAAGGTGCAGAGTTCCAGGTCAATTCTGAGCAAGTGCACTGTGTGTCCTGAGTGTGTGTGGACACAGTCCCCTGCCCCGGTATTATGGCCCCGACTGGTTTATGTGTGTATGTCCGTACAGTGAGAGCCAAATGCTCTTTTCTACCTAGAAACAGAGACCAACCCTTATAGAAATACACAGAAGTTACAACACAGAAACAGGCCATTCGGCCCAACCAGTCCGTGTCGGCCTTTACCCTGCACACGAGGAAATTCATCGATTACATTCACCAGCCCAGTTTCCATATCCCTTCAACTCCTTTTCCTTCATCCACCCATCTAATCTAATCTAATCTAATCTAATCTAATCCAATCTCGAGTGTTGACAGTTTCTGCCTCAAGCACTAACCCTGGGAGTGAATCCCACAGCCTCACAACTCTCTGTGTGGAGAAGTTCCTCCTGCCCTCTGTCCTAAATCTCTTACATTTAATCTTCTATCGATGCGCAATTCTTGACCACTCAACTACTGGAAACAGACTGCTTCTGTCTATCCTGTCCCATCCTTTCATAATTTTAAACATTCTATCATATCGCCCAAAATCTGTGCTGTTCTAATGAAAAAAGCCCCAATTTTTCAAGTCTTTGTATTTGTATTTCCTCAAACCAGACAGCATCCCAGTGAATCTGCTCTCTAAAGTCTCAAACTCCTTTCTGTGGTGTGGAGCCCAATACTGCCCACAGCAGGTCTCATTCAGGTTTTAGATAGGATCATCATTACCTCTTGGTTTCTATATTCTATGGGGGAAAAATTCAGTTGATTTGCGCCTCCCGTTAGCACCCTAGCCCTAACCCTAACCCTAAGAGGGTGCTAACGGGATGCAAAGCAACTAGCGCCTGGGCGCGGCGCCGCTAACGGCGCCCGCGAAATTCAGCGGGAGGTTAGCGACGGCAGTAACCGTTAGTGCCCCGCGGTGCTGTGTCGCCGGCGATGACGTCATTGCCGTGCGCAGCGCCCCGGCTGCGAACTTCGGTAGCGTCCCCTGACTTACCGCCGGACGCTATGTCCGACAGGGTCAGGGGGGCCTACCTGCGGCCGAGGCGGCGCTAATTAAAGGCGAGGTGCCGGGCGGCCATTTTTGTTGCTGGCCGCCTGCCAGCACCTGCCCGCTTTGCTGACCCCGGCCTTCTGAGCAGCTGTCCCGCGGGGTGCCGGCTGCGCTCCGTGAGCCCGGCACTTCTCTTTTGCCGACACTCCGATTCCTGGTGACCCAGCTGGGCCCCGGGTCGCGCTGCGCTAGGCCCCTCCGCTTTAATAAGGGGAGGAAGACCTGCAGTACCACGGCGCGATGTGCCGCAGAGCGTGACGCTGCGGCACGTAGCGCCGCGATATTCGCTCGCAGCGCCCCAAGAGGGAGGCGGGGCATTTCCAGTAGCGCCCCACTTCCCTCTTGGGGCGCTACCAGTGAATTTCGGGCGTGGGTGCGCTAACTTTTTTGGGGTGCTAAAAGTAACGCCCTGGCGAAGTTAGCGTCCCAAAGGGGGCGCGACCCAATTTTTCCCCCCATATCTCTTGTGATTAAACCTGTTTTCAGTGGGAGTGTTGGTTCTAAACAATTTACTTATCTGTCTGTGGTATCAGGGAAACCAAAATACAGCGGCTGTAAGAGACCAAAAAGATCGAACACGTGCACATACTGCCAACAGGACAAGGACACGCTCACTCCCGACAGCACTCCCTGGTGCACACTGGAAACCCCCGACAACAGCTGTTTGAAGCACACACATAACATCTATCAGTGACAGTGAGTAATATACGGTCTGTGCATGGAGCTGGAGAAACATCAGGAGAGGTGGGTTGGCCTCTCACCTATCCCAAGCTCCTACAATCAGACTATCCCCTTGGTTACTCGCTCACGACACAGACCCTACATTGCTGACTGGGAGCTGTTGCTTCGATAACAATACTGAAACACCATCCCCACCTCCTCTCCAGGTGGCCCTGTGCTCTGCACTTGGGTTTATCCACTAACATTTATACAGAAGGAGTGTTTGGTCTTGGTGATGGCGCCTCTTGAAGGTGCTGTACAGTTGGTCAGTCCTCATTTATCCCAAAGCATGGGATGGTCCTAATGACTAATTCTGTATAATAAGTTCCAATGTTTCTGTGCATTTGAAACGGGGCAGCGGGGAGCTGTTAGGGCATGTAAGTTACAAATTTGAAGATATCAGGGTAAATCTTATAATGGAGGCTCCCAGCATAAGGCCCAGAATTGGGCCTCTGGTACATATTACTGTCAGCTGTGGCTCAATGTGTTGCACGCTCGCCTCTAAGTCAGAGAGTTGTGGGTTCAAGCCCTACTCCATGACTTGAGCACAAAATCTAGGCCGACACTCCAGTGCAGTACTGAGGGAGCGCCGCACTGTCGGAGGGGCAGTACTGAGGGAGCGCCGCACTGTCGGAGGAGCAGCACTGAGGGAGCACTGCACTGTCGGAGGGGCAGCACTGAGGGAGCGCCGCACTGTCGGAGGGGCAGTACTGAGGGAGCGCCGCACTGTCGGAGGGGCAGTACTGAGGGAGTGCTGCACTGTCAGAGGGGTGGTACTGAGGGAGTGCTGCACTGTCGGAGGGGCAGTACTGAGGGAGTGCCGCACTGTCGGAGGGCAGTACTGAGGGAGCGCCGCACTGTCGGAGGGGCAGTACTGAGGGAGCGCCGCACTGTCGGAGGAGCAGTACTGAGGGAGCACTGCACTGTCGGAGGGGCAGCACTGAGGGAGCGCCGCACTGTCGGAGGGGCAGTACTGAGGGAGCGCCGCACTGTCGGAGGGGCAGTACTGAGGGAGTGCTGCACTGTCAGAGGGGTGGTACTGAGGGAGTGCTGCACTGTCGGAGGGGCAGTACTGAGGGAGTGCTGCACAGTCAGAAGGGCAGTACTGAGCGAGCGCTGCACTGTTGGAGGGGCAGTACTAAGGAAGCACTGCACTGTTGGACGGGCAGTACTAAGAGAGCGCCGCACTGTCGGAGGGGCGGTACTGAGGGAGTGCTGCACTGTCGGAGGGGCGGTACTGAGGGAGTGCTGCACTGTCGGAGGGGCAGTACTGACAGAGCGCCGCACTGTCGGAGGGGCAGAACTGAGCGAGCGCTACACTGTTGGAGGGGCAGTACCGAGGAAGCACTGCACTGTTGGAGGGGCAGTACTAAGGAAGCACTGCACTGTTGGACGGGCAGTACTGAGAGAGCGCCGCACTGTCGGAGGGACAGTACTGAGGGAGTTTTGGATGAGCCGTTAAACCGAGGGCCCATCTGCTCTCAGGTGGATGTAAAAGATCCCATGAACCTATTCGAAGAAGAGAAGGGGAATCCTCCCGGTGTCCTCTCAATCAATAACTAAAACAGATTATCTGGTCGTTATCACAATGCTGTTTGTGGGAGCTTGCTGCGCGCAAATTGGCTGCTGTGTTTCCCACATTACAACAGTGACTACACTTCAAAAAGTACTTCATTGGCTGTAAAGCACTTCAGGACGTTTTGAGGTTGTGAAAAGCGCTGTAGAAATGCAAGTCTTTCTTTCCAGCCGTGTCCCTGACACACTCCCATTGACTGAGGCTCTGTGTTGTAAACAGACCCTGGTAACATTGACTCGATCATCTTCCACGATGCTGCAGCAAATTTCCCCAGTAAATTGCTGAGCAACACAGACCAGGAGGTCCCAGACTCCATTGCTGGTTTGTGCTGGGTTTGCTGATCTCAGTCATGCAGCCGCCGGGGCTTACGTTTGCTTCATGGTTCCTGGGCTAAGAGCTCGGATTCCTGCTCCTTGTCACTATTCAAGGACTCCTGCTGCATGTCGTCACTGGGCACAGCTGTGATGCCTCAACAACAACAACTTCCATTTCTGCAGAAAAACCCGTCCCCGGGCGCCTCCTTTCTACACTCACAGCCTCGGCTCACACATGAAGGAAGGTCCCTTGGGTGAGGTGTTGGAGGGCGCTCAGTATACGTGGAACCCGTACCCCAACGGGAGTCAGCATCCTCTGAGGAGGGGGGAGATAATGAGGGGGAGAAATGTTCATGGAAGAAAGGTGGCTAAACCTGGAATGTGGAATGTTTAAAGTCACCAATATTTACTAAGGTGTGAAGGATGACACACAGCAAGTCGATACAGCCCAAGATCAGGGTTCATCTGCTTTAGAGAATGGCTGTGAAACTGGCTGTGTGTGCAGCACACCTACTACTGCACTTCAACAAGAGTTAGCCAATCCCTGCCACCAAACAGGATGACGTCAGCAAATGACTGCAGCATTCGACTATTTTTACCCGACCTTTGTCAGCCCCACACACTCACAATATTTCTATTTCAGGGTCTATAATTGACGAAAGTGAGGATTTCATTCAGAGCCAACCAGTCGATTGAAACACTTTCAGGGTCGAGCCTGCAAGCTGAACACGACACAGACCTTTAACAGAGAACGAGATTAATGAAGATTACAAAATAAGATGTATTTATTGCTGGAAGCTTTCTCAGACTGAAGCACAGCCAGCTCTAATTTTCACAAGGTAGCTATGTTAGTGAGGATGGATGCACCAGTCCACACACTGTCTGTGTCGCTGTGCATTGCTGAGACTCTCAGTGACTGACTGTGGGCTGACGTGATTCACCACTGCGTGGTGACCACTTGCAGAATCCCAGTGGAGACAAATAACTAAAACTATTTTACTCTTCAGATTGATTAACAATGTCTCTGAGCTTCTCCACTCTGGCTCAGTAAGCAGACACTGGCCGGATGGGTAATGAGCCATATAGACAAGAAGGTCCTGCCTTTGATCCCTGATCTGTGCTGAATTGATCTCAGGTATAAAGGGGTCCATGGTGACAATGACAGCGCTCTCTCACTACAGGGGTCCAGACAATGCTCGCTCTCTCTCTATAGGAGTTCACAGATTGCACTGTCACTGCTCTTATTAAAACAATGCTCTTATTAAAATAATGAGCCCCTTAAAAATGTCTCACTATACCAACGGTGAGGGACAGGAGGAATCTCGCACCAAGACTTTAGACAGCTGCCATGAAATATGCAAGAGTAGAATGGGACAACTCAGCCCCTGTCCCTGTGTGGTGGCTCTGTCTCTGGGTCTGACCCTGTGTGGTGGCTCTGTCTCTGGGTCTGACCCTGTGTGGTGGCTCTGTCTCTGGGTCTGACCCTGTGTGGTGGCTCTGTCTCTGGGTCTGACCCTGTGTGGTGGCTCTGTCTCTGGGTCTGACCCTGTGTGGTGGCTCTGTCTCTGGGTCTGACCCTGTGTGGTGGCTCTGTCTCTGGGTCTGACCCTGTGTGGTGGCTCTGTCTCTGGGTCTGACCCTGTGTGGTGGCTCTGTCTCTGGGTCTGACCCTGTGTGGTAGCTCTGTCTCTGGGTCTGACCCTGTGTGGTGGCTCTGTCTCTGGGTCTGACCCTGTGTGGTGGCTCTGTCTCTGGGTCTGACCCTGTGTGGTGGCTCTGTCTCTGGGTCTGACCCTGTGTGGTGGCTCTGTCTCTGGGTTTGACCCTGTGTGGTGGCTCTGGGCGCGAAATTCGGTTACGCCCCATTTGGGGGCGGTAACCGAGTTAAGGCCGGCCATTTAGCGTCAGGCATGGAAGTACCGCCCTGGCCGCTAAATTCGACTTACCGCCCCGCACAGGAAGTGGAGCGCAACCTCGGGCACTCCACTTCCCGGTGGGACGGTAACCGAGGCGATGTTGGGGCGCGATCGGCAGCGCCTACACGGAGCGCTACCGCATTTCAACGCCCATCCCCTTCAGTTAAAGGGGAGGGCTGCTGCGCACTCTGCAGCGCCTCCAAATGCCCACACTAGGCCACCAGGGCGGCGTGGTGCTGCAGCCTGGCACCGAGACGCGGTGCCGGGCTGCGCGATGGCGGCCAGGACCACACCACGGAGGGCCGACCTGGAGGTCGGGCAAAAAAAGAAAATGGTGGCACGGGTCACGGCCACACCTCCCCTTTAACTACTGCCCCGCGAGCGGAAGTTAGCCCGGCTTGTGACCCACGAGGCTGGCGCTGACACCGCCCATGGCAACCTCGCGGGGCGCAGCCGAATTTCTGCTGTGGGGTGGTAAGGGGCCGCAGCGGGGCACTAAAGGGTCGCCGTGCACGGCGATGACATCATCACCGGCAGCGCAGCGCTACTGGCGGGGAGCGGCGCTATCAGGTAGCACCTTAGCAAAGTCCCGCCAAATTTCTCGGGAAGCGCTTTTTTCGCCCCCCCCCCTGCCCCCCCGCCACGCGATAAGTCCTTTGCCACCCATTAGCGCCCCCTGGAGGCGCTAACGGCAGGTGCAAAGGAGACGAATTTCCAGCCCTCTGTCTCTGGGTCTTTCCCTGTGTGGAGACTCTGGGCTCGATTTTAATTCCCGAGGCGGGTTGAAGTCGGGTTGCGCGGTGGGCGGGTTCGGGAGCCGTTTCCGGCGGGAATAGCTTCAAAGTTGCAATTTTTATTAAAGTACCTTGTTAATTACATGGAGGCGCGCTGGCCGGTCCAATGAGTGGGGTCGGGTCAGCTGGCCGCCTCTGATGACGTCACAATAGCAGCTGCTTTTAAAGCTGCCTTCCAGCCTGAGCCTTTCCATTGTGGTTTCCTGCACTTCGTTTCAAAGCTTTGACTCCTTCCAGAGGCAAGGCAGCTCCTCGGTTTAATGATGAGTCCCTCCAAGTTCTTGTCGATGCTGTCAGAGGGCGCAGGGAGATTCTCTTCCCTCCTGATGGCTGGAGGAAGCCTCCTCAGCAGACCAAGACAGCCTGGCTGCGCATTGCTCAGGAGGTGAGCGCAAGGTGCATTTATGCACGCTCATGGATCCAGTGCCGCAAAAGGTTTAATGATCTTGTGAGAACATCAAAAATGAGAATCCCATCTCATTTTCCTTCACTCTGCTTCCCTTCTCTTCTCATCACCTGCACTCTGCTTTGGAAGCCTCCTCCTTCATATCCCACCTTACTCTTACTTCCCTTGCACCCTTTCCTATCCATCTCTGTCTCTGCACTGAATCACTTCAGCATCCTGCCTATGCACCCTTTAGACTTGCTCTCACTGTCATGCAGTAACAACAACTAACAACGCACAGGGAGCTACCTTCCTCTTGGCACCTTACCCCATCTTCGTCTCACTCAAATCTTCTATGGTAGGGATTAATCACACTCACTCCATCACTGTGGCTGAAACACCGCTTGTGTCCCTCCTTGCAGGAAAAGATAGCCCACAATAAGAGGGAGAGAGCACTGACTGGAGGAGGAACAGTTTCCCTCGCAACATTGACCAGTGCTGAGGAGGCAGTAAACGAGATTGTTGGAGGTGGCGAGGACCTGGAAGTGGGCGATGGAGAGACGGGCACACTAGAGGAAGCTGGTGACATAATAGATTTTCATCCCTCTCAGAAAGCAATGGAATATGATGTTCATAGAGAATCGCTTTGTATCATCTGCTCAAAAGGACGTGTCTGCTACATCAATATCAGATGTCTAATTCAAGCCTTTACTCTCACACAGGACCATCGAGCGCCCCCCTCCCCACAATCCAGGACGAAGACCCGGACATCTCCCCAGAGGAACCTGAAGCCTCTGAGGGACCAGCGTCACCAGGACTCAACGCACCCAGCACCAGCGCAGCAATGCACACCTTGGTGGGGCCATCGCGAGTTAGAGCAGTGTTGCCACCTGGTCTATCACAGCGCACAAGTGAGCCTCAGCAGATGGTGGAGACAGTGACAGCAGTGGAGAGTCCTCCTTGGAGATCGCAGGACTCTCCTAGCTCTGCTGAGCTGCGTGCAGACGCTGTGCCTCTGGGGCCATCCAGAAAAAGAGCGGTTCGGGAAATACAGGAACAAGTGCAGGTGTCGTAAGAATGAGCCTTACGCGTGGTAAACTTAATGTAAGCTTTAATCAACTTAAAACGGTGCTGCATACAAAAGAGGTCTTACCCTATGCCTCTTCCAGAGCTAACTGATCAGTCCAGTATTTATCCTGGACTGATTACAGGAAGTGATGTCATACAGGAAGCTGAAAAGTGTTACCACATTCTCCCCCCCCAAAAGATTAGGAGGCCGGAATGCTCCCTCCATTTCGTAGCCGTTGGATGAGGGAGAGCCGCACCCGTTTGGGTTCTCGTAGCGGTAGAGGGCCCCTAGCCCGTTTACCCGCTGCGGGCCATGGACCAGAGTCCGAGTGCTCCAGCCCGCTCTGTGAGGGGTCAGAACGATCCTGACCGTGTACTGGTACCCGAATGGGTGTCGGGCAGGGCTGTGGCAGATCCGTTTCTGAGCGTACGGTACAGGGTTGATCGTGGCTGCGCGTGCGAGCCCCGACGGGCTCATAGTCAGTCTGCCCCAGGTCGGCACGCTGGAGTGAGGTACCAGCCGGCGTTAGATCCCGATCATGATGAGAGGCACCTGGCAAGCCCAGAGATGTGCCTGGTACAATATCATCCCCTGGTGTCCCTCTATGTTTCGGCGGGCAGGGAGCCAGATCCCGCAATGACACGGTAGATTCCCGACCGTCAGGATACCGAATATAGGCGTAGGTAGGGTTGACGTCAGTGAGCTCAACCTCATCTACCAGGGGGTCATTCTTAGACGCCCGGACATATCTTCGGAGTAGCACTGGTCCCGGTGTAGTCAGCCACGACGGGAGAGATGTCCCATAGGATGAGCGACGCTGAAATCGGAAGAACCGTTCATGAGGCGTCGTATTTGTGGCGGTCGAAAGGAGGGACCGTGTGGAGTGTAATGCGTCTGGAAGTACTGCTTCCCATTGCTGGTTGGGTAGGCCCCGAGATCTCAAAGCCAGACGTACCGCATTCCAGATGATAGCGTTAAAACGCTCGACTTGCCCATTCCCAACCGGATGATAAGGCGTCGTTTTGCTGGCAGCAATACCCCGTTCCGAGAGATAGGCCTTGAGTTCTCCCGACATAAAAGAAGGGCCCCGATCTGAATGAACATAGGATGCCATGCCACAGAAAGCAAATACCTGTTCAAGGCAGCTGATAACCGTGGTTGTCAGCATATTGGGGCAGGGAAAGGCAAACGGAAAACGAGAATACTCATCAACCATTGTTAATAGATAAGTGTTGCGAGTCGAAGAGGGCAACGGCCCCTTAAAATCGATGCTAAGCCTTTGCATTGGCTGGGTCGCATGTATGAGTATACCACCCGAGGGGCGGAAAAACCGAGGTTTCAATTCCGCACAGACTCTGCAGTCCGAGCACATCTTCTTTACATCCCCGGTAGAGAATGGGAGATTTCGGGACCGCACGAAGTGCAGCATGCGAGTAACGCCTGGATGACACAACCCATCATGGATGTCTACGAGCGTAGAGGGTGCCATGGCGGAGCAGAATGCTCGTGTGAGGGTATCCGGAGCCACATTCTCCTTGCCAGGTCGATAGTGGATGGTGTAACCAAAAGAGGCCAATTCCAGCCGCCAAAGCTGGATTTTATTATTTTTAATTTTGGTCCGTTTTCGATTATCGAGCATGAAGGCGACCGATCGCTGGTCCGTGATTAAGGTAAAGTGCTGGCGAGCCAGGAGATGACTCCACTTCCGTACTGCCTCTATGATGGCTGTAGCTTCTTTCTCGACTGGAGGATAATGTAGCTCAGCCCCTTGAAAAGTCCTGGACAAAAATGCCACCGGACGACCTTCCTGATTCAGAGTGGCTGAGATTGCCACCTCCGAGGCATCACACTCAACCACGAAAGGAAGACTCTCATCGATGGAGTGAAGAGCCGCTTTCTCCAACTGCTTTTTCAGGAGGTTAAAGGCTGCAACAGCCGTTGTGTCTAGTGGGAATGTGCTGGCCTTCAGTAGAGGTTGGATTCGGTCCGAGAAGTTAGGAATCCATTTCGCATAGTATGCAAACAGGCCGAGGGCCCGGCGCAAGGAGGCCGGATTCTTAGGTGGCGGGAGTTCTTGGAGTGGGCGAAGTCTTTCAGGGTCAGGTTTAATGATGCCATTGCCCACACAATAGCCAAGGATGTTGATAGTTGGTTGTGACTCAATGGATTTAGCCGCATTCAATGTCAAATTACGGTGCTGGAGTGCATCCCAAAATCGTTGGAGATTGGCGTCATGTTCCTGCTGATTGCGACCTGCGACAGTAATATTGTCCAGATAAGGAAACGTATCCTTCAAGTCTTCCTGTTTGACCAGGTCATCCATTGCTCGCTGGAAGACAGCCACTCCATTAGTGACCCCAAAGGGGAGGCGACGAAATTGATACAGCCGCCCATTGGCTTCAAAGGCTGTATACTGCTTGTCTGAGACCTTCAAGGGTACCTGATGATAGGCGCTTTTCAGATCATAAGTCGAGAACACCGTGTACTCAGCCAATTTATTAACCATATCATCGATGCGCGGCAATGGGTATGCGTCCAAGTCCGTATACTGATTGATGGTCTGTGAATAGTCAATGCACAGCCGTTTCTTGTGAGGTTGTAGAGGGTCCTTAACAATAACAACCTGGGCGCGCCATGGCGACGAACAAGGCTCGATGATATCCTCTGCTAAAAGCCGAGAAATCTCAGCCGCAATAAAAGACTGGTCTTCCTGACTGAAACGGCGTGACTTTGTTATAATCGGTTTGCATCGAGGAGGGATACTAGCAAACAGTGAGGGTTCATCCAGTGAAGCTGCTGACAAGGCACAGAACGGTAATCGAGGTCGTATATTAGAAATAGTGAGTTCAGGTTTGGATCCGCCGAACTCAATGGTAAGCTTCTTATGCTGCTTTTGAAAATCCAGCCCTAAGATAAGATCACTACATAAGTCCTTGAGCACCGAAAGCCGGGTGGAGGGATACCTGTGACCTTTAAGCATTATTTCAACTACACAGAAGCCAGAAATTCTGGTATTAAGTGATGACTGAGCCATCGCAACTGCCTGGTCCGATGGAAAAACATGTAGCTTTAACTGTGCAACAGTCTGTTCCCTAATGAAACTATCAGTGCTACCTGAGTCAATTAAGGCATCTAAAGTATGTCCCTTAATTGATGCTTTTGTAGCTGCATGGAATAGATTCTGAGGACAAGCAGCTGTAATTGGTGTCGTTGCACAAAGAGTGGCTGAAATTCTAGGTGTGTTTCTTCGAGAAAAAACCCGAGAGGAAGCACGATAGTTTTTAGTTGGAACATCCTGATAGGCCCTTACTGGGGCAGTTCGGTAGGACTTAGCTTGATAAGCCCTCGTAGAGGCTCTTGATAGGCAAACCTTTACAAAATGACCCTTTTTGTTGCAATGACTGCAAAACGCATTGCGAGCAGGGCAGAATCTCCGAGGGTGAAACTCATCCCCACAAAAAAAGCATTTCTTAGATTGCCAAGAGGCTGCCACAGTGGGGTCATCATCCTCTTCATCGGTGAAGTCATCAGATCGATCGTCAGGGATAAAGTCCTCCCTAATAGAGTTCACCTGTGGCCTCTTAAATTGCCTGACTGTAGTTAAGGCAGCAGACCGAGGTCTGGGCACTGTAAAAAGGTCTGCATTTCGTTTTGCTAGATCTAGAGAGCAAGCCAGGTCATAAGCTCTCTGCAGCTCAAGTGTCTTACTTTCCAGTAGACGCTGGCGTATAAATGGGGAGGCAAGCCCGCAGATGAACGCATCACGGATCATTTCTTCGCGGTATAGCTCAGCTGAGGCTGCCCGAAAGTTACAGTCCATACTAAGTCTGCGAAGCTCTTGGAGGAATTTATCAATGGATTCCTCCGGCCCTTGTTGGGCTGTAGCTAGTAGATGTCTAGCATAGACCTCATTCGGTGTCTTAGTATATAGTCTCTTAAGCGTCTGAATTGCCTCCTCATAACTGTCCCAGTCTTCCACATACTGAAATACATTCGGGGTGACACAGTTGATGAGTATCCGCAACTTTGAGTTATCATCCGCTTTGCAATACTCAAGAAAATTCTCAAACGTGCGATACCAGTGTTTCCACACCTTACCGGCTGCTGGGGTGTTTGGGTCCAAGTCAAGACGCGATGGTTTAAGGATGTTTTCCATGATGGGTGATTCCCTGGATCCTTAGCTCCGAGTTCGTCCAAAAAGTTTGAGTGCGAAGTTTTTCAAAAGTTGATTAAATTGTCGTAAGAATGAGCCTTACGCGTGGTAAACTTAATGTAAGCTTTAATCAACTTAAAACGGTGCTGCATACAAAAGAGGTCTTACCCTATGCCTCTTCCAGAGCTAACTGATCAGTCCAGTATTTATCCTGGACTGATTACAGGAAGTGATGTCATACAGGAAGCTGAAAAGTGTTACCACAGCAGGTGTCTCTGGAAGGGTTTGCCTCCAGGGTTAGTGCGAGTGTGGAGAGAATGGAGGAGTCCATCTCTAACATCAGCACTGCCATGGTGGAGGCAATGGCGCTAAAACGCACCACCATGGATAGGATGGCAACCTCAGTGGAAAGGATGGCTACGGCCATGGAGGAAATAAGTCACCAGACTCAGGAAAACATGGAGACTGTTCAGAATAGAATGACATCGCTGGAGGAGCGATGGGCAGCTATTGAGCAGATAGACCAGAGCTTCATGGACGTCCTTTTGAGGAGGACTGCCAGTGCAGATACGGGTCCTCATGGCCCCCCTGAAGTGCAGCAAGGTGCTCTCCTGCCACTTGCCAGCACTGAGGTGTGGCTGACCCATGAGAGGGATGTTGTTGGCAGGACAGAAGGAAGTGTGGGCTCCTCTCAAAGCACTCGCACAACCATGCCACTACGGAACCCGCGGTCAGAGACCCACTTTGCAGCGACAACTGAGATGGCTGTTTCAGCCCCTGCACAGCCGCAGGAAGAGCAGACTATTGAAGAGCCCTCCCAGGCTCCCAAACCCAGAGGACGCCCGCCAAAGGCGTCTAAGCAGGCGCAGCATCCTAGTCAGCAAGGTGCCTCTACATCTGCTGAAGCCACAGGGGAAGCACCACGTAGAAGCACGCGTAAGAGAAAGATTTAGCACCTATGGTCACATGGGGACTCACTTGGGTGATGTTTCTTTTTTTTCTGACTGTTGTTGGTATATTTTGTCATATGTTAAAGATAAATTATGTCAAACAGTTGATTGTGTGGCCTATGTGAAATGGCAAAAGCGCATTGAGGGCTCAGGGCGACTTACATTTGTAATGCTGATGGTAAAAGTGATAGGAAATAAGAGGGTCTAGCAGAGATGAAGTATGACGTTGGACAAGTGTCGCCTGCAATTACAGAGACAAATGGTGGCCACCTATGGTCGAGGAGTAAGCTTATGGTAGTGTGGCATGGCAGTGTGCATACCCTGGTTGACGGGCAGCAGTGAACTGGAGGGATGCTGCTTTGGTCACAACAGGACATGCAAGGCTCCCCTCATCCTCCTCCTACTCCTCTTCCCAGGAAGATATGTGGTGAGCCACGTGGCTTCTACTCCCCCGATTATGAGGACCAGGATGAGAGGGCATAAATGTTTCCCATCCCCTTGCTATAGATTTAATTTGAGGTAACAATCTTGCAAGCGCAGAGTCGAAGTGGCCTGAAATTATTCCATTCATGACACACAGTCAGAAGGTCAGCAGATGTGCAAAATGTTATCCCATACCTACAACAGCAAAGTTGTTGCATTTGTATGTCAGCCATGTTTTAGGGGTGCTTTTAAAGTGCTCCACCAATGCATTCAAATCATGTCCTCCAGTAACTTGTCTCCTTGAACCTGGCCTGTTTCTGACTAGTCGGGAAACAGCAGCCAGAAGCAGGAAAATGGGAAACCACAATGAAAATAGGATTAGCAAGGCAGTTAACAGGCTGATAACTGCCTTAACTACCTGTCCCACCGGTTGTCATAGAGTTATACAGCACAGAAAGAGGCCCTTCGGCCCATCGTGTCCACGCTGGCCATCAAGCCCTATCTATTCTAATCCCATTTTCCAGCACTTGGTCCGTAGCCTTGTATGCTATGGCGTTTCAAGTGCTCATCTAAATGCTTCTTGAATGTTGTGAGGGTTCCTGCCTCTACCACCCTTTCAGGCAGTGAGTTCCAGATTCCAACCACCCTCTGGGTAAAAAAGTTTTTCCTCAAATCCCCTCTAAACCTCCTGCCCCTTACCTTGAAACTATGCCCCCTGGTTATTGACCCCTCTACTAAGGGGAAAAGTTCTGTTCTATCTACCCTATCTATGCCCCTCATAATTTTGTACACCTCAATCAGGTTCCCCCTCAGCCTTCTCTGCTCTAAGAAAAACAACCCCAGCCTGTCCAGTCTCTCTTCATAGCTGAAACACTCCAGCCCAGGTAACATCCTGGTGAATCTCCTCTGCACCCTCTCCAATGCAATCACATCGTTCCTATAGTGTGGCGACCAGAACTGCACACAGTATTCCAGCTGTGGCCTAACTAGCGTTTTGTACAGCTCCATCATAACCTCCCTGCTCTTATATTCTATGCCTCGGCTAATGAAAGCAAGTATCCCATATGCCTTCTTAATCACCTTATCTACCTGTCCTGCTGCCTTCAGGAATCTATGTACATGCACACCAAGGTCCCTCTGATCCTCTGTCCTTCCTAGGGTCCTACCATTCATTGTGTATTCCCTTGCCTTGTTAGTCTTCCCAAAATGCATCACCTCACACTTTTCAGGGTTAAATTCCATTTGCCACTGTTTTGCCCATCCGACCAACCCGTCTATATCGTCCTGTAGCCTGAAGCTTCCCTCCTCGCTATTTACCACTCCACCAATTTTCGTGTCATCTGCGAACTTACTGATCATACCTCCTACATTCATATCTAAATCATTAATGTACACTACAAACAGCAAAGGACCCAGCACCGATCCCTGCCGTACACCACTGGACACAGGCTTCCAGTCACAAAAACAACCTTCGACCATCACCCTCTGCCTCCTGCCACTAAGCCAATTTTGGATCCAATGTGCCAAATTGCCCTGGATCCCATGGGCTCTTACCTTCTTGACCAGTCTCCCATGCGGGATTTTGTCAAAAGCCTTACTGAAGTCCATGTAGACTACATCAACTGCACTACCCTCATCCACACACCTAGTGAAGGTTGGAGATGGGTCAGTTTGGGAGCAGCTAAACAGGCACTCAGGAAAATCGGGTGGGGGCGGGATGGGTGTCTGAAGCCATTTTTCCCAATAGACCCACCTCCAAACCTGCCTCCTCAGGGCTATTAAAATTGAACCCTCTGTCTCTGGGTCTGTCCCTGTGTGGAGACTCTGTCTCTGGGTCTGTCCCTGTGTGGAGACTCTGTCTCTGGGTCTGTCCCTGTGAGGGGTTTTGATAGAGTAAATGAGGAGAAACTGTTTCCAGTGGCAGGTGGGTCAGTAACCAAAGGACACCGATTTAAGGTATTTGGCAAAAGAAGCAGAGGGGCGATGAGGAGAATTTTTTATACAGCGAGTTGTTGTGATCTGGAACTCGCTGCCTGAAAGTGCGGTGGAAGCAGATTCAATAGTAATTTTCAAAAGGGAACTGGTTAAATACTAGGGGGGAAAAATTCAGTTGGTTGCGCCTCCCGTTAGCGCCTTAAGAGGGCGCTAATGGGGTGCAAAGCATCCAGCGCCCAGGCGCAGCGAAGTTTGCGCCGCTCGCGAAATTAACTAGACATTTTGCGGCGGCGCTAAACACTACCGCCACAATCTCCTGCGCCGGCAGATCGTGACGTCAGACGAGTGCGCAACGCCCCGGAGCGGATATTGAGTGGCGCCCCCGCCTTACCGCCTGACGCTAGCAATGACAGGTTGATAGGAGCGTTCTGCAGTCATGAAGGGAAAGGGGGAGCGCTATTTAAAGGTGACCGCTTCCTGCCTTTTATTGTTGGTGACATTTTTGAACCACGCATTCTGAGAGAGAGTGAGAGAGACTTCTGGAGAGATTCAACGCTGTGTGAAGGAGTTTTGGGTACTGAGCAGCACTTTGCAGGTTCATTTTGATTTGCCCTTCCTTGTATCGATTTAGAAGAGACTGTGGGGGCTGCACTCTGAGCTCTTTGCCTGGTACTCTCCATTGTTCTTTCCAGCAGATTTGATGTGCAGGTCTCTCCAGGCCGAGATTCAAGGCTGCAATGAGCAGGATGTGGATGGAAAGCAAGATCAACCATCCCCTTTAAGAACTGGCCCGTGCCATTGTGTGTGTGTTCCATTGCTGACTGACATTACATGAGCTTCGCCAGCGCTCTGAGGTAGCGCCTCGCTCCTCGGCCTTTGCGCCTTACGACAGGTGTGAAGCGCCTGATTTAGCACTCCAATCACCTCCAGGGGTGATAAAAGTCAAGTTTGCAGTCGGTGGCGATAATTAGCGCCAGGCGCTAATCTTTGCGCCCGGCCGATAATTGCGCCCCAAATGGGGCGATACTGAATTTCTCCCCCTAGGTCTCTGTAGAGCTGTATGATTTGATCCTTGAATCAGTATCCTTCTATAGAGCTGGGCGTGTCAGTCCTCAAGTTGTCCCACTCTGTAGCACTTTTGTTAAATCTTGTTTTAATGAGTAACAGAAAGAAATACTGAGAGTTCAGCTGCCCAGAGACTCAGTGTGGTGTTGCCTCCCACTGCTGTACTTTATAGGACGTGAGGTACATCACACTGTGTGGAACTCGCACTCTACAGAGAGACGCTCATTTAGACACAGCCATTGTCGCTTCCAGTTCTTTAATACACCTTTATTTCCCTCTTCACTCATGTGATGCGAGAATAAACAGTGAGATAATGGAGTATTGCACACTGCCACCTGGCACTGAAACACATCCATCCTGATCTGTACACCTCATTAGTTTTTATACTGATAATAACCACTACCTTCCTTGTTCAATAGTCAGATAAATTACAGTTCGACCTCTGTGCACAGTCTGCCAACGTGCAGTACATCTTCATCTACTGTCACTAGAAAGAGTCCGCACATTTCCCTGATCTGTGTTTACAGCTATTTCTTTTGCTCTGTTTGTGTGTCTGATACCCTGTTTACACTGCTTCAAGTCCGCCATACAATCTGGTTTCCTGGGTCTCACAAACACAGCTGCAATTAAGTTAGTCGTGATCTGAACATTTGGCTGTAGCTGTAATAATTATAATGCTTCATTTGTGTTAGAATCATAGAATGGTTACAGCACAGAAGAAGGCCATTCGGCCCGTCGAGCCCGTGCTGACTCTCTGCAAGAGCACTTCAGCTAGTCCCACAGCCCCGCCCTTTCCCCGTAGCCCTGCAAATATCTTTCCTTCAGGTACTTAACCAACTCCCTTTTGAAAGCCGTGATTGAGTCTGCCTCCACCACTCTTTCAGGCCGTGCATTCCAGATCCTAACCACTCGCTGTTGTGTTTTCTTACGTCGCCTTTGGTTCTTTTGCCAATCACCTTAAATCTGTGTCCTCTGGTTCTCGACCCTTCTGTCAATGGGAACAGTTTCTCTCTATCTACTCTGTCCAGACCCCCTCATGATTTTGAACACCTCTATCAAATCTCCTCTCAATATTCTCTGCTCCAAGGAGAACAACCCCAGTTTCTCCAGTCTATCAATGTAACTGAAGTCCCTCATTCCTGGAATCATTCTCGTAAATTTTTTCTGCACCCTCTCTAAGGGCTCCACATCCTTCCTAAAGTGTGGTGCCCAGAATTGGACACAGTACTCTAGTTGGGGCCGAACCAGTGTTTTATACAAGTTCATCATAATTTCCACACTTTTGTGCTCTATGGGGGAAAAATTGGGTTGCGCCCCCTTTCGGGCGCTAACTTCGCCAGGGCGCTACTTTTAAAAGTTAGCGCCCCCGCGCTCGAAATTCACCGGTAGCGCCCCAAGAGGGAAGTGGAGCGCTACTGGAAGCACTCCGCCTCCCTCTTGCGGCGCTGTGAGTGAATATCACGGCGCTATGTGCCGCAGTACTGCAGGCCTTCCTCCCTTTCTTAAAGGAGAGGGGCCTAGCGCAGCGCGACCCGGGGCCCAGCTGGGCCACCAGGGATTGGAGTGCCAGCAAAAGAGCCCGGCACTGAAGAGAAGTGCCGTGCTCACGGAGCGCAGCTGGCACTCCGCAGTGGTAGGGGGGGTGCTGCTCAGAAGGCTGGGGATGGCAAAGCAGGCAGGTGCTGGCAGGCGGCCAGCATCAAAAATGGCCGCCCGGCACCTTCCGTTTAATTTGCGCTGCTACGGCCGCAGGTCGGCCCCCCTGACCCCGTCGGACAGAGTGTCTGGCAGTAAGTCAGGGGGCACTACCGAAGATCGCAGCTGGGCGCTGCGCACGGTGATGACGTCATTGCCGACGGCGCAGCGCCGCGCTAACGGTTACCGCCGCCGCTAACCTCCCGCTGAATTTCGCGAGAGGTGTTAGCGGCGCCGCGCCCAGGCGCTAGTTGCTTTGCGCCCCGTTAGCGCCCTCTTAGGGCGCTAATGGGGGACAAGAATCAACCGAATTTTTCCCCCTATACCTCTATTCATGAAGCCAATTAGCCTTTTTAACTGCTTTCTCAACCTGCCCTGCCACCTTCAACGATTTGTGCACACATACCCCCAGGGCTCTCTGTTCGTGCACCTTCTTCAGGATTGTACCATTTAGTTTATATGTCCTCTCCTCATTCTTTCTACCGAAATGTATCACTTCACACTTTTCTGCGTTAAATTTCATCTGCCATGTGTCCACCCATTTCACCAGCCTGTCTATGTCTTCCTGAAGTCTATCACTCTCCTCCTCACTGTTCACTATACTTCCAAGTTTTGTGTCATCTGCAAATTTTGAAATTGTGCCCTGTACACCCACGTCCAAGTCATTAATATATATCAAGAAAAGCAGTGGTCCTAGAACCGAACCCTGGGGAACACCACTGTATACGTTCCTTCAGTCTGAAATACAACCGTTCACTACTACTCTCTGTTTCCTGTCACTTAGCCAATTTCGTATCCATGCTGCCACTGTCCATTTTATTCCATGGGCTTCAACTGTGCTGGCAAGTCTATTATGTGGCACTTTGTCGAATGCCTTTTGGAAATCCATGTACACTACGTCAACTGCATTACCCTCATCAACCCTCTCTGTTACCTCATCAAAAAACTCGATCAAGTTGGTTAAACACGATTTGCCTTTAACAAATCTGTGCTGGCTTTCCTTAATTAATTTACGCTTGTCCAAGTGACTGTTAATTTTGTCCCTGATTACTGTTTCTAAAAGGTTCCCCACTTGCTTGTAGTTGCTGGGTTTATCTTTACACCCTTTTTTGAATAATGGTAACATTTCTAATTCTCCAGTCCTCTGGCACCACCCCCATATCTAAGGAGGATTGGAATATTATGGCCAGTATCTCCGTGATTTCCTCCCTCAATTCCATCAACATCCTAGGATGCATCCCATCCGCTCCTGGTGACTTATCTACTTTAAGTACAGCCAGTCTTTCTAATACCTCCTCTTTATCAATTTTTATCCTATCAAGTATCTCCACTACCTCCTCCATTACTATGTCTATGGCAGCATCCTCTTCCTTGGTGAAGACAGATACAAAGTACTCATTTAGTACCTCAGCCATACCCTCTGCCTCCATGCACAGGTCTCCTTTTTTGGTCCCTAATCAGCCCTTCTCTTACTACCCTTTTACTACTGTTGTGCTCGTAATGTCTCCAATTACCTAACACAATGAATTGTTGTTGAAGTGCGCTGATCGTAATGTAGAGCCCAGTGATGTGAATCCCTCATTGCTGGCCTGTGTAGACCCGAACATTAACCCTTCACCGGCCCCGAACATTAACTCTTCACCAACCCCGAACATTAACCCTTCACCGGCCCCGAACATTAACCCTTCACCGGCCCCAAACATTAACCCTTCACCGACCCTGAACATTAACCCTTCACCGGCCCCGAACATTAACCCTTCACCGACCCCGAACATTAACCCTTCACCGGCCCCAAACATTAACCCTTCACCGGCCCCAAACATTAACCCTTCACCAGCCCCGAACATTAACCCTTCACCGGCCCCAAACATTAACCATTCACCGGCCCCGAACATTAACCCTTCACCGGCCCCAAACATTAACCCTTTACCGGCCCCAAACATTAACCCTTCACCGGCCCCAAACATTAACCCTTCACCGGCCCCAAACATTAACCCTTCACCGGCCCCGAACATTAACCCTTCACCGGCCCCGAACATTAACCCTTCACCGGCCCCAAACATTAACCCTTCACCGGCCCCGAACATTAACCCTTCACCGACCCCAAACATTAACCCTTCACCGACCCCGAACATTAACTCTTCACCGGCCCCGAACATTAACCCTTCACCGACCCCGAACATTAACTCTTCACCAGCAATGAATGGTGTTGGGGGGAGGGGGGAACAGTATTGGGGGGAGGAGGTACAGTCCTGGGGAGTGGGACAGTATTGGGGGAGGGGGGACATTATTGGTATGGGGAGGAATTGGGTAGAAAGGGGGTGCGTAATAGGCAGGAGTAGAGGAATGGAGAGCTCGGGGAAGGGGATGGAGGACTAGGAGGTGAGGTCATGGAGGGATTTAAACACAAAGATAAGAATGTTAAAATGGAGGAGTTGGGGGACTGGGAGCCAATACAGGTCAGTGAGGACAGGGGTAATGAGTGAGTGGGACGGCGCAGGATAGGAATCGGGCAGCAGCGTTTTGGATGAGCTGAAGTTTACAAAGGTGGAGAATAGATGCCCTGCCAGGAGAACAGATAGTGGAGTCTGGAGGTGACAAAGGAATGGATGAAGATTGAGTTGCGATGGGTGGAGGTAGGGGCTGGGGCCGGTATTGTTAGAGGTGGAAGTAGACAGTCTTTGCGAAGGAGAGGATATGGATCCCACTGCCTTTTTATAAATCAACTCCACCTACCCACCTTCTCACCATAACCCTCAACCCTTCACTCTCCAGAAGTGCACTCAATTGGCCCTCCTGACTATGTGATTCAGCAGCCTTCCCTGCTAACTGATTCCACATTTTTGCAGTATTTTTATTTCCTGAGAATTGCATCCAATTTCCCACACGACTGTCCTGGAGTTATTGTTTGTATTGTGGGATGTGTTACAAATACTGAACAGTTTGATAAAAGCAGAGGATGCTGGAAACACAGAAGGACTGGCAGCATTGAAAAGGCTAAAGACAGAGACCCCTCATCAAACACCCACAATGTTAACCTGCCTGCACTCTTTTGGATGCTGATGAGCTTGTTGTGTATTGCAACAGCAACATGCATTTGTATCACACCTTTAGAGTAACAAAATGTCCCAAGTAAGGCACTTTACGGAGGAGAGGGAGAGGATTTAGGGGAGCTGGCTACAGTCAGTGAAGAAGGAAGGCTTGAGGAGATTTTTCATGGACTATCTCCTGGGACATTGCCGGGTGAAATGAAACCACGAGAGGAGAGAACAGAGGACCTGCCCCCTCCCAAAGAACTAACCAATGTCTGAATCTATCCAGAGAGCTCCAACCCATCTCAACAAACTGAGGCCAAATCCATGCTCCTCAGAACCTGAAACACAAACCATCCTAAGGGCTCAAGTCTTTTGTTTAATATCTGATGAAATTCTTGACAGAAAGTTTGTGCCTATCAGCTGTGCAATCAATCATGTTCAGCCGACTTCTAACAGTAACCTGTAAGTTTATTTGAAGCCACGGTTTCAATTTACCCAATGTTACATTACATGCATTCTTTACAGAGGCAACAGATTCCCGCTGTATAGGCTGCAAACAGCAGTTTTACAAATCAAGGACATTTGTTCCGTTACCATGTTACATTATTCCATTGATTCCAGCAATGCCTTTCTGAGATTTCACCAACAATGAAACTAACTCTCCACAACGGGTAGTCCCCTACTCACAGTTACAACGCACCATCAGAGAAAGTACTACAAGCTGAACCCTGACCAAGATCTCTGCGCTCCTCTAATTCTGGCTTCTTGCACATCCCCGATTTCGTTCACTCCTCCATTGGTGGCCTTCAGCTACCTCGGCCTTAAGCTCTATAATTCCCTCCCTAGGCCTCTCCGCCTCTCTCTCTTCCTTTAAGAGCCCCCTGGATCTCTAGAGATATGCAGGGTAGGATAAAGAAAAAAAGGGAGGCGTATGACAGATACCGAGGGCTAAATACACCAGAATCTTTAGAGGAGTACAGAAAGTGCAGGGGTGCAATTAAAAATGATTTTAGGAAAGCAAAGAGAGAGCATGAAAAATTCTTGGCAAGTAAAATCAAGGAAAACCCAAAGATGTTTTATAAATATATTAAGAGTAAGAGGATAACTAAAGAAAGTGTAGGGCCTATTAGAGATCATGAGGGTAATCTGTGTGTGGAGGCGGGAGACGTCGGTAGGGTTCTTAATGAATACTTTGCGCTTGTTTTCACAAAGGAGAGGGGTGAAGCAGACATTGCTATCAGAGGGGAGGAGTGCAAAATATTAGATGAAATAAACATAGTGAGAGAGGAAGTATTAAGGGGTTTAGCAGCTTTAAAAGTGGATAAATCCCCAGGCCCGGATGAAATGTATCCCAGGCTGTTAAGCAAAGCAAAAGAGGAAATAGCAGAGGCCCTGACCATCATTTTTCAATCCTCTCTGGCTTCAGGTGTGGTGCCGGAGGACTGGAGGACTGCTAATGTGGTACTCTTGTTTAAAAAGGGAGAAAAGGATAGACCGAGTAATTACAGGCCAGTCAGCCTAACCTCGGTGGTGGGAAAATTATTGGAAAGAATTCTGAAGGACAGGATAAATCTTCATTTAGAAAGACACGGATTAATCAAGGATAGTCAGCACGGATTTGTTAAGGGAAGGTCGTGTCTGACAAACTTGATTGAATTTTTTGAGGAGGTAACAAGGAGAGTAGATGAGGGTAGTGCGTTTGATGTAGTGTATATGGACTTTAGCAAGGCTTTTGATAAGGTTCCACATGGTAGACTGGTCACGAAGTTAAAAGCCCATGGGATCCAGGGAAAAGTGTCAAGTTGGATTCAAAACTGGCTCGGAGACAGGAAGCAGAGGGTAATGGTTGATGGGTGTTTTTGTGACTGGAAGGCTGTTTCCAGTGGGGTTCTGCAGGGCTCAGTACTAGGACCCTTGCTTTTTCTGGTATATATCAACGATCTTGACTTGAATATAGGGGGTATGATTAAGAAGTTTGCAGATGATACTAAAATCGGCTGTGTGGTTGATACTGAAGAAGGAAGCTGTAGACTGCAGGAAGATATCAATAAATTGGTCAGGTGGGCAGAACAGTGGCAAATGGAATTCAATCCGGAGAAGTGTGAGATAATGCATTTGGGGAGGGCTAATAAGGAAAGGGAATACACATTAAATGGTAGGACACTGAGTAGTGTAGAGGAACAAAGGAACCTTGGAGTGCATGTCCACAGATCCCTGAAGGTAGCAGGCCAAGTAGATAAGGTGGTTAAGAAGGCATACGGAATGCTTGCCTTTATTAGCCGTGGCATAGAATACAAGAGCAGGGGGGTTATGCTTCAACTGTATAAAACACTAGTTAAGCCTCAGCTAGAGTACTGCGTGCAGTTGTGGTCACCACATTACAGGAAAGATGTGATTGCACTAGAGAGGGTACAGAGGAGATTTACAAGGATGTTGCCGGGAGTAGAGAATCTTAGCTATGAGGAAAGACTGGATAGGCTGGGTCTGTTTTCCTTGGAACAGAGGATGCTGAGGGGAGACCTTATTGTGATGTATAAAATTATGAGGGGCCTAGATAAAGTGGATAGAAAGGACCTATTTCCCTTAGCAGAGGGGTCAAAAACCAGGGGGCACAGATTTAAAGTAACTGGGGGAAGGTTTAGAGGGGATTTGAGGGGAAATTTCTTCACCCAGAGGGTTGTGGGGGTCTGGAACTCACTGCCTGAAAGGGTGGTAGAGGCAGGAACCCTAACCACATTTAAAAAGTACTTGGATGTGCACTTGGGATGCTCTAACCTGCAGGACTACGGACCAAGAGCTGGGAAGTGGGATTAGGCTGGATAGCTCTTTGTTGGCCGGCGCGGACACAATGGGCCGAAATGGCCTCCTTCCGTGCTGTAACTTTCTATGATTCTATTTAAAACCTACCTCTTTGACCAAGCTTTTGGCCACCTGTCCTAATATCTTCAGTGAAGCGCCTTGGGACATTTTACTAGGTTAAAGACGCTATATAAATGCAGGTTGTTGTTAATGTTCCCGACCCATGGCAATACAACCTCTTTTGATAATACATAAAATGTCACTGGTAACAAAACAATCACCTACCATTGTAGCTGGTGAGGCGGTGGGGGGGGAAATGAGGCATGAGGGCTGGCTAGAAAGGGAAATAAATTAAAAACTGGGCTTGTTTTTTTACATAAAAAAATAAAATTATATCTTAGGCCAGGTAATCACCAAGGAGTGAGTGCGATGATAGATTAACATCCCTGTGACGACCGTGGGATTGAAAGTACTCCAGGGAATATTACAGAAGAGACAGCATTGGAGTGTAGTGAATGATTGAGAAAATATAATTTCATTGCCCGTCGATCAAATGCCTGTCAAGCTACATCAAACCTGTCACCACACATAGGACCTGCTCCATAATATATGGAGATGGCAAGCCCCCGAGCATAAAAACATGCTGACAAATTGAAGATTAATACAATCAGGGAGTGGTATCTACAGAAAATAAATCCCAGCAAGACACAACAGAGCATGTGCACCACAGCGTCTGAAGCTGCGAATGAACATTTAGATCAGAGTAACAAATGGGATATTCTACAGGTTTAATAAAGAACTTTCCTACAGCTAAGGATGCTGGGCTACTCCTGACTCCATAGCAATTCCTTGCTTTTGTTTTGTGTGTTGAGCAAGAGAAATGTCAGGAATTGCTGGCACAGTTAACATATACGGGAGATTACTATCTTCAGACAGGAGGGTGGGAACTTTAAATCTCCAGAATAAAACTCCTGCTGAATATGGGAGTTGGTATGCTTTTTTTAATTCATTCTCGGTCAGCATTTATTGTCCATCCCTAGTTGCCCTTGAGAAGGTGGTGGTGAGCCGCCTTCTTGAACCGCTGCAGTCCGTGTGATGAAGGTGCTCCCACAGTGCTGTTAGGGAGGGACTTCCAGGATTTTGACCCAGCAACGATGAAGGAACGGCGATATACTTCCAAGTCAGGATGGTGTGTGACTTGGAGGGGAACTTGGAGGTGATAGTGTTCCCACACGCCTGCAGTTCTTGTCCTTCGAGGTGGTAGAGGTCGCGGGTTTGGGAGGTGCTGTCGAAGAAGCCTTGGTGATTGGGATCCATCACCGGAGGTAGGTCACTCCAGCATGGTTTGACATGGAGTCCTCTGACATGGGCTTAGCTCCCTGAATTCCACACCCAAGAGAGTTTCCAATCTGTACCTTGCCAGCAAGACTAAGCAGGGACTGTTATCAGTGAATTATCCTGAGCTATCCATTCAATACTGTAACAAGGTTCAAATATTGCAGTATCCCTGCAATGGGGGTTGGAATATTACAAGATCCGGAAACCGGGTAATGGGTGGTTGCACTATTACAGAATACGGGTGGTTGCACTATTACAGAATACATGCATCCTGTAATGAAGGAGTTGGAATTTTTTTTTTAATGTTTGATCTTGGGATGTGGGTGACTCTGGCAAGGCCACATTTATTGCCCATCCCTAGTTTCCCTGAGAAGGTGGTGGTGGAGCTTTCTCCAGGATTGGCTGCAATCTTGTGGTGATGGTGCTTCCATGAAGGTGTTAGGTAGGGGATTCCAGGATACTGACCCAGCAACGATGAAGGATTGCTGCTGATATGTGTCCAAGTCAAGATGGTATGTGACTTGAAGGGAACTTGAAAGTGACGGTGTTTCCATCGAATTGCTACTCTTGTCCTTCTTATGAATATTGATGATAGCGGTCATGGGCCTGGAGTGTGCTGCTGAAATAACGGTGGTGAGTTGCTGCAGTACATTTTCTAGATAGTCCGCACTGCAGCCACAGTGAATCAGAGCTGGAGGGCAGAGATATTGGTCTGAAAATTCCATGGGGATTCTACCGATCTGCAGCTGAAAACTGGTGGAACCCCCGAGGAAACGGGGAAGACCCAGTTACCCTGCAGCTCTGCCATGTCTGCACTGGGGCAGAACTCCATCTGCCCCTTAAAAGGCAGATGACAGGCTGTGGGTTGGAACTGGGGTAAGGGTAAAGGGGCCAGGGTAACCTCACAGGAGGGGTCAGTGTTGGAGGGCTGGGGTAGGTGTGAGCCCAACACAATCGTTGAGATCATCTCCCATGGAACTTCAGGGCCACCGAGTCCAGTTTATCCAGCGATCAAGTTCTGTCATGGATGGTGTTGAACTTTCTGAGTGTTGTCGTGGCTGCATTCTTCTAAGAGAGTGATAACTATTTTATCTGAATTCTGACTTGAGCCTTTTAGATGGTGGGGAGACTTTGAGGGGTCAGGTGGTGAGCTCCGTGTCGCAGAATACCCAACCTCTGCCTGCTCTTGTAGCTATGGTGTCGATATGATTATTACAGAATACATGGACTCTGCAATAGGAGGACATTACAGGATCTGTACACTTTGCAATGGGGTTGGTATGTTACAGAAAACATGTACCAAGTAATGGGTATTGGAATATTCCAATATACACACATATGTAATGAACAGTTGGAATGTTATAGAATCCACACACCCAGTAATGGGGTTGTAATATTAGTATCCTTGTATCCTACAATGAAGGAATTGTAATTTTACAGAAACCACACCCCCTGTAATGGGAGGGTGGATTTTTGCAGTATTGATGTACCCTGCATTAGATGTTGAAATATTAAACTATTTACACATGCTGTAATGGGGTACAAAGGGTCTGCTCCACACCCCGACTTCCATTAGGAAATAAGTGAAAGCTAGAATACTTTTGCTTGGTTGTTCAACTGCAATATCAGTCAATGCCCCATGATTCAACTTTTTAATTTATTTGCAAAGCTCAGTTGAAAAGGATGCAATATACAGAAACAATCTCTCAGGGGCATTCTTCATCATTCTCAGAGTGTCCCAAGGCTGCTGCATGAATCCATCCAATCTCATTAATATTTTCCAAAAATAGATCTTCCACACAAGATCCAGCAGTATGGACTGCCAGCCATTTGCAGCACTCATCCCATGGACAGTGTTACTGCAGTGCGCTTCAGTCTGTGTCAGTGGTAGCACTCTTAACTCTGTCAGAAAACCATGGGTTCAAGCCCCACTCCAGGGACTTGAGCACCTAGTCTAGGTTGACACTCCAGGATAGTACTGAGAGAGTGCTACGTTGGTGCAGATGACATCTTTTGAATGTGACATGAAATTGAGGCCCCATCTGACAACTCGGGTGGATATGAAAGATCCCATGGCACGATTGGAAGATCAGGGAACTTCTCCCGATGTCCTGGCCAACACGTAACCCTCAACCAACACCACCAAAATAGATTAACTGGTCATATATCTCATTGCTGCTCGTGGGAACTTGCTGTACCAACATTGGCTGCTCCACTTGCCTACATTACAACAGGGACTACATTTCAAAAGTTATTCATTGGCTTTGAAGTGCTTTGGGACACCATGAGGCCATAAAATGCTCTATATAAAGCCAAATTTTTTCTGTTCTTTCACTGACTCAAAATTAACAGTCACTTGGACAAGTGTGGATTAATTAAGGAAAGCCAGCACGGATTTGTTAAAGGCAAATCGTGTTTAACCAACTTGATCGAGTTTTTTGATGAGTTAACAGAGAGGGTTGATGAGGGCAATGCGGTTGACATGGTGTACATAGATTTCCAAAAGGCGTTCGACAAGTGCCACATAATAGGCTTGCCAGCAAAGTTGAAGCCCATGGAATAAAAGGGACAGTGGCAACATGGATACGAAACTGGCTAAGTGACAGGAAACAGAGAGTAGTGGTAAACGGTTGTTTTTCGGACTGGAGGAAGGTATACAGTGGTGTTCCCCAGGGGTCGGTTCTAGGACCACTGCTTTTCTTGATACATATTAATGACTTGGATATGGGTGTACAGGGCACAATTTCAAAATTTGCAGATGACACAAAACTTGGAAGTATAGTGAACAGTGAGGAGGATAGTGACTTCAAGAGGACACAGACAGGCTGGTGGAATGGGCGGACCCGTGGCTGATGAAATTTAACGCAGAAAAGTGCGTAGTGATACATTTTGGTAGAAAGAATGAAGAGAGGAAATATAAACTAAAGGGTACAATAATAAAGGGGGTGCACGAACAGAGGGACTTGTGGGTATATGTGCACAAATCGTTGAAGGAGGCAGGGCAAGTTGAGAAAGTGGTTAAAAAAGCATACAGGATCCTGGGCTTCATGAATAGAGGTATAGAGTACAAAAGCATGGAAATTATGATGAACCTGTATAAAACACTGGTTCGGCCTCAACTGGAGTATTGTGTCCAATTCTGGGCACCGCACTTTAGGAAGGATGTGAAGGCCTTAGAGAGGGTGCAGAAAAGATTTACGAGAATGATTCAAGGGATGAGGGACTTCAGTTACATGGATAGACTGCAGAAGCTGGGATTGTTCTCCTTAGTGCAGAGAAGATTGAGAGATTTGATAGAGGTGTTCAAAATCATGAGGGGTCTAGGCAGAGTAGATAGACAGAAACTGTTCTCTTTGGCTGAAGGTTCGAGAACCAGAGGACACAGATTTAAGGTGATTGGCAGAAGGATCAAAGGCGACATGAGGGAAATCTTTTTACTCAGCGAGTGGTTAGGATCTGGAATGCACTGCCTGAAAGGGTGGTGGAGGCAGACTCAATCACGGCTTTCAAAAGGGAGTTGGATAAGGACCTGAAGGAAAACAATTTGCAGGGCTACGGGGAAAGGGCGGGGGAGTGGGACTCGCTGAAGTGCTCTTGCAAAGAGCCGGCACGGGCTCGACAGGCCGAATGGCCTTCTTCCGTGCTGTAACCATGATTCTAACATCCTGCATGCAGTTTTCAGTCCAACCGATCCATTGTATTAATATGTGTACCTGCAGAGTCAAAAAAGTAAGAGTGTCGGGGAGATGTGTTCTAGCTCGACTCTGGCACACGTTAAGGCCTATTGGCTATCTCACAATTAAGAGAATTGCTTTGCTAGTATCCTGGTGCGGCAATCGATTGTAAATATCCTACAAAGCTGCTTAGTGTGTGAACTTTCAATGTGCATTCGCTTCTTTTAAAGTAGGACTGTCAGAACAGAATTCACTCATTAATGATGATGTTGTGAAGTTTGCAATTTAGTGGCCAGTGCTTTGTGTCTGTTGTGTGGGAGGTGTTTCTAACCATGACGTGGCTGAGGGAAGGTACTGAGCAGAAATCTGATACTTTCATACATAAAGGGGTGAAAAAAATAATAATAGGAGGCTGCATCACCTCCTGGGAAGCAAATGAAGAGAAAAATGGGAGGTGACTGGACAGATGGCACGTAGATTGTGAACAGGTGTGACAAAGAAAAGAATGCTTAATACAGCAGGACGATCGGGGGTATTAATGAATAAGTAATGCCTCTGAGGTACTCTCATCTATACTAAAAGTTAATTATTAATGGTCTACACTATTTCTTTAAAGTCATAAATTGTCAGGCACAAAAGAAATAAAGGAAATCATTTGGATGAACAGGTTGGAGGAGTTTAACACCCAGCGGGAGCGGAAGTCGTGTGAGGGTGCCGAGGCGAATGGGAAAGAGTTGGCCCTCCGCGGGACATTTTAACCCCCGAGCCTCATCTCCACGGCCCTGATGGTTTCCCGTCCGAACCCAGCGGAAAGCAATAGCTGGTCCGATCAGGAGCGGGATTTCGGGTGGCTGCAGCCGGGGACCCGAAGGAACAGTCCCTGGAAGTCAGATAAGTGCTTAGGAAGGGGCTGAGGAAGAGGGGGAGGGAAGGCCTAGGGCAGGGGAGGTCCAAGGTTCCCTGGCGGGGGCCGGAGATCACTCCTGCACCTCCTGGCCCAACAATAACATTCAAAATTACTTCATTTTCCGGGCTTATTGTGGCCCCGGATCCGTTGCCACTCGGTTTTACTGGAGGGTCTGACACTGGGAGTGCCTGGGCGGGAATGGGAGGCACTGGGAGGAATTCTAGGGATATTTAGTTAAAATGGCTCAGGGTCCTAATTGCGTCATCGGACCCCGATTTTAATATATTCATGGTGAGTTATAAAAGCTCAAACAATAAAGCTCATGAAGGTGACTTGAGAAGCTCATGTCCATCAAGAATGGAAAGCAGGCGAAGTGAGTCTGACAGTTGCTCCATTGAAAAGTGGATACGTTAATTTAGTGAAAAACTCTAGAAGGAAATATGTGGTAAATTTTAACCTTTCTGGCTCTGAGAAAGGAAGAAGAGTATATTTGTCACTCATCTCTTTCTATACAGAATCCCATTGATGAAACATTTACTAACATTCCCCCCACTTGTCTGTTGACAGCTGCTGTCTGGAGTGACACTGCTTGAACAGAGTGACTCATGCTTCACGGGAAGGTCTGCCTGGTCCTGCTGAGAAGTTATAGCTGCTCCAAAGATTTAACTCCCTCTCTGACTGCTGTGTGTGTAGAGGAGGGAGCGGGGGATCACACATGAGAGAGAAGCACTTTCTGCTGCTCTGTTTGATGGGCAGGTGTCGCAGCTTATGAGATTTCCAAGCTCTGTACTTTCTGCAAAGAATCTTTATGCTGATCATCAAGTACCTCAAAATTCAACCCTCTCCACCTCCATGGCCAGTGCAGGATGGTGCTGGGAATACCGGCCTGCATGTACAGTGCCTGTCAGTCTGTGGAGTACCAAGGACTGGTTTAAATGATGTGGAGATGGGGTGGACAAATGTGAGAAGTCGCACAACACCAGGTTATAGTCCAACAGTTTTATTTGAAATCACAAGCTTTCGGAGCGCTGCTCCTTTGTCAGGTGAAGTCTGACGAAGGAGCAGCGCTCCGAAAGCTTGTGATTTCAAATAAAACTGTTGGGGGGAGAAATTCAGTATCGCCCCATTTGGGGCGCAATTATCAGCCGGGCGCAAAGATTAGCGCCTGGCGCTAATTATCGCCTCCGACTGCAAACTTGACTTTTATCGCCCCTGGAGGTGATTGGAGCGCTAAATCAGGCGCTTCACACCTGTCTTAAGGCGCAAAGGCCGAGGAGCGAGGCGCTACCTCAGAGCGCTGGCGAAGCTCATGTGATGTCAGCCAGCAATGGAACACACACACAATGGCACTGGCCAGTTCTTAAAGGGGAGGGTTGATCTTGCTTTCCATCCACATCCTGCTCATTGCAACCTTGAAT
Organism: Squalus acanthias; assembly: GCA_030390025.1. Classification (NCBI taxonomy): domain Eukaryota; kingdom Metazoa; phylum Chordata; class Chondrichthyes; order Squaliformes; family Squalidae; genus Squalus; species Squalus acanthias. The sequence goes on from CM059445.1 coordinate 21,399,796, forward strand.
CTCGGCCTGGAGAGACCTGTACATCAAATCTGCTGGAAAGAACAATGGAGAGTACCAGGGAAAGAGCTCAGTGTGCAGCCCCCACAGTCTCTAAATCGATACAAGGAAGGGCAAATCAAAATGAACCTGCAAAGTGCTGCTCAGTACCCAAAACTCCTTCACACAGCGTTGAATCTCTCCAGAAGTCTCTCTCTCTCTCTCTCTCTCAGAATGCGTGGTTCAAAAATGTCACCAACAATAAAAGGCAGGAAGCGGTTGCCTTTAAATAGCGCTCCCCCATTCCCTTCCTCACTGCAAAACGCTCCCCTCAACCTGTCGTTGCTAGCGGCAGGCGGTAAGGCAGGGGGCGCCACTCAATATCCGCTTCGGGGCGATACCGGGGCGTTGCGCACTCGACTGACGTCACGATCTGTGGGCGCAGGAGATCGTGGCGGTAGTGTTTAGCGCCGCCGCAAAATGTCTAGTTAATTTCGCGAGCGGCGCAAACATTGCCGCGCCCGGGCGCTAGCTGCTTTGCGCCCCATTAGCGCCCTCTTAAGGCGCTAACGGGAGGCACAACCAACTGAATTTTTCCCCCTTGGACTATAACCTGGTGTTGTGCGACTTCTCACATTTGGTTTGAATGAGCACTATGTGCACAGGAATAGTGCTGTGCCTCACATCACCCCTCTGTGGCTGGATCTTCTCTTGGGGCTAATTTGCATGTCATGAGCATTGTGTATCGAGCACAGGGCACTGCTGCAGGTCTTAAAGGCTTAAGCATCTTGGGACCTTGAGCGGGCCGGTGGGGGCAGAAGAAGCTTGAGGACGGGTGAGCACTGTGGAAGGCTGCAACTCGCAGACAAATATCCTGCAGTACTTCCTGCTCATCCTCCACCATGTAACACATGTAAAGGGGATCCCAAAGGGCACACCCATCCTGCACCATGCGATGGTGTCCTCCCAGCAACCACAAATAGCAGGAAAACACGCAAAATAAAATGCCTCTTAACAAGAGCGTAAATTGCTATCTTGAAGTTGCTTTACCGGCCCAATCTGCTGACTCAGGCCTCGCAGTGCCCGAGCTCTTTACATAGCACACCCTTTCAGTGGGCAGGTAACCCTTAGGCTGGGACCAGTGTTGGTCCCAGAAATCAGGCATCAGCTCTTCATGACATTGTACATGTGACAAAAATGACAACATTTGCACGGCAGAGTTTCCCTGAGGAACTGAACTACCGAGCATTCAGGGATCATCTCAGAAGGTTCATGCCAGGGCTACTGGAGCAGAACCCCAGTGTCACAGCTCGACACTATCCTAGGAGTGAGTGTGAACACAGTGTGAACACTGGGAGTGAGTGTGAACACTGGGAGTGAGTGTGACACAGTGTGAACACTGGGAGTGAGTGTGGCACAGTGTGAACACTGATAGTGAGTGAGTGTGAACACTGGGAGTGAGTGTGGCACAGTGTGAACACTGATAGTGAGTGAGTGTGAACACTGGGAGTGAGTGTGAATGCAGTGTGAACACTGGGAGTAAGTGTGAACACTGGGAATGAGTGCGACACAGTGTGAACACTGGGAGTGAGTGTGAACACTGGGAGTGAGTGTGAACACTGGGAATGGGTGTGACGCAGTGTGAACACTGGGAGTGAGTGTGGCACAGTGTGAACACTGATAGTGAGTGAGTGTGAACACTGGGAGTGAGTGTGAATGCAGTGTGAATACTGGGAGTAAGTGTGAACACAGTGTGAACACTGGGAGTGAGTGTGAACACTGGGAATGAGTGTGACACAGTGTGAACACTGGGAGTGAGTGTGACACAGTGTGAACACTGGGGGTGAGTGTGAACACTGGGAGTGAGTGTGACACAGTGTGAACACTGGGAGTGAGTGTGAACACTGGGAGTGAGTGTGACACAGTGTGAACACTGGGAGTGAGTGTGAACACTGGGAGTGAGTGTGACACAATGTGAACACGGAGTGAGTGTGACACAGTGTGAACACTGGGACTGAGTGTGACACAATGTGAACACTGGGAGTGAGTGTGAACACTGGGACTGAGTGTGACACAATGTGAACACTGGGAGTGAGTGTGACACAATGTGAACACTGGGAGTGAGTGTGAACACTGGGAGTGAGTGTGACACAGTGTGAACACTGGGAGTAAGTGTGAACATTGGGAGTGAGTGTGACACAATGTGAACACTGGGAGTGAGTGTGAACACTGGGAGTGAGTGTGACACAATGTGAACACTGGGAGTGAATGTGAACACTGGGAGTGAGTGTGAACACTGGGAGTGTGTGTGACACAATGTGAACACTGGGAGTGAGTGTGACACAATGTGAACACTGGGAGTGAGTGTGAACACTGGGAGTGAGTGTGACACAGTGTGAACACTGGGAGTGAGTGTAAACACTGGGAGTGAGTGTGACACAATGTGAACACTGGGAGTGAGTGTGACACAATGTGAACACTGGGAGTGAGTGTGAACACTGGGAGTGAGTGTGACACAGTGTGAACACTGGGAGTAAGTGTGAACACTGGGAGTGAGTGTGACACAATGTGAACACTGGGAGTGAGTGTGAACACTGGGAGTGAGTGTGACACAATGTGAACACTGGGAGTGAGTGTGAACACTGGGAGTGAGTGTGACACAATGTGAACACTGGGAGTGAGTGTGACACAATGTGAACACTGGGAGTGAGTGTGAACACTGGGAGTGAGTGTGACACAGTGTGAACACTGGGAGTGAGTGTGAACACTGGGAGTGAGTGTGACACAATGTGAACACTGGGAGTGAGTGTGAACACTGGGAGTGAGTGTGAACACTGGGAGTGAGTGTGACACAATGTGAACACTGGGAGTGAGTGTGACACAATGTGAACACTGGGAGTGAGTGTGAACACTGGGAGTGAGTGTGACACAATGTGAACACTGGGAGTGAGTGTGACACAATGTGAACACTGGGAGTGAGTGTGAACACTGGGAGTGAGTGTGACACAGTGTGAACACTGGGAGTAAGTGTGAACACTGGGAGTGAGTGTGACACAATGTGAACACTGGGAGTGAGTGTGAACACTGGGAGTGAGTGTGACACAATGTGAACACTGGGAGTGAGTGTGAACACTGGGAGTGAGTGTGACACAATGTGAACACTGGGAGTGAGTGTGACACAATGTGAACACTGGGAGTGAGTGTGAACAGTAGGAGTGAGTGTGGACACTGGGAGTGAGTGTGAACACTAGGAGTGAGTGTGAACACTGGGAGTGAGTGTGAACACTGGGAGTGAGTGTGACACAGTGTGAACACTGGGGGTGAGTGTGACACAATGTGAACACTGGGAGTGAGTGTGAACACGAAGTGAGTGTGACACAGTGTGAACACTGGGAGTGAGTGTGAACACTGGGAGTGAGTGTGACACAGTGTGAACACTGGGAGTGAGTGTGAACACTGGGAGTGAGTGTGACACAGTGTGAACACTGGGAGTGAGTGTGAACACTGGGAGTGAGTGTGACACAATGTGAACACTGGGAGTGAGTGTGACACAATGTGAACACTGGGAGTGAGTGTGAACACTGGGAGTGAGTGTGACACAGTGTCTAAGATTACCATTTTTTCCCAGTCCAAAAGAGGTTACTTGCTGGCTAACAAAATGCAGAGGAGGCTCCATGGGCCCAACAACCTCCCCTCGCTGCTTGTTCCCTGTGTTCCTATAAAAGATGGAAGCACAGTGCAGACACAGAACTTTCTGCACAGCCTCCTGAAAAAAAAGACCATTTGTCCAAAAGGCTGGAGGGGAAAAAAATTGGAAAGAAATCCTGGAGCAATGTCACCTGCTGACATGCCTGCACTTCACTGACAGGATGGAGCACATCAATATCAATCGGCAGCACCGAGGGAGCCACCTAATCTCTGCTCATAGACAATAGACCACCTACTGAAAAATACTGCCACAAAACTCAAGTTACCCTGGGAGCCGAACACTGGAACTGATCCAGCTCAAGTCCAGGCTCTGCCTCCTGTGTGATTCAGTCCCTGCCCAGTCAACCCTTTCACAATATACTAAACCAAACACAAACATTTTTAGAATTTGTCAGGCGAATATGTTTGCAAAACATCCAAAGAGCTCCTTTGCCTCAGAGAGAGAGAGGTTGTGACTGAGGGCTCTGGAAAGCTCTGCCATTTAATGAGAAATACGAGGCTGTAACACACAACCATTTTGTTCACCAGCTTTATAAATGGGTTTGCTGAACCCGATCAGTCTGCGCCATTCTTTAAATCACTGCTGGCCAAGATTAGAGCAGAGCTGCCAATGGGGAAAGGTGGAAACTATCCTGCACTAATCACGGATCTCCCACCCCCAGCTCCTCTGGCACTGATGACTCATCTTCTCATTCGATGCAATTCATTCTCAATAAAGCTTAGAACAAAGCTTTTAGTAGCAAATCATAGAATAGAATCATAGAATGGTTACAGCACAGAAGGCGGCCATTCGGCCCGTCGAGCCCGTGCCGGCTCTCTGCAAGAGCACCTCAGCTAGTCCCACTCCCCCACCCTTTCTCCGTAGCCCTGCAAATTGTTTTCCTTCAGGTACTTATCCAATTCCCTTTTGAAAGCTGTGATTGAGTCTGCCTCCACCACCCTTTCAGGCCGTGCATTCCAGATCATAACCACTCGCTGCATAAAAAAGTTTTTCCTCATGTCGCCTTTGGTTCTTTTGCCAATCACCTTAAATCTGTGTCCTCTGGTTCTCGACCCTTCCGCCAATGGGAACAGTTTCTCTCCAGCTACTCTGTCTAGACCCCTCATGATTTTGAACACCTCCATCAAATCTCGTCTCAACCTTCTCTGCTCCATGGAGAACAACCCCAGCTTCTCCAGTCTATCAACGTAACTGAAGTCCCTCATCCCTGGAACCATTCTTGTAAATCTTTTCTGCACCCTTTTTTGAACAAGGGTGTAACATTTGCAATTCTCCAGTCCTCTGGCACCACTCTCGTATCCAAGGAGGATTGGATGAAGGATGGCGAGTACCTCCGCGATTTCCTCCTTAACTTCCCTCAACATCCTAGGATGCATCCCATCCGGTCTTGGTGACTTATCAACTTTAAGTACAGACAGTCTTTCTAGTAGCTCCTCTTTATCAATTTTTATCTCATCCAGTATCTCCACTACCTCCTCTTTCACTATGACTTTGGCAGCATCTTCTTCCTTGGTGAAGACAGATGCAAAGTACTCATTTAGTACCTCAGCCATGCCCTCTGCCTCCATGCACAGGTCTCCTTTTTGGTCCCTAATCGGCCCCACCCCATCTCTTACTACCCGTTTATTATTTATATGCCTATAGAAGACTTTTGAATTCCCGTTTATGTTAGCTGCCATTCTATTCTCATACCCTCTCTTTGCCTCTCTTATTTTCTTTTTCACTTCTCTTAATTTTCTATATTCAGCCTGATTCTCACTTGTAAGCCTAACCTGACATCTGTCATACGCCCCCTTTGTCTGCTTCATCGTACTCTCTCTATCTCTTTCATCATCCAGGGAGTTTTGGCTTTAGTTGCCCTACCTTTCCCCCTAGTGGGAATGTACCTTGGCTGTACCCGAACTATCTTCTCTTTAAAGGCAGCCCATTGTTCCATTACAGTTTTGTCTGCCAATCTTTGATTCCAATTTACCTGGGCCAGATCCGTTCTCAACCCACTGAAATTTGCCTTCCTCCAATTAAGTATTTTTACTCTAGATTGCTCCCTATCCTTTTCCATAGTTAATCTAAACCTTATGATACTATGATCACTGTTCCCTAAATGTTCCCCCACTGACACTTGCTCCACTTGACCCACCTCATTCCCCAGAACCAGATTCAGCAATGCCTCCTTCCTTGTTGGGCCGGAAACGTACTGATCAAGAACGTTCTCATGAACACACTTCAGAAATTCTTCCCCCTCTCTGCCCTTTACACTATTATTATCCCAGTCTTTATTAGGATAATTGAAGTCCCCAATTATTACTATGCTGTAGGTCTTGCACCTCCCTGTAATTTCCCTGAAAATTTGCTCCTCTATATCTTTCCCACTAGTTGGTGGCATATAGAATACACCTAGTAGTGTAATGGCACCTCTATTGTTTCTTAATTCTAACCAAATAGATTCTGTCCTTGACCCCTCCAGGACATTCTCTCTCTCCAGCATTGTAACATTCTCCTTAACCAATACTGCCACCCCACCTCCTTTCTTTCCTTCCCTATCTTTCCTGAACACCTTATAACCAGGAATATTTAAAACCCAATCCTGCCCTTTTTTGAGCCAGGTCTCCGTTATCGCCATGACATTATATTCCCATGTGGCTATTTGCGCCTGCAGCTCACCAACCTTATTCACCACACTTCGTGCATTTACACACATGCACTGTAAACCTATCTTGGACCTTCTTGTATTCTCTCTTAATCTGACCCCACCTAATACCTTACTATTTCTTACTCTAGTGCTATCTGTCTCTCCCCATCCTTTGTGCACTTTTTTTCTCCTTTCTGCTGCTACATCCTGGTGCCCAACCCCTTGCCATATTAGTTTAAGCAAAGCCACAGAAAGCTCGCGCACACCACAGAGCCAGGCACACTCCGTCATTTAATAACACAGACGCTCAATTCCAATCGCATGATGAGGAACTGAGAAATGACCAGTTGAGGGGAGCTCGGAGTGATGTCCAGTTGAGGGGAGCTCGGAGTGATGTCCAGTTGAGGGGAGCTCGGAGTGATGTCCAGTTGAGGGGAGCTCGGAGTGATGTCCAGTTAAGGGGAGCTCGGAGTGATGTCCAGTTAAGGGGAGCTCGGAGTGATGTCCAGTTGAGGGGAGCTCGGAGTGATGTCCAGTTGAGGGGAGCTCGGAGTGATGTCCAGTTGAGGGGAGCTCGGAGTGATGTCCAGTTGAGGGGAGCTCGGAGTGATGTCCAGTTAAGGGGAGCTTGGAGTGATGTCCAGTTGAGGGGAGCTCAGAGTGATGTCCAGTTGAGGGGAGCTCGGAGTGATGTCCAGTTGAGGGGTGTTGGGAGTAATGTCCAGTTGAGGGGTGTTGGGAGTGATATCCAGTTGAGGGAAGCTCGGAGTGATGTCCAGTTGAGGGGAGCTCGGAGTGATGTCCAGTTGAGGGGAGCTCGGAGTGATGTCCAGTTAAGGGGAGCTCGGAGTGATGTCCAGTTGAGGGGAGCTCGGAGTGATGTCCAGTTGAGGGGAGCTCGGAGTGATGTCCAGTTGAGGGGAGCTCGGAGTGATGTCCAGTTGAGGGGAGCTCGGAGTGATGTCCAGTTAAGGGGAGCTTGGAGTGATGTCCAGTTGAGGGGAGCTCAGAGTGATGTCCAGTTGAGGGGAGCTCGGAGTGATGTCCAGTTGAGGGGTGTTGGGAGTAATGTCCAGTTGAGGGGTGTTGGGAGTGATATCCAGTTGAGGGAAGCTCGGAGTGATGTCCAGTTGAGGGGAGCTCGGAGTGATGTCCAGTTGAGGGGAGCTCGGAGTGATGTCCAGTTGAGGGGAGCTCGGAGTGATGTCCAGTTGAGGGGAGCTCGGAGTGATGTCCAGTTGAGGGGAGCTCGGAGTGATGTCCAGTTGAGGGGTGTTGGGAGTGATGTCCAGTTGAGGGGTGTTGGGAGTGATGTCCAGTTGAGGGGAGTTGGGAGTGATGTCCAGTTGAGGGGTGTTGGGAGTGATGTCCAGTTGAGGGGAGCTCAGAGTGATGTCCAGTTGAGGGGAGCTCGGAGTGATGTCCAGTTGAGGGGAGCTCGGAGTGATGTCCAGTTGAGAGGAGCTCGGAGTGATGTCCAGTTGAGGGGAGCTCGGAGTGATGTCCAGTTGAGGGGAGTTCGGAGTGATGTCCAGTTGAGGGGTGTTGGGAGTGATGTCCAGTTGAGGGGAGCTCGGAGTGATGTCCAGTTGAGGGGTGTTGGGAGTGATGTCCAGTTGAGGGGAGTTGGGAGTGATGTCCAGTTGAGGGGTGTTGGGAGTGATGTCCAGTTGAGGGGAGCTCGGAGTGATGTCCAGTTGAGGGGAGCTCGGAGTGATGTCCAGTTGAGGGAAGCTCGGAGTGATGTCCATTTGAGGGGTGTTGGGAGTGATGTCCAGTTGAGGGGAGCTCGGAGTGATGTCCAGTTGAGGGGAGCTCGGAATGATGTCCAGTTGAGGGTTGTTGGGAGTGATGTCCAGTTGAGGGGTGTTGGGAGTGATGTCCAGTTGAGGGGAGCTCGGAGTGATGTCCAGTTGAGGGGAGCTCGGAGTGATGTCCAGTTGAGGGGTGTTGGGAGTGATGTCCAGTTGAGGGGAGCTCGGAGTGATGTCCAGATGAGGGGAGCTCGGAGTGATGTCCAGTTGAGGGGTGTTGGGAGTGATGTCCAGTTGAGGGGAGCTCGGAGTGATGTCCAGTTGAGGGGAGCTCGGAATGATGTCCAGTTGAGGGTTGTTGGGAGTGATGTCCAGTTGAGGGGTGTTGGGAGTGATGTCCAGTTGAGGAGTGTTGGGAATGATGTCCAGTTGAGGGGAGCTCGGAGTGATGTCCAGTTGAGGGGTGTTGGGAGTGATGTCCAGTTGAGGGGAGTTGGGAGTGATGTCCAGTTGAGGGGTGTTGCGAGTGATGTCCAGTTGAGGGGAGCTCGGAGTGATGTCCAGTTGAGGGGAGCTCGGCGTGATGTCCAGTTGAGGGGAGCTCGGAGTGATGTCCAGTTGAGGGGAGCTCGGAGTGATGTCCAGTTGAGGGGAGCTCGGAGTGATGTCCAGTTGAGGGGAGCTCGGAGTGATGTCCAGTTGAGGGGAGCTCGGAGTGATGTCCAGTTGAGGGGAGCTCGGAGTGATGTCCAGTTGAGGGGAGCTCGGAGTGATGTCCAGTTGAGGGGAGCTCGGAGTGATGTCCAGTTGAGGGGAGCTCGGAGTGATGTCCAGTTGAGGGTATATCAGGGACTCAGTGGGGGATTATTGCCCTGTGCCACACTCTGTGTTGAAACCTGCTGCACAGACCCCACCAAACAGCAGGTTTCCGAAGCTCAAGGACAATCTTTCGTCCTCCTGATTCAGAAATTGAATATTTGGCAATGTTTCAAATACAAAACCTCAAAATGAAACCATTGCCTCGACAGCCATTTTACAGTAATCAGCATCAGCAGTGACGTCACTCAGATCCAGCACCTTCCTTTCTCATTTCTCGCTCAGCCTCTCTCTGCTCGTCTCTCTCTCTCACCCCCCAAATAATTCTATTTCATAAAAACCATCTGTCTCTCTGCCACCCACTTACTCAAACATGGAATAATAATCACAGCAAGTTCATTGATGCACGCCAGCAACCTACAAAGTATGATGGGAAATTAAAAAATGAGGTATCTGCCTCCACAGGATTTACTATTTCCATCTCTGTTTTTCACTGTGAGCTGTCATTCTGGCCAGTGAGAGACAATCAGAGCTGAAAATCTACGCTGACATATTTCTGAGCTCTGTAGGAGTAAACACACAATGGATTTTCCACTAAAAAAGGAAGACTTACATTTATATAGCGCCTTTCACGACCACCGGACGTCTCAAAGTGCTTTACAGCCAATGGAGTACTTTTTGAAGTGTAATCACTGTTGTAATGTGGGAAACGCAGCAGCCAATTTGCGCACAGCAAGCTCCCACAAACAGCAATGTGCTAATGACCAGATAATCTGTTTTTGTTATGTTGATTGAGGGATAAATATTGGCCAGGACACCGGGGAGAACTCCCCTGCTCTTCTTCGAATAGTGCCATGGGATCTTTTACGTCCACCTGAGAGAGCAGACGGGGCCTCGTTTTAACGTCTCATCCGAAAGACAGTGCTCCGACAGTGCAGCGCTCCCGCCATACTGCACTGGAGTGTCAGCTTAGCTTTATGTGCTCAAGTCCCTGGAGTGGGACTTGAACCCACAACCGTTCTGACTCAGAGGCGAGTGTGCTAACCCCTAAGGGTAGCCTTTCGATCTCAGCTAGGACAGGAGTACGGGCTACTACTGGTGTCAGTGCTCGAGTTATGGAGGAGAACATTAGCCATATTTCCTGCTCCTGATCATTGCTTGGGGCAGTACACCATTCCTGGCACTGTGCAACCATATCCCAGCAAGACTCAGAGTCTACAGGAGTGGAGGGGGCGTCAGGGAGGGGAGGGGGTGTTGGGGAGGGGTTGTCAAGGGAGGGGGCATCAGGCGAGAGGAGCTGATGTCAGGGGAGGAGAACGTGAGGTGAGGGGGAGGGTCGTCAGAAAATCTAATTGGGAGACGAGTAAATTTTGAATTTTTCTCAAAAATTGGGCTTTATTTAAGGAACTATAATGTAGATTTTAAATAAAAATGCCCCTTGTGCTGTGTGGTTACCCACAGATTGTACCCACTCAGGGTCTTAAACCCACTCTGGCAGTTCACCTGCAACTTTAACAAGCTGCTCATCTCACCCTTGTTTTTTTTTATAAAATGGTTTGCCAAATTTCAAACAGTAATTTTATACGGTTGTGCATTCTATTAATTGGCTCGCTACCAAATGAAATGAAATCTCTTTCTTTATGGGACAGATCTGACCCAACTGAAGGCTGAGGTGGAGATGAGATCATTAGAAGGCACTGCAACAAGAAAAGGCCAGCAAGGCCATTCCCCCCACAGCCTAGATAATCTGCTCCACCTTCGGTGACAGCCAGTGGCTCAGTGGGTAGTACTCTTGCCTCTGAGTCAGAAAATTGTGGGTTCATAGTCCCACTCCAGAGATTTGAGCACAAAATCTAGGCTGACATTCCAGTGCAGTAACCTCAATGTTATTCAGGGACCACCACCATTATATAGTAATAAACGCTGAAAAATAAATGGATAAAGACCCCCATTTTAACACCTGTTTCATACGAGAATAAACCCTCACAATATATGGGATAAACTCCTGCACTGTGCAGGGCGAAGTACATGCACTGTATAAGGATGAACAGCTGCTTTATACAGGGATAAGCACCTGCATTTTGTTCATGATAAACAACGACACTATGGAGGGATAACCCCTGCATTATATAGGAATAAACACTGATGTAGTGAAACCTCTCAATTACGGACACCTTAGGGACTTGCATCAGATGTCCTTATTTTCAAGATGGTCATGGTATGTACTGTAAAAAATTCCCAACAATCCTGAAGAACTAGCTGAGAGTGTGATCAGCACCTAATCAGTTGCAACAATGCTAACAAAACTGAGGTTGCAAGTACAGTATCTGCACAGTGGAACCTTTTGCTAATCGGAAGACGGAAAACCGTAGCACGTGGGGTCGAGTCCGTGCGCATCCCCTGGGTTAGATTATGAGGAGAGATTACAAAAACTATTCTTGCATTCCCTGGAATACAGAAGGTTAAGGGGTTTCTCGGATTTTGAAAGGAATTGATAGGGCAGATAGAGAGAAACTTTTTCCGCTGGTGGGGGAGTCGAGCACAAGGGGACAGGACCCAGGTGTCCATTTTTTGTGAGTGTCTGTTTGTACAGGTTTCACTGTATGATCTCAGCTGTGGCTCAGTGGTAGCACTCTCACCTCTGCCTCAGAAGGTCATGAGCTCAAGTCCCACTTAGTGTGTTTCACACAGAAGGAAATCAGTAAAACTAACCTGGACTCACATTTAACAGCTACACTGGGATGTCTGCAGAGCCATGCTGAAGTAGCAAGTGAACGTTGTGTGGCCTGACCTACTGAGCACAGACTGAAGGTGCAACAACTAAGCACACAATATGCACCAATCTGTCAACCCATAGCAAGAACAGAAAATGCTCCTGCCAATTCATGGCCAAGTGTGTTCTCCATCAGATCACTGGAAGAGAGATGTGGGCTATCATTGCACTTAGCTATGCCACTGACCCATTTTGTGCGCTCCTAGTTTGATTTTCTTTCTCTTTTCCTAATCTCCTTCCTTATTTTTTGAATGCTTCCGTTCTCTCGTTTCCCCCACCCCCACCCCAATTTGCTTCAATCGCCCCCATCCCCAACCATTCTCATCAAGGCACAGTGAGAGAGGTGGGGATAAAAGGAGCGGATATCCGAGGCTCGAGGGCACAGTGAGAGCGGTGGGGATAAAAGGAGCGGATATCCGAGGCTCGAGGGCACAGCGACAGCGGTGGGGATAAAAGGAGCGTATATCCGAGGCTCGAGGGCACAGCGACAGCGGTGGGGATAAAAGGAGCGGATATCCGAGGCTCGAGGGCACAGTGAGAGCGGTGGGGATAAAAGGAGCGGATATCCGAGGATCGAGGGTACAGCGACAGCGGTGGGGATAAAAGGAGCGGATATCCGAGGCTCGAGGGCACAGTGAGAGCGGTGGGGATAAAAGGAGCGGATATCCGAGGCTCGAGGGCACAGCGACAGCGGTGGGGATAAAAGGAGCGGATATCCGAGGCTTGAGGGCACAGCGACAGCGGTGGGGATAAAAGGAGCGGATATCCGAGGCTCGAGGGCACAGCGACAGCGGTGGGGATAAAAGGAGCGGATATCCGAGGCTCGAGGGCACAGGGAGAGCGGCGGGGATAAAAGGAGCAGATATCCGAGGCTCGAGGGCACAGCGACAGCGGTGGGGATAAAAGGAGCGGATATCCTAGGATCGAGGGCACAGTGAGAGCGGTGGGGATAAAAGGAGCAGGATATCCTAGGATCGAGGGCACAGCGACAGCGGTGGGGATAAAAGGAGCAGGATATCCGAGGCTCGAGGGCACAGTGAGAGCGGTGGGGATAAAAGGAGCAGGATATCCGAGGCTCGAGGGCACAGCGACAGCGGTGGGGATAAAAGGAGCAGGATATCCGAGGCTCGAGGGCACAGCGACAGCGGTGGGGATAAAAGGAGCAGGATATCCGAGGCTCGAGGGCACAGCGACAGCGGTGGGGATAAAAGGAGCAGGATATCCGAGGCTCGAGGGCACAGCGACAGCGGTGGGGATAAAAGGAGCAGGATATCCGATGCTCGAGGGCACAGCGACAGCGGTGGGGATAAAAGGAGCAGGATATCCGAGGCTCGAGGGCACAGCGACAGCGGTGGGGATAAAAGGAGCAGGATATCCGAGGCTCGAGGGCACAGCGACAGCGGTGGGGATAAAAGGAGCAGGACCGGAGGAGAGAGAGCAAAAAAAAATCATGGAGTGAGGTCATAGGACAACAGGTAGGTGATTGGTGGGTGAGTAGTATAGCTGTTTTTGTCTTTAAACTAAGAGCCAGGGAACTTTAACTATTATGTTAATAAATATTAACTTAACTAGTTAAACTAAATAATTAATATTACTATAAATAATTGTTTGATTAAAATTTTTAACTAACTAAATAAGCAAACAAATAAAGTCTAGAGATGGCAGGGCAGCCTGTGTGTCGGGACTGTAGTGTGTGGGAGTTTGTGGATAGCGAGATTCCCGGATTCCCACATCTGCAGGAAATGTCTCTGCCTTCAGTCACTCCGGCTCAGAGTCATTGAGCTGGAGTGCGAGTTGGAGACAGTCCAAAACATAAGGGAGGGGGTGGAATTTCTGGACAGTTTTATCCAGAATGCAGTCACACCCCAGAGGAAAGCACAGGTTCAGGAATGGGAGGGTGTGACTGTTAGGGAGACGGGTAGCGGGGATTTAGGAGAGGTTGAGAAGGAGGTCCCTCAGACACTGATCTTGTCCAACAGGTACGATGTACTCGCTACCTGTGAGGACAAGGAGAAAGACTGCAGGGAGGACAGCCACAATGCAGACCAAGGCACCGTGGCTCAGAAGGCTGTCCGGGGGGGTGGGGGGAGGGGGGGGTGGAAGAGCAGAATAAAAATGTGGTAGTGATAGGGGATTCTATAATTAGGGGGATAGATAATGTCCTCTGCAGCCAGGGTAAGCGATATCTCTGGAGAGGAATCTGGAAAGGGAGGGGGTACATCCAGTTGTCGTGGTCCATGTCGGAACAAACGACTTAGGTAGAAACAGGGAGGAGGTCCTGCTGAAGGAGTATCAGGAGTTAGGTGTGAAATTAAAAAGCAGGACTTCAAGGGCAATAATCTCTGGATTATTGCCTGAGCCACGTGCAAATTGACATAGTGTAACAGTTAGATCAGGAGAATTAACATGTGGCTAAAGGGCTGGTGTGGGAAAGAGGGGTTCCTTTTCATGGGACACTGGCACCAGTACTAGGACAGAAAGGAGCTGTACCGATGGGACGGGCTCCACCTGAACCGGGATGGAACCCATGTCCGAGCAGAAAGGGTAAATAGGGAGGTGGCAAAGGCTTTAAACTAGTAAGACGGGGGGAGGGATCTACAAGAAATGAAACCAGACTAAATATAAACAAAACAGGAAAGGAGAGCATAGGAAAGAGTAAAATAAGGGAGGACACTGATGGCCAGGGAATAAATAGAGTTATAGAACAGGAGTTTAAAAAGATGGTTAAAAATAAAGTGAGAGGAACTGCTATTAAAAATGAGTTAATCTGTCGTCTCTTCACTGGGAGCAAGCGGAAGCCAAGCGCAAACAGCGGAAGGAGCGCACGTCAACCCAAGCACCCCACCCACCCCTTCAACCACCGTCTGCCCCACCTGTGACAGAGACTGTAGGTCCCGCATTGGACTCATCAGTCACTTGAGAACTCATTTTTAGTGTGGAAGCAAGTCATCCTCGGTTCCGAGGGACTGCCTAAGAGAGAGAATCTGTCTGTACAGCAATGCACACAGAGTCCGTAATAAAACAGGGGAGCTGGAGGCAGTCATGCGTTGCAAGGAACCAGACATAGTAAGGATTACTGAGACATGGCTATAGAAAAATCAGGACTGGGAATTAAACATTGCAGGGTATAACATATTTAGAAAAGATAGAGAGGGAAAAAGGGGAGGTGGAGTAGCTGTACTTATTAAGGATAACATAATGGCAGTAGAAAAAAGCGACGCAGCTATCAGCAAGACAGAAATAGAATCCATGTGGATAGAGATAAAAGATAAAGGATTAATCACACTAATAGGGGTAGTCTACAGACCACCTAATAGTGGAAGGGAGGTGGAGGAAGAAACATGCAGACAAATTAGAGAAATGAGTAAAAAAACATAGAATAATAATTATGGGAAATTTCAACCACCCCGATATTAATTGGACAGAAGAGGTAGATAAAGGGAATAAGGGAATGGAGTTCCTACAATGTGTACAGGACTCCTTTCTAACCCAATATGTAAAAAGCCCAACAAGGGAGGATTCGCTATTGGATCTAGTTAATGGGGAATGAACCAGAGCAGATAAGAGAAGTAAAAGTAGGGAACATCTGGGCAATAGTGACCATAATATAATATGCTTTAAGATAATAATTGAGAAGGACATAGGTATGACAAAGACCAGGGTAATAGATTGGAGAAAAGCTGATTTTGAGGGGCTGAGAATAGAACTTGTGAAAATAAAATGGACAACAGTATTGGCAAACAGTGCCGTAGAACAGCAATGGGAAACATTTAAAACGGTGTTCAACAGAGTGCTAATAAACAAGAACAAGAACAAGCTAAACACTAATGAGACACCATGGATGAATAAAGACATAAGGGAAAAATTGAGGGTAAGGAAAGAGGCATATATTAAGTACATGGACAGCAGGGGAGAGCATGATGAGAGAATATGAAGGGATGAGGAGAGAAGCCAAAGAAACAATTAGGGAGGCAAAGAGGAACTATGAAATTAAATTATCAAGGAACATAAAACAAAATGGTAAAATATTTTACAGGTACATCAATAAAAAAAGGAAGGTTGGGATGGGAATAGGGCCACTAAGGGATGGAGATGATAATACCACAGGTAACGATAGAGAGATGGCAGAGATATTAAATAATTACTCTGCTTCAGTATTTACTAGGGAGATAGAACAGGTGGGGATGATATTGGATGATGAGCTTAGTAATGAGTTAACTGCATTTAAAATAAAACGAGGAGATATACTTAATAAACTAATGAAAATCAAAGAGGATCAAATCCCTGGTCCGGACGGATTACATCCGCGCATTTAAAAAGAATCTAGGGAAGAAATAGCAGAGGCATTACTACACATATTTAGTAATTCGTTAGAAAAAGGTGTAGTGCCAGAGGACTGGCGGATAGCTAACGTAATACCGATATTTAAGAAGGGAGATAGAACATGTCCAGGGAACTATAGGCCAGTCAGCTTAACATTGGTGGTAGGAAAAATAATGGAATCCCTACTAAAGGAGAAAACAGAAGAACATCTAGAAACGAAAAATATAATAAATGGTCAGCATGGATTTCAAAAAGGAAAGTCTTGCTTGACCAACCTCATTGAATTTTTTGAAGAGGTAACAGAGAGAGTGGAAGGCCTCCGATAAGGTACCACATAATAGACTAATGAATAAGGTCAGGGAATGCGGAGTCAGGGGACAAGTAGCAGAATGGATAGCTAACTGGCTTCAAGACAGAAAGCAGACAGTAGGGGTAAAGGGTAGCTATTCACAGTGGCAGAAGGTGGGTGGTGGTGTTCCACAAGGATCAGTGCTGGGACCACAGTTGTTCACAATTTATATTAACAATTTAGACCTTGGAATCAAAAACACAATTTCTAAATTTGCGGACGACACCAAATTGGGGGGGGATAGTCAATACTGAGGAGGACTGCAACAAATTACAAGAAGACATTAGTAAACTTGCAGAATTGGCAAATGAAATTCAACACATAAATGTGAGGTATTACATATTGGTAAGAAAAATAGGGAGGTCACATATTACTTGGAAAATAAGAATCTAAATGGGGTAGAGGAACAAAGGGATCTAGGAGTACAAATACACAAATCATTAAAAGTATCGACACAGGTTAACAATGCCATAAAAAGGCAAATCAAGCACTAGGGTTTATTTCTAGAGTGATAGAATTGAAAAGTAGGGAAGTTATGCTAAACTTGTATCGAACCCTGGCTAGACCACACTTGTAGTACTGCGTGCAATTCTGGTCGCCATATTATAAAAAGGATATAGAGGCACTGGAGAGGGTGCAGAGAGGATGATACCAGAAATGCGAGGGTATACTTATCAGGAAAGAATGAACAGGCTGGGTCTCTTTTCTCTTGAAAAGAGAAGGCTGAGGGGTGACCTAATAGAGGTCTTTAAATACATGAAAGGTATTGATAGAGTAGATACAGTGTGCTTCCACTTGTGGGGAAGAGCAAAGCTAGAGGCCATCAATATAAGATAGTCACCAAAAAGTCAAATAAGGAATTCAGAAGAAACTTCTTTACCCAGAGAGTGGTGAGAATGTGGAACTCGCTACCACAGGGAGTGGCTGAAGCGAATAGTATAGATGCCTTTAAGGGGAGGCTAGATAAGCATATGAAGGAGAAGGGAATAGAGGGTTATGCTGATAGGGTTAGATGAGGAAAGACGGGAGGAGGCGTGAGTGGAGCATAAACACCGGCATGGACTGGTTGGGCCGAATGGCCTGTTTCTGTGCTGTATATCCTATGTGATCCTTATGTAAGGCAAACCCCTTTTCTCAAGCTTTGGTTAGTGAGTAATTGCTGTAATACCCATTTTCCGCCTCTAGGTGGCACTATCTTCTCTTCTTCTTAGGCAGTCCCTCGGAACCGAGGATGACTTGCTTCCACATTAAAAATGAGTTCACAGGTGACTGATGAGTCCAATGCGGGACCTACAGTCTCTGTCACAGGTGGAGCAGACGGTGGTTGAAGGGGCGGGTGGGTGGGGTGCTTGGGTTGGCGTGCGCTCCTTGCGCTTGGCTTCCGCTTGCTCCCGGCGAAGAAACTCGAGATGTTCGGCGCCTTCCCGGATGCTCCTCTTCCACTTTGTGCGGTCTTGGGCCAGGGATTCCCAGGTGTCAGTGGGGATGTTGCACTTTTTCAAGGAGGCTTTGAGAGTGTCCTTGAAGCGTTTCCTCTGCCCACCTGGGGCTCTCTTGCCGTGTCGGAGCTCCAAGTAGAGCGCTTGTTTTGGGAGTCGCGTATTGGGCGTGCGGACGGTGTGACCCGTCCATCGGAGCTGATCGAGTGTGGTCAAAGCTTCGATGCTGGGGATGTCTCTCACACGATGTAAAAAGATCCCATGGCTCTACTTAATTGTCTGTAAAGCGTTTGAGATGTCATGAGGCGCTATTGAAATGCAAGTCTTTCTTTCTTAACCTGGTGAAGGTTTCATCTCTGCCATACTACTACTTTGTGATTTCTTATTTATATTTCCAACGCCATATTTTTAGTCAGTCCATGGACTCAAGACACCAAGGGGCACCATGAGCTGTGAACAACACCCACCTGGTTCATCCATGAGTTTATAGGTTGGGTGAGAACACAAAAGGCCTTATATACAGAACATGTAGATGAAGGGACCGAGTGTAAAGTATCCAAGTTTGCTGATGATACAAAGCTAGGTGGGACAGTAAGCTGTGAGGAGAACACAAAGAGTCTGCAAAAGGATATAGATAGACTAAATGAGTGGGCAGTAAGGTGGCAGATGGAGTATAATGTACAGAAATGTGAGGTTATTCACTTTGGTAGGAAGAATAGAAAAACAGAATATTTTTTAAATGGTGAGAAACTTTCGAATGTTGGTGTACAGAGAGATTTGGGTGTCCTCGTGCAAGAAACACAGAAAGCTAGCATGCAGGTACAGCACGCAATAAGGAAGACAAATGGCATGTTGGCCTTTATTGTAAGGGGGTTGGAGTATAGGAGTAAGGGGGGGGGAAAATTCGGTTGCTTTGCGCCTCCTGTTAGCGCCAGGCGCAAAGTAACTAGCGCCCGGGCGCGGCGATGTCTGCCCTGCTCGTGCAATTGACCAGACATTTTGTGGCGGCGCTAAACACTACCGCCACGATCTCCTGCGCCTGCAGATCGTGACGTCAGTCGAGCGTGCAACGCCCCGGACTGGATAGTGAGTGGCGCCCCCTGCTTTACCGCCTGCCGCTAGCAACGACAGGTTGAGGGGAGCGTTTTGCAGTCGGGAAGGGACTGGGGGAGCGCTATTTAAAGGCGACCGCTTCCTGCCTTGTTTTGTCGGCGACATTTTTGAACCACGCATTCTGAGAGAGAGAGAGAGAGAGACTTCTGGAGAGATTCAACGTTGTGTGAAGGAGTTTTGGGTACTGAGTAGCACTTTGCAGGTTCATTTTGATTTGACCTTCCTTGCATCGATTTAGAAGAGATTATGGGGGCTGCACTCTGAGCTCTTTCCCTGGGCCTCTCCATTGTTGTTTCCAGCAGATTTGATGTACAGATCTCTCCAGGCCGAGATTCAAGGCTGCAATGAGCAGCTTGTGGATGGAGAGCAAGATCGACCCTCCCCTTTAAGAACTGGCTGGCACCAGTGTGTCTGTGTTCCATTGCTAACTGACATCAGATGAGCTTCACCAGCACTCTGAGGTAGCGCCTCGCTCCTCGGCGTTAGCGCCTTAAGAGAGGTGTGTAGCACCTTATTTAGCGCTCAAATCACCTCCAGGGGCGATAGAAGCCAAGTTTGCAGTCGGAGGCGATAATTAGTGCCAGGCGCTAAACTTTGCGCCCAGCCGATAATTGCGCCCCAAATGGGGCAATACAGAATTTCTCCCCCAGGAAGTCTTGCTACAATTGTACAGGGCCTTGGTGAGACCACACCTGGAGTACTGTGCACAGTTTTGGTCTCCTTATCTAAGGAAGAATATACTTGCCTTGGAGGCAGTGCAACGAAAGTTCACTAGATTGATTCCTGGGATGAGAGGGCTGTCCTATGATGAGAGATTGTGTAGAATTGGCCTATACTCTCTGGAGTTCAGAAGAATGAGAGGTGATCTCATTGAAACATACAAGATTCTGAAGGGGATTGACAGGGTAGATGCTGAGAGGTTGTTTCCCCTGGCTGGAGTGTCTAGAACTAGGGGGCATAGTCTCAGGATAAGGGGTAGGCCATTTAGGACTGAGATCAGGAGGAATTTCCTCATTCAGAGGGTTGTGAATCTTTGGAATTCTCTGCCCCAGAGGGCTGTGAATGCTGAGTCTTTGAGTATATTCAAGGCTGAGATAGATAGATTTTTGGACTCTAGGGGAATCAAGGGATATGGAGATCGGGCGGGAAAGTGGAGTTGAGGTCGATGATCAGCCATGATCTTATTGAATGGCTCGAGGGGCCGTATGGCCTACTCCTGCTCTTATTTCTTATGTTCTTATTTCTTATGTTCTTAACATTTGGTTCTAATTGTTTTAGTCCTTGTGGTGGAAAGCTCCAGTTAGTTGATGAATCAATAATCTCCCAAACAGTGGAGCATTTTGAAATGCTGAGGAATAGTAACAAAATCCTGGCACGCTAAAGCTTCAACTTGCCTTGTATTTTGTAAACCTTCTGAGGAGCTGAATATTTTCACACTATCAACTCTTGAACCACAGAAATACTGTCCATTCTAGTTCCACATACAGGAGCTTCACAGTAAATACTTTACCACTTTAAAAAGAACCAGCAATATCATCTTCTGGTTCTGATGTCAGAACAAGGACTAAACCTGTAATTTTCATCTTGTGACATCATTCAGCCACTGCGTTTAATGACACCCTGTTTAACATTCTAAACACACTCTCTCTCTCTCTGCTCCCATATGTGGTCTTGGAATTACAATTCTTGATAAGGGGGCATCATAGCTGAGTGTAATCTGTCGTCATCCGATGTTCACAGGTAATCTTTCCAGCAGGGGTCACGGGTATTGATCAGGAGCAGGAACGCTGACTGGCTTTTCCATCGCCAGCACATTGATCTGAATCTGTGTGTTCATTACACAATCAGTCTGTCCCAAAGTAATAATGCGGGCTCCCCTATGAAACGTGACTCTCAACGACCCAAACTAGCCATCAGCTGATCACAGGCGTCGGTCTGGGCTCTCCACTGGCAGTAAGTGGCTGTCTGCATAATATGATTGAATTTTATATTAAGTTTGAGAGTGATGTAGTCCAATCTGAAACTAAGGTCTTCAATCTAAACAGAGGAAACTACAAGGGTATGAGGGACAAGTTGGCCATGGTAGATTGGGAGACTACACGAAAAGGTATGAAGGTGGACATACAATGGCTAACATTCAAGGAAATAATGCATAATTTGCAACAAACATATATTCCTCTAGGGCATAAAAACCCAAAAGGAAAAGTGATCTAACCATGACTAACAAAAGAAATTAAAGCTAGTATTAAGTCAAAGGAGGAAGCTTATAAAGTTGCCAGAAAAAGCAGTCAGCCTGAGGATTGGGATCGTTTTAGAAATCAGCAAAGGGGGACCAAGAAATTGATAAAGAAAGGGAAAATGGAATATGAGCACAAACTAGCGAAAAATATAAAAACGGATTGTAAAAGCTTCTATAGGTATGTGAAAAGGAAAAGACTGGCGAAGGTAAATGTAGGTCCTTTACAGTCAGAGACGGGAGAATTTATAATGGGGAATGAGGAAATGGCAAAGAAATTAAATAAATACTTTGTTTCTGTCTTCACGGAGAAATACGAGAAAACCAAGGGTGTGGAGAGAATGAGGAACTTAAAGAAATTATTATTAGTAAAAAAACAGTACTAGCAAAATTAATGGGACTAAAAGTCGATAAATCTCAAGGACTGGATGACCTACATCCTAGGGTTTTGAAAGAGGTGGCCATTGGGATAGTGGACGCATTGGTTGTCATCTTCCAAAATTCTATAGATTCTGGAACGGTTCCTGCAGACTGGAGGATAGCAAATGTAACCCCGCTATTTAAGAAAGGAGGGAGAAAGAAAACGGGGAACTACAGACCTGTTAGCCTCACATCATTAGTTGGGAAAATGCTGGAATCTATTATAAAGGATGCAATAACTGGGCACTTAGAAACTAATAGTAAGATTGGGCAGAGTCAACATGGATTTATGAAAGGGAAGTCCTGTTTGACAAACCTATTGGAGTTCTTTGAGGATGTGACTAGTGGAGTAGACAAAGGGGAACCGGTAGATGTAGTGTATTTGGATTTTCAGAAGGCCTTCGATAAGGTCCCACACAAGAGGTTGGTGAACAAAATTAGGGCACATGGAATTGGGGGTAATATACTAGCATGGATTGAGAATTGGTTAACAGACAGAAAACAAAGAGTAGGGATAAACGGTTTTTTTTCAGGATGGCAGGCTGTGACTAGTGGGGTACCGCAAGGATCGGTGCTTGGGCCCCAGCTATTCACAATCTATATCAATGATTTGGATGAGGGGACTAAATGTAACATTTCCAAATTTGCTGATGACACAAAGCTAGGTGGCAGTGTCAGTTGCGAAGAGGCTTCAAGGGGATCTCGACAGGCTCAGTGAGTGGGCGAGAACATGGCAGATGGAATATAATGTGGATAAATGTGAAGTTATCCACTTTGGTAGAAAAAACAGAAAGGCAGTGTATTTCCTAAATGGTGAAAGATTGGGGAATGCAGATGCTCAAAGGGACCTGGGTGTCCTTGTACATGAGTCACTGAAAGTGAATGTGCAGGTGCAGCAAGCCATTAGGAAGGCAAATGGTATGCTGGCCTTCATTACAAGAGGATTTGAGTACAGGAGTAAAGAAGTCTTACTCCAATTATATAGGGCCTTGGTGAGACCACACCTGGAGTACTGTGTACAATTTTGGTCTCCTTATCTAAGGAAGGATATACTTGCCATAGAGGGAGTGCAACGAAGGTTCACGAGATTGATTCCTGGGATGGCGGGACTGTCGTATGAGAAGAGATTGAGTACACTAGGCCTGTATTCTCTTGAATTCAGAAGAATGAGGGGATCTCATTGAAGCATACAAAATTATTACAGGGCTTGATAGGGTGGATGCTAGGAGAATGTTTCCCTTGGCTGGGGAGTCTAGAACCAGGGGCCACAGCCTCAGGATAAAGGGTAGGCCATTCAGGACTGAGATGAGAAGAAATTTCTTCACACAGAGGGTGGTGAATCTTTGGAATTCTCTACCCCAGAGGGCTGTGGAGGCTCAGTCATTGGGTATATTCAAAACAGAAGTCGATAGATTTCTGACTAGTAAGGGCATCAAGGGATATGGCGATAGGGCCAGTGAATGGAATTGAGGCAGAAGACCAGCCATGATGGTTTACATCCTAGGGTCTTGAGGGAAGTGGCAGTAGGGATTGTGGATGCTTTGGTAATAATTTTCCAAAATTCCCTGGACTCAGCAAAGGTCCCGGCAGATTGGAAAACTGCTAATGTAACACCCTTATTTAAAAAGGGTAGTAGGCAGAAGGCTGGAAATTATAGACCAGTTAGCCTAACATCTGTGGTGGGTAAAATTTTGGAGTCTATTATTAAGGAGACAGTAACGGAACATTTAGATAAACATAATTTAATAGGACAAAGTCAGCATGGCTTTATGAAGGGGAAGTCATGTCTGACAAATTTGCTTGAGTTCTTTGAGGACATAACGTACAGGGTGGATAAAGGGGAACCAGTGGACATAGTGTATTTAGACTTCCAGAAGGCATACGACAAGGTGCCACATAAAAGATTATTGCTCAAGATAAAAAATCACTGGATTGGGGGTAATATTCTGGCATGGGTGGAGGATTGGTTATCTAACAGGAAGCAGAGAGTTGGGATAAATGGTTCATTCTCGGACTGGCAACCAGTAGCCAGTGGTGTTCCGCAGGGGTCGGTGCTGGGTCCCCAACTCTTTACAATCTATATTAACGATTTGGAGGAGGGGACCGAGTGTAACATATCAAAGTTTGCAGATGATACAAAGATGGGAGGGAAAGTAGAAAGTGAGGAGGACATAAAAAACCTACAAGGGGATATAAACAGGCTGGGTGAGTGGGCGGAGATTTGGCAGATGCAATACAATATTGGAAAATGTGAGGTTATGCACTTTGGCAGGAAAAATCAGAGAGCAAGTTATTATCTTAATGGCGAGAAACTGGAAAGTACTGCAGTACAAAGGGATCTGGGGGTCCTAGTGCAAGAAAATCATTAAGTTAGTATGCAGGTGCAGCAGGTGATCAAGAAGGCCAACGGAATGTTGGCTTTTATTGCTAGGGGGATAGATTATAATATCAGGGAGGTATTGCTGCAGTTATATAGGGTATTGGTGAGACCGCACCTGGAATACTGCATACAGTTTTGGTGTCCATACTTAAGAAAAGACATACTTGCTCTCGAGGCAGTACAAAGAAGGTTCACTCGGTTAATTCCGGGGATGAGGGGGTGGACATACGAGGAGAGGTTGAGTAGATTGGGACTCTACTCATTGGAGTTCAGAAGAATGAGAGGCGATCTTATTGAAACATATAAGATTGTGAAGGGGCTTGATCTGGTGGATGCGGTAAGGATGTTCCCAAGGATGGGTGAAACTAGAACTAGGGGGCATAATCTTAGAATAAGAGGCTGCTCTTTCAAAACTGAGATGAGGAGAAACTTCTTCACTCAGAGGGTAGTAGGTCTGTGGAATTTGCTGCCCCAGGAAGCTGTGGAAGCTACATCATTAAATAAATTTTAAACAGAAATAGACAGTTTCCTAGAAGTAAAGGGAATTAGGGGTTACGGGGAGCGGGCAGGAATTTGGACATGAGGCTGAGTTCGGATCGGTCGAGGCCCTGTGGGTGGCGTAGCGGGCCCAGGGGCTGAGTGGCCGGGTCCTGCTCCTACTTCTTGTGTTCTTTAGATTTGAGGTTAGGATCAGATCAGCCATGATCTCATTGAATGGCAGAGCAGGCTCGAGGGGCCGATTGGCCTACTCCTGCTCCTATTTCTTATGTTCTTATGATCTCATTGAATGGCGGAGCAGACTCGAAGGGTCGAATGGCTGACTCCTGCTCCTATTTCTTATGTTCTTATGCTCTGGTGAGGCTAAAGAATGGGACACTGGCCAGCTGCAGGAGCAGTGTGTTTATTCCGTCTCCTCTCCATCCTTACCCTGCCTCTGGTGTTGCCTTCAGCACTCTCTCTCGATGCCTTCCTTATTTTATTCCTGCTCCATGTTTAGTTGCTCAGCCTCCCGTTGCGCCTGATGATTGTGTCCGATCATTACTCCTCCCTCTGCCAACTAACGGGGTACTCGCTACTGAAACTTCAGCCAGCTCCTTCTTCAGACCCAAGATCAAGTTACAGTTGCTGCTGAGCACAAATCAATTCTCTAAAATTACCCCCCAAAAAAGTCCAACTCGCCAAGCACCGAGCAACACTTTGTGCCTCATTCCGGCGTCGAATCAGCACCACGAGCTAAATATAAAGCACAAATGTCATTTGGGGAAATCAGCAGAGGCGTGTGGAGAGGACCAAACACTGAAAGTAAAACCATCAGTATATACGGCTACTGTGGTCATTACTGTCCTGAAGCAGCTCATTACTGGCCTGGGAATACTCCGGGCTAGCAATTATCACAGTATTAAAGTGGATACAACCATTCAATTGCAACCACTGACAGGCAATCTATTAACGTACATTTTTCATTCAAAGTGAATGAGGAAACACATTTAAAAAAGATGGATTTTAAAAGTAGCCCATACATGATATATCAGTGTGAAATTAAGAGGAGATTAGATCTCAGAACCATGCTCTCCAGAAAATTAGCATCTGTCATAACGAGAACTGTCAACCTTACGTATCACCAACAAGGTACAGAGATACCAGCCAGCTTCCTGATCCTGAGCAGACTATTCCTCATTAGCAGATGGATCACTGAATCTTACTGAATTTCAGAGATCAGGAAACAGGGCTTTAAATGTTGGAATTGGTTCTGGAAGTAACACCTGGAGCTCAGTGGTTTGGGTGCCATTTATTTTCTAATGAGTGCGTGACTGTTCTGGTGCGGTTAGCACTGGTATAGGGTGCCAATGTGCTGATTAAAGCAACAGACTGCTCCTCACACTGCAACCAGCTCTGTTATAACGGGACGAACATCACTGCGTTTGAAAAGGTCGACATTTTCAGGTGTGACATTATCAGTGCGTCTCCTGAACGGCTCTAGGTTGTCAGTGTTACACTCTACACATCAGTTGCCTCATAGTTAGCCTCCATTTCTACTGAATCCATGTTCTGCCTCATCACCTTTGTATTGATGCCATCAAAATAATTTTAGAACGGGACAGTAATGTGAGAGTTAGAGATTCTCATCAATTCCAAACTGTACCTGTAAATCCTTTCAGTGCCCTGGGTCAGAATCCCAATGGACTGATTCCTTCCCCACTCACCATATCCCTTTCCATTCATTCCCATTGTACACAATCCAGTGGATCAAACCCCTTTCCACTGTACAGAATCCAGTGGATCAAACCCCTTTCCACTGTACGGAATCCAGTGGATCAAACCCCTTTCCACTGTACGGAATCCAGTGGATCAAACCCCTTTCCACTGTACAGAATCCAGTGGATCAAACCCCTTTCCACTGTACGGAATCCAGTGGATCAAACCCCTTTCCACTGTACAGAATCCAGTGGATCAAATCCCCTTCCACTGTACGGAATCCAGTGGATCAAACCCCTTTCCACTGTACAGAATCCAGTGGATCAAACCCCTTTCCACTGTACGGAATCCAGTGGATCAAACCCCTTTCCACTGTACAGAATCCCAATGGGCTAAACCACACCGATCACTCCCAGAATTCCTAATCAATGCAGTACATTTGAACTATTAATGTGTAAGTGTTAATGAAAAAGCTGATTCTGACAGACAGGACGAAGAATTCCCCCCCCTCCCTGGTGGGACCAGGAGGCCCTGGGGGGGAATGGGTCTTTGGGTTGGTACGCCAAGGTCTGGTTCACAGCCGAGACAGGCTGATGGCCTGAAGGTCTTGTCTATATGTCAGCTGAGGCTCTTTGGCTGTATGTATAGATATCTTGATGCTAGTGGGCACAAGTCTACAACATTGTCTTTCCCAGAATTCAACTCTAAATTGCCATTTCACTTAAAGAAACCATAAGGATATGGCGTGGCAAATGGAAACATAGCACTGAGGCAGATGGAGTTTTTAGGTTGCAATTAAGGCACGGTAATTGATAGAACAGAAGGAGCTTTATTCTGCATCTAATCCATGCTGTATTGACCTGGGTAGTGATAGAGCCGTGTAGAAGGAACTTCACTATATATGTAACTCATGCTATACCTGGTCTGGGAGTGCTTGATGCTGTAACACTGCAAAGACTAAGGTTCCATTTCCCCAGATCTGAGATCTATCATCTTGAAAAATTCACCAAAAAATTAATAAAGAAAGTAAACTTACTTTACAGCCCAAAAGATTTCATTAAATGCCCTTGACATCAAGGCAGCATTTGACCGAGTGTGGCATCAAGAAGCCCCAGTAAAATTGAAGTCAATGGGAATCAGGGGGAAAACTCTCCATTCGCTGTAATCATACCTAGCACAAAGAAAGATAGTTGTGGCTGTTTAAGGTCAATCATCTCAGCCCCAGGATATCACTGCAGGAGTTCCTCAGGGCAGTGTCCTGGGCCCAACCATCTTCAGCTGCTTCATCAATGATCTTCCCTCCATCATAAGGTCAGAAGTGGGGATGTTCGCTGATGACTGCGCAGTGTTCAGTTCCATTTGCAACTCCTCAGATAATGAAGCAGTCCATGCCCGCATGCAGCAAGACCTAGACAACATTCAGGCTTGGGCTGATAAGTGGCAAGGAACATTCACAGGCAATGACTAGCTCCAACAAGAGAGAGTCTAACCACCGCCCCTTGACATTCAATGGCATTATCATTGCTGAATCCCCATCCATCAACATCCTGGGGGGGGGGGGTCACCATTGATCAGAAACTTAACTGGATCAGCCACATAAATACTGTGGCTACAAGAGTAGGTCAGAGGCTGGGTATTCTGCAGCAAGTGTGTCACCTCCTGACTCCCCAAAACCTTTCCACCATCTACAGGAAACTCTCGTTTAAACGGCACCTAAATATCTGGAATTCTCTATTAACCGGCAAAATTCATACTCCGAAAACAACACCTCAATAACCGGAAATGTTGCCGAGTCCGAGTCTCCCGCAGTGGCCGAGTTAGTCAGTGGGGGTAGTTCTCCAAACTGCCACGACTCGGCTTCTTGGCGCTGTCGGAAGTCCGAACACCTCAATAACAGGAGTCTGACTCTTTGTTAAAAATAGCCTCGGTAGATAACCCTCTCCGTCATCTGGAATTTTTAATCAACCGGCACCATCCCGGTCCCGTCGGTGCCGGATACCAAAGAGCTCCAACAATACTCAAGAAGCTCGACACCATCCAGGACAAAGCAGCCCGCTTGATTGGCACCCTGTCCACCATCCTAAACATTTACTCCCTCCACCACCGGCACACCGTGGCTGCAGTGTGTACCATCTACAAGATGCACTGCAGCAACTCGCCAAGGCTTCTTCGGCAGCACCTCCCAAACCCGCAACCTCTACCACATAGAAGGACAAGGGCAGCAGGCGCACGGGAACACCACCACCTCCAAGTTCCGCTCCAAGTCACACACCATACTGGGTTGGAAATATATCACCGTTGCTTCATCGTTGCTGGGTCAAAATCCTGGAACTCCCTCCCTAACAGCACTGTGAGAGTACCTTCACCACACGGACTGCAGCAGTTCAAGAAGGCGGCTCATCACCACCTTCTCAAATGCAATTAGGGATGGGCGATCAATGCTGGCCTTGCCAGCGATGCCCACATCCCGGGAACGAATAAAAAAAAGACTTTTCCTTGACATTATCAGATGGCCTAACGATGAATTGGCTAGAAAATCATTTCAAGAAAATACAAAGCGAACTCTCTAATACATAATCCTGATTCAGGCAGAAACCTGCAGTGTTCAGCAAATCCGAATGCCATCCATCTTCTAACTAATTCCACTGAATGACAGCAACATATGCCAGGATATTTGAATTTCCCTTTACCTTGCAATTTAGACCCATTCCCTAATGAAAGCACTGAGTTGAAGTTAAAAATACTGCAATGTAAACCAATGCAATTTACAAGTTGTGGCCTTTTGTAATCGCTCCACCAGAGGTTGTACTGTATTCTGCCAACACTGAGCTCAATCAGCCTAAGAGCAAGTGTATGGAAAAGAGACTGGACCTCCTGTGAGGTAATGCCTGACTCCTGCTCAGTCTCTCAACATCATCTGAGTAGCAATTCACAGGTGCAATTTGTGCCCTTTGTCTGTGCCCCAGTGCGTGCGAGGATCATCGCACACTTCCCACAATAATTAAGTGTATTCAAAGACAGACTTGTGTTTGTATCGCACTTTATTCCATCTCTCAGAAACATCTCAAATAGCATGAGATATACTGAATGATTTCAAGCTCAGTGACTATTGTTACGTAGGGTAAACGCAGCAGCCAATTGGTGCACAGTAAGATTTAATAAACAGCAAATGAAGTGGATGACCAGTTACTCTGCTTTTGGTGATGTTGGTTGCAGGGGAATTGTTCGGCAGCACAAATGCAAAATTATTTGAAATAGTACCTTTATATCTTTAACATCCACCTACACCAGCAGAACAGGCGGACACAACTTCAGTTCAGCATTTCACCTGAACAACGGCCAGTGCAACGCTCCCTCAGTACTGCTCCTCCGACAGTGCGGCGCTCCCTCGGTACTGCTCCTCCGACAGTGCGGCGCTCCCTCAGTACTGCCCCTCCGACAGTGCGGCGCTCCCTCAGTACTGCTCCTCCGACAGTGCGGCGCTCCCTCAGTACTGCCCCTCCGAAAGTGCGGCGCTCCCTCAGTACTGCCCCTCCCACAGTGCGGCGCTCCCTCAGTACTGCCCTCCGACAGTGCAGCACTCCCTCAGTACTGCCCCTCCGACAGTGCGGCGCTCCCTCAGTACTGCTCCTCCGACAGTGTGGCGCTCCCTCAGTACTGCCCCTCCGACAGTGCGGCGCTCCCTCAGTACTGCTCCTCCGACAGTGCGACACTCCCTCAGTACTGCCCCTCCGACAGTGCGGCGCTCCCTCAGTACTGCCCTCCGACAGTGCGGCGCTCCCTCAGTACTGCCCCTCCGACAGTGCGGCACTCCCTCAGTACTGACCCTCCGACAGTGTGGCGCTCCCTCAGTACTGCCCTCCGACAGTGCAGCGCTCCCTCAGTACTGACCCTCCGACAGTGCGGCACTCCCTCAGTACTGCACTGAAGTGTCCGCCTACATTATCTTCTCAAGTCCTGGAGTGGGGCTTGAACCCACAATTTAACTCAGAGGTGTGAGTGCTACAAACTGGCTAAACTCTATGAGGCGGAAACTCTGGTCACTTTATTATCCGTGTTGAAGGGTGATATTAGTCAGAATACCAGTGACAAATGTATTAGTATTCAGTGGTGTATAATGGTTAATCTAATTGTTGCTGCACAATTTGCCTTTTAGGTTTTAATCAACACTTGGGCACGTGGATAAGGAAACTCTCCCTCACTGTTATACCCACTGACAACTGCTGAACACCTCGGGGGAGCTGTCAGCACAAAATAAAATGAGGGAAGAAAAACTGTTTGAGTTTTCTGAATCATACAATGTAATGTACAAGAAGACTTAATGAGATATAGATGCAGCTAAAGTAAAGGAGAATAAAGTAGGATTTAAACTTGTTCACTGCAGGATCTCTCCATTCCCATGTGTTTGATAGACACTGTTCACCTTCCCTGCTGATATTAAAATGTCTTTGGGGGACAGTTCTCAAAATCAAATACCCAGTTTAGCATCTCTTTTCCAAAACACAAACAGAACAGAAGATGACTTCAGATTTCAACCAGCACAAACACTGCCTGAAACGGTGGTGGGACCAGATTCAATAGTAACTTTGAAATGGATTGGATTTGAATTGGATAAATACTTGAATTAAAAATATTTTCAGGGCTATGGAGAAAGAGCAGGGCAGTGGGATTAATTAGATAGCTCTACCAAAGAGCCAGCACAGGCACGATGGGGCGAATGGCCTCCTTCTGTGCTATATCATTCTATGATTCAATCCTTCTCCTGTCTTGAATTTCCATGGCTCTATGATAGATTAGGGGCCCAATATTATAATCCAATGTTGGATTGATCTATACCCTGAATGGACACCATCACCTTGTTATCAAACCAGCACAGCTCCATCTCCCCATCTTTTCACATCAACTACCCCAGAGGGGGCTACCATTTTGAACGGTAGCATAGTGGTTATGTTACTGGACTAGTAATTCAGAGACCTGGACTAGTAATCTACGAGACGTGAATTCAAATCCCACCACGGCAGCTGGGGAATTTAAATTCAATTAATTAAATCAATCTGGAATAAAAAGCTAGTATCAATAATGGTGACCATGAAACTATCGTTTTGTAGTAAAAACCCATCTGGTTCACTAATGCCCTTTAGGGAAGGAAATCTGCCACCCTTACCTGGTCTGGCCTATATGTGACTCCAGACCCACAGCAATGGCCGAGCAAGTCACTCAGTTGTAAAAAACCGGACGGACCACCCGGCATCGACCTTGGCACCAGCTACGGACACGACAACAGCACACCCAGCCCAGTCGACCCTGCAAAGTCCTCCTCACCAACATCTGGGGACTTGTCAAAATTGGGAGAGCTGTCCCACAGACTAGTCAAGCAACAGCCTGACATAGTCATACTCACAGGATCATACCTTTCAGCCAATGTCCCAAACTCCTCCATCACCATCCCTGGGTATGTCCTGTCCCACCGGCAGGACAGACCCATCAAGGGTGGTGGCACAGTGGAATACAGTTGGGAAGGAGTAGCCCTGGGAGTCCTCAACATTGATTCCGGACCCCATGAAGCCTCCTGACTTCAGGCCAAGCTGGGCAAGGAAACCTCCTGCTGATTACCACCTACCACCACACTCCACATGATATCAAGAAACGGCTGAGCACACTGGATACAGCAAAGGCTATGGGCCCCGACAACATCCCTGCTGTCGTACTAAAGACTTGTGCTCTAGAACTAGCCGCGCCTCTAGCCAAGTGTTCCAGTACAGCTACAGCACCGGCATCGATCCGACAATGTGGAAAACTGCAAAGATATGTTCTGTCCACAAAAAGCAGGACAAATCCAATCTGGCCAATTACCACCCCATCAGTCTACTCTCAATCATCAGCAAAGTGATGGAAGGTGTTATCGACAGTGCTATCAAGCAGCACTTACTCACCAATAACCTGCTCACTGATGCCCAGTTTGGGTTCCACCAGGACCACTCGGCTCCCGACCTCATTACAGCCTTGGTCCAAACATGGACAAAAGAGCTGAATTCAGAGGTGAGGTGAGGTGAGAGTGACTACCCTTGACATCAAGGCAGCATTTGACCGAGTGTGGCATCAAGGAGCCTTGGTAAAACTGGTCAATAGGAATTGGGGAGAAAACTCTCCACTGGCTAGAGTCATACCTAGCACAAAGGAAGATGGTTGTGGTGGTTGGAGGTCAATCGTCACAGCCCCAAGATGTCACTGCAAGAGTTTCTCAGGGCAGTGTCCTAGGCACAACCATCTTCAGCTGCTTCATCAATGACCTTCCCTCCAACATAAGGTCAGAAGTGGGGATGTTCGTTGATGACTGCACATTGTTCAGTGCCATTCGCAGCTCCTCAGATAATGAAGCAGTCCATGCCCGCATGCAGCAAGACCTGAACGATATTCAGGCTTGGGCTGATAAGTGGCAGGTAACATTTGCGCCACACAAGTGCCAGGCAATGACTATCTTCAACAAGCAAGTGTCTAACCACCGCCCCTTGACATTCAACAGCATTACCATCGTCGAATCCCCCACCATCAACATCCTGGGGGTCACCATTGACCAGAAACTTAACTGGACCAGCCACATAAATACTGTGGCAACAAGAGCAGGTCAGAGGCTGGGTATTCTGCGGCGAGTGTCTCACTTCCAGACTCCCCAAAGCCTTTCCACCATCGACAAGGCACAAGTCAGGAGTGTGATGGAATAATCCCCACTTGCCTGGATGAATGCAACTCCAACAACACTCAAGAAGCTCGACACCACCCAAGACAAAGTAGCCCACTTGATTGGCACCCCATCCACCACCTTAAACATTTACTCCCTCCACCACTGGCGTACCGTGGCTGCAGTGTGTACCAACTACAAGATGCACTGCAGCAACTCGCCAAGGCTTCTTTGGCAGCACCTCCTAAACCTGCAACCTCTACCACCTAGAAGGACAAAAGCAGCAGACGCATGGGAACACCACCACCTCCAATTTCCCCTCCAAGTTACACACCATCCTGACTTGGAAATATGTCGTCCGATCCTTCATTGTCGCTGGGTCAAAATCCTGGAACTCCCTCCCTAACAGCACTGTGGGAGTACCTTCACCACACGGACTGCAGCAGTTCTAGAAGGCGGCTCACCACCACCTTCTCAAGGGCAATTAGGGATGGACAATAAATGCCAGCCTTGCCAGCGACGCCCACATCCCATGAACGAATATAAAAAGAATAACAATATCAAGGGGGAGATTCAGAATTCTGAACTTCTGATTAAAACTATCCAATAAATGTTGACATTTTGGACCTTTTCCCGAGCCCCGCTCCCCTTTTTCTCCACAGTGTTTTACTGTATGATGGGACCCCTCTGCGAATTCTCACCCACTGAGCTGTGTTCCGTGACGTAACATTGCGCAGATGGGGAGGAAATGTCTCCTCTGTCTCCCCTTGCTGGAGTATAACGGGCTGCCCTGGTGCAGGAACAGTAAGTGGATCACCCGCTCGGTATTGGGAGTTGATGCCTGGACAGAACAGTCCAGTTTTTAAAAAGCCGCGTGCCCCTGTGAGTGGGACTGCTTTGTGTATGTGGACAGTGGCCATGCCACAATCCAGGTATTAACACTGGGTAAAGCAGGCTGCTCTAGATTACAATCACCTCCTTGTGATGGAGTTGGAGTATGGGAACGCTATTGTGACATCTGGGTCATATATTTAAACTGGGACTCCTTGTGCCTCCCCATCTCCTTCCAGTCACAGGTCTCAGATGGACTGGCATCCATGGTGTAACTCTGTTTGGACCAACTCTCTGTATTATAAACAGTTACATAGTAATAGTTTCAGGCAGAAGAGCTTTGGTCCATCTAGTCCTCCTATCCACATGTGCCATTCGGCCCATCTAGCCCTCCTATCCACAGTATTCCCTTCGGCCCATCTAGTCCTCCTATCCACATGTGCCATTCGGCCCATCTAGCCCTCCTATCCACAGTATTCCCTTCGGCCCATCTAGTCCTCCTATCCACATGTGCCATTCGGCCCATCTAGCCCTCCTATCCACAGTATTCCCTTCGGCCCATCTAGTCCTCCTATCCACAGTATTCCCTTCGGCCCATCTAGTCCTCCTATCCACAGTATTCCCTTCGGCCCATCTAGTCCTCCTATCCACAGTATTCCCTTCGGCCCATCTAGTCCTCCTATCCACAGTATTCCCTTCGGCCCATCTAGTCCTCCTGTCCACAGTATTCCCTTCGGCCCATCTAGTCCTCCTATCCACAGTATTCCCTTCGGCCCATCTAGCCCTCCTATCCACAGTATTCCCTTCGGCCCATCTAGCCCTCCTATCCACAGTATTCCCTTTGGCCCATCTAGCCCTCCTATCCACAGTATTCCCTTCGGCCCATCTAGCCCTCCTATCCACAGTATTCCCTTCGGCCCATCTAGCCCTCCTATCCACAGTATTCCCGGTGCATTTCTAATAACCCGGAATCCCATTTGTTGACAAGAACCTGCTGAGTTCCTTCTTGAAACCCATTCAGGTTTCTTGTTGCACCACCTGCTAGTCTGGGGTGACAAACATTGTGATTAAATTGGGTAAAGGGCATTAGAATACGGCCAGGACTGTTTTGTTCATCAGCTTCTCAAAGGCAATTAGGGATGGGCAATAAATACTGCCATTGCCAGCGACGCCCAGATCCCATGAACGAATAAAAAAAAATGTCCAATAGAAAGGGTGCAGTGCTGGACCTGGTTCTGGGTAACAGAGGGTTGTGGGGCTGGAGGGGGTTACAGAAATAGGGAAGGGTGAGGCCATGGCGGGATTTGAGCACAAGTAGGAGAATTTTAAAATGGAAACGTTCAGGTACTAGAGTAAAAAGGGTAAGGTGAGGGCTTACCAGAGATACTTAATAATGCTTTAACAGAGGAAGATGGAAGTGGGACTGTGGCAATACCTGAGCAGGAAGCAGATTAGCCACTACTGGAGTTAAATATTCAAAGTTAATGGTACTTGAACAGAAATCACCTGGCCCACATGGAATGCATCCCAGATTAGCAAGGGAGACTGGAGAGGAGATAGAGGGAGAGATCGGGGTGGGGTACAGGCCCGGTGCTAAGAGTGGGGTACAGGCCCGGTGCTCGGGCTGGTGTACAGGCCCGGTGCTGGGAGTGGGGTACAGGCCCGGTGCTGGGAGTGGGATACAGGCCCGGTGCTGGGAGTGGGGTACAGGCCCGGTGCTGGGAGTGGGGTACAGGCCCGGTGCTCGGGGTCGGGTACAGGCCCGGTGCTGGGAGTGGGGTACAGGCCCGGTGCTGGGAGTGGGGTACAGGCCCGGTGCTCGGGGTGGGGTACAGGCCCGGAACTGGGAGTGGGGTACAGGCCCGGTGCTGGGAGTGGGGTACAGGCCCGGTGCTCGGGGTCGGGTACAGGCCCGGTGCTGGGAGTGGGGTACAGGCCCGGTGCTGGGAGTGGGGTACATGCCCAGTGCTGGGAGTGAGGTACAGGCCCGGTGCTCGGGGTGGTGTACAGGCCGGGTGCTGGGAGTGGGGTACAGGCCCGGTGCTCGGGGTGGTGTACAGGCCTGGTGCTGGGAGTGGGGTACAGGCCCAGTGCTGGGAGTGGGATACAGGCCCGGTGCTGGGAGTGGGGTAGAGGCCCGGTGCTTGGGGTGGGGTACAGGCCCGGTGCTGGGAGTGGGGTACAGGCCCGGTGCTCGTGGTGGTGTACAGGCCCGGTGCTGGGAGTGGGGTACAGGCCCGGTGCTGAGAGTGGGATACAGGCCCGGTGCTGGGAGTGGGATACAGGCCCGATGCTGGGAGTGGGGTACAGGCCCGGTGCTCGGGGTGGGGTACAGGCCCGGTGCTGGGAGTGGCGTACAGGCCCGGTGCTGGGAGTGGGGTACAGGCCCGGTGCAGGGAGTGGGGTACAGGCCCGGTGCTCGGGGTGGGGTACAGGCCCGGAGCTGGGAGTGGCGTTACATGCCTGGTGCTGGGAGTGAGGTACTGGCCCGGTGCTCGGGGTGGGGTACAGGCCCGGTGCTGGGAGTGGGGTACAGGCCCGGTGCTGGGAGTGGGGTGCAGGCCCGGTGCTGGGAGTGGGGTACAGGCCCGGTGCTCGGGGTGGGGTACAGGCCTGGTACTCGGGGTGGGGTACAGGCCCGGTGCTGGGAGTGGGGTACAGGCCCGGTGCTCGGGGTGGGGTACAGGCCCGGTGCTGGGAGTGGGATATAGGCCCGGTGCTCGGGGTGGGGTACAGGCCCGGTGCTGGGAGTGGGATATAGGCCCGGTGCTGGGAGTGGGGTACAACCCGGTGCTGGGAGTGGGGTACAGGCCCGGTGCTCGGGGTGGGGTACAGGCCCGGTGCTCAGGGTGGGGTACAGGCCCGGTGCTGGGAGTGGGGTACAGGCCCGGTGCTGGGAGTGGCGTACAGGCCCGGTGCTCGGGGTGGTGTACAGGCCCGGTGCTGGGAGTGGGGTACAGGCCCGGTGCTGGGAGTGGGATACAGGCCCGGTGCTGGGAGTGGGATACAGGCCCGATGCTGGGAGTGGGGTACAGGCCCGGTGCTCGGGGTGGTTTACAGGCCCGGTGCTGGGAGTGGGGTACAGGCCCGGTGCTGGGAGTGGGGTACAGGCCCGGTGCTCGGGGTGGGGTACAGGCCCGGTGCTGGGAATGGGATACAGGCCCGATGCTGGGAGTGGGGTACAGGCCCGGTG
Organism: Squalus acanthias; assembly: GCA_030390025.1. NCBI lineage: Eukaryota > Metazoa > Chordata > Chondrichthyes > Squaliformes > Squalidae > Squalus > Squalus acanthias. Next base: position 21,436,612 of record CM059445.1, read on the forward strand.
CTGGGAGTGAGGTACAGGCCCGGTGCTCGGGGTGGTGTACAGGCCCGGTGCTGGGAGTGGGATATAGGCCCGGTGCTCAGGGTGGTGTACAGGCCCAGTGCTGGGAGTGGGATATAGGCCCGGTGCTGGGAGTGGGATACAGGCCCGGTGCTGGGAGTGGGGTACAGGCCCGGTGCTGGGAGTGGGGTACAGGCCCGGTGCTGGGAGTGGGGTACAGGCCCGGTGCTCGGGGTGGTGTACAGGCCCGGTGCTGGGAGTGGGGTACAGGCCCGGTGCTGGGAGTGGGATACAGGCCCGGTGCTGGGAGTGGGATACAGGCCCGGTGCTCGGGGTGGGGTACAGGCCCGGTGCTGGGAGTGGGGTACAGGCCCGGTGCTGGGAGTGGGGTACAGGCCCGGTGCTGGGAGTGGGGTACATGCCCGGTGCTCGGGGTGGGGTACAGGCCCAGTGCTGGGAGTGGGGTACAGGCCCGGTGCTGGGAGTGGGGTACAGACCCGGTGCTCGGGGTGGTGTACAGGCCCGGTGCTGGCAGTGGGGTACAGGCCCGGTGCTGGGAGTGGGGTACAGGCCTGGTGCTGGGAGTGGGGTACAGGCCCGGTGCTGAGAGTGGGGTACAGGCCCGGTGCTCGGGGTGGGGTACAGGCCCGGTGCTGGGAGTGGGGTACAGGCCCGGTGCTGGGAGTGGGGTACAGGCCCGGTGTTCGGGGTGGGGTACAGGCCCGGTGCTGGGAGTGGGGTACAGGCCCGGTGCTGGGAGTGGGGTACATGCCCGGTGCTGGGAGTGAGGTACAGGCCCGGTGCTCGGGGTGGTGTACAGGCCCAGTGCTGGGAGTGGGATATAGGCCCGGTGCTCGGGGTGGTGTACAGGCCCAGTGCTGGGAGTGGGATATAGGCCCGGTGCTGGGAGTGGGATACAGGCCCGGTGCTGGGAGTGGGGTACAGGCCAGGTGCTGGGAGTGGGGTACAGGCCCGGTGCTGGGAGTGGGGTACAGGCCCGGTGCTCGGGGTGGTGTACAGGCCCGGTGCTGGGAGTGGGGTACAGGCCCGGTGCTGGGAGTGGGATACAGGCCCGGTGCTGGGAGTGGGATACAGGCCCGGTGCTCGGGGTGGGGTACAGGCCCGGTGCTGGGAGTGGGGTACAGGCCCGGTGCTGGGAGTGGGGTACAGGCCCGGTGCTGGGAGTGGGGTACATGCCCGGTGCTCGGGTGGGGTACAGGCCCAGTGCTGGGAGTGGGGTACAGGCCCGGTGCTGGGAGTGGGGTACAGACCCGGTGCTCGGGGTGGTGTACAGGCCCGGTGCTGGCAGTGGGGTACAGGCCCGGTGCTGGGAGTGGGGTACAGGCCTGGTGCTGGGAGTGGGGTACAGGCCCGGTGCTGGGAGTGGGGTACAGGCCCGGTGCTCGGGGTGGGGTACAGGCCCGGAACTGGGAGTGGGGTACAGGCCCGGTGCTGGGAGTGGGGTACAGGCCCGGTGCTCGGGGTCGGGTACAGGCCCGGTGCTGGGAGTGGGGTACAGGCCCGGTGCTGGGAGTGGGGTACATGCCCGGTGCTGGGAGTGAGGTACAGGCCCGGTGCTCGGGGTGGTGTACAGGCCGGGTGCTGGGAGTGGGGTACAGGCCCGGTGCTCGTGGTGGGGTACAGGCCCGGTGCTCGGGGTGGTGTACAGGCCCGGTGCTGGGAGTGGGGTACAGGCCCTGTGCTGGGAGTGGGATACAGGCCCGGTGCTGGGAGTGGGGTAGAGGCCCGGTGCTGGGAGTGGGATACAGGCACGGTGCTGGGAGTGGGATACAGGCCCGATGCTGGGAGTGGGGTACAGGCCCGATGCTGGGAGTGGGGTACAGGCCCGGTGCTCGGGGTGGTGTACAGGCCCGGTGCTGGGAGTGGGGTACAGGCCCGGTGCTGGGAGTGGGGTACAGGCCCGGTGCTCGGGGTGGGGTACAGGCCCGGTGCTGGGAATGGGATACAGGCCCGATGCTGGGAGTGGGGTACAGGCCCGGTGCTGGGAGTGAGGTACAGGCCCGGTGCTCGGGGTGGTGTACAGGCCCGGTGCTGGGAGTGGGATATAGGCCCGGTGCTCGGGGTGGTGTACAGGCCCAGTGCTGGGAGTGGGATATAGGCCCGGTGCTGGGAGTGGGATACAGGCCCGGTGCTGGGAGTGGGGTACAGGCCCGGTGCTGGGAGTGGGGTACAGGCCCGGTGCTGGGAGTGGGGTACAGGCCCGGTGCTCGGGGTGGTGTACAGGCCCGGTGCTGGGAGTGGGGTACAGGCCCGGTGCTGGGAGTGGAATACAGGCCCGGTGCTGGGAGTGGGATACAGGCCCGGTGCTCGGGGTGGGGTACAGGCCCGGTGCTGGGAGTGGGGTACAGGCCCGGTGCTGGGAGTGGGGTACAGGCCCGGTGCTGGGAGTGGGGTACATGCCCGGTGCTCGGGGTGGGGTACAGGCCCGGTGCTGGGAGTGGGGTACAGGCCCGGTGCTGGGAGTGGGGTACAGGCCCGGTGCTCGGGGTGGTGTACAGGCCCGGTGCTGGGAGTGGGGTACAGGCCCGGTGCTGGGAGTGGGATACAGGCCCGGTGCTGGGAGTGGGGTACAGGCCCGGTGCTCGGGGTGGGGTACAGGCCTGGTGCTGGGAGTGGGGTACAGGCCCGGTGCTGGGAGTGGGGTACAGGCCCGGTGCTCGGGGTCGGGTACAGGCCCGGTGCTGGGAGTGGGGTACAGGCCCGGTGCTGGGAGTGAGGTACAGGCCCGGTGCTGGGAGTGGGGTACAGGCCCGGTGCTGGGAGTGAGGTACAGGCCCGGTGCTCGGGGTGGTGTACAGGCCCGGTGCTGGGAGTGGGATATAGGCCCGGTGCTCGGGGTGGTGTACAGGCCCAGTGCTGGGAGTGGGATATAGGCCCGGTGCTGGGAGTGGGATACAGGCCCGGTGCTGGGAGTGGGGTACAGGCCCGGTGCTGGGAGTGGGGTACAGGCCCGGTGCTGGGAGTGGGGTACAGGCCCGGTGCTCGGGGTGGTGTACAGGCCCGGTGCTGGGAGTGGGGTACAGGCCCGGTGCTGGGAGTGGAATACAGGCCCGGTGCTGGGAGTGGGATACAGGCCCGGTGCTCGGGGTGGGGTACAGGCCCGGTGCTGGGAGTGGGGTACAGGCCCGGTGCTGGGAGTGGGGTACAGGCCCGGTGCTGGGAGTGGGGTACATGCCCGGTGCTCGGGGTGGGGTACAGGCCCGGTGCTGGGAGTGGGGTACAGGCCCGGTGCTGGGAGTGGGGTACAGGCCCGGTGCTCGGGGTGGTGTACAGGCCCGGTGCTGGGACTGGGGTACAGGCCCGGTGCTGGGAGTGGGATACAGGCCCGGTGCTGGGAGTGGGGTACAGGCCCGGTGCTCGGGGTGGGGTACAGGCCTGGTGCTGGGAGTGGGGTACAGGCCCGGTGCTGGGAGTGGGGTACAGGCCCGGTGCTCGGGGTCGGGTACAGGCCCGGTGCTGGGAGTGGGGTACAGGCCCGGTGCTGGGAGTGGGGTACATGCCCAGTGCTGGGAGTGAGGTACAGGCCCGGTGCTCGGGGTGGATTACAGGCCGGGTGCTGGGAGTGGGGTACAGGCCCGGTGCTCGTGGTGGGGTACAGGCCCGGTGCTCGGGGTGGTGTACAGGCCCGGTGCTGGGAGTGGGGTACAGGCCCAATGCTGGGAGTGGGATACAGGCCCGGTGCTGGGAGTGGGGTAGAGGCCCGGTGCTTGGGGTGGGGTACAGGCCCGGTGCTGGGAGTGGGGTACAGGCCCGGTGCTCGGGGTGGTGTACAGGCCCGGTGCTGGGAGTGGGGTACAGGCCCGGTGCTGGGAGTGGGGTACAGGCCCGGTGCTCGGGGTGGGGTACAGGCCCGGTGCTGGGAGTGGGGTACAGTCCCGATGCTGGGAGTGGGGTACAGGCCCGGTGCTCGGGGTGGGGTACAGGCCCGGTGCTGGGAGTGGCGTACAGGCCCGGTGCTGGGAGTGGGGTACAGGCCCGGTGCAGGGAGTGGGGTACAGGCCCGGTGCTCGGGGTGGGGTACAGGCCCGGAGCTGGGAGTGGGGTTACATGCCTGGTGCTGGGATGAGGTACTGGCCCGGTGCTCGGGGTGGGGTACAGGCCCGGTGCTGGGAGTGGGGTACAGGCCCGGTGCTGGGAGTGGGGTACAGGCCCGGTGCTGGGAGTGGGGTACAGGCCCGGTGCTGGGAGTGGGGTACAGGCCCGGTGCTCGGGGTGGGGTACAGGCCTGGTACTCGGGTGGGGTACAGGCCCGGTGCTGGGAGTGGGGTACAGGCCCGGTGCTCGGGGTGGGGTACAGGCCTGGTGCTGGGAGTGGGATATAGGCCCGGTGCTGGGAGTGGGGTACAACCCGGTGCTGGGAGTGGGGTACAGGCCCGGTGCTCGGGGTGGGGTACAGACCCGGTGCTCGGGGTGGTGTACAGGCCCGGTGCTGGGAGTGGGGTACAGGCCCGGTGCTGGGAGTGGCGTACAGGCCCGGTGCTCGGGGTGGTGTACAGGCCCGGTGCTGGGAGTGGGATACAGGCCCGGTGCTGGGAGTGGGATACAGGCCCGATGCTGGGAGTGGGATACAGGCCCGGTGCTGGGAGTGGGGTACAACCCGGTGCTGGGAGAGGGGTACAGGCCCGGTGCTGGGAGTGGGGTACAGGCCCGGTGCTCGGGGTGGGGTACAGGCCCGGTGCTGGGAGTGGGGTACAGGCCCGGTGCTGGGAGTGGGGTACAGGCCCGGTGCTGGGAGTGGGGTACAGGCCCGGTGCTGGGAGTGGGGTACATGCCTGGTGCTGGGAGTGAGGTACAGGCCCGGTGCTCGGGGTGGGGTACAGGCCTGGTACTGGGAGTGGGGTACAGGCCCAGTGCTGCGAGTGGGGTACAGGCCCGATGCTGGGAGTGGGGTACATGCCTGGCGCTGGGAGTGGGGTACAGGCTCGGTGCTCGGGGTGGGGTACAGGCCCGGTGCTGGGAGTGGGGTACAGGTCCTGTGCTGGGAGTGGGGTACAGGCCCGATGCTGGGAGTGGGGTACAGGCCCGGTGCTCGGGGTGGGATACAGGCCCGGTGCTGGGAGTGGGGTACATGCCTGGTGCTGGGAGTGAGGTACAGGCCCGGTGCTCAGGGTGGGGTACAGGCCCGGTGCTAGAGTGCGGTACAGGCCCGGTGCTGGGAGTGGGGTACAGGCCCGGTGCTCGGGGTGGGGTACAGGCCCGGTGCTGGGAGTGGGGTACATGCCTGGTGCTGGGAGTGGGGTACAGGCCCGGTGCTCGGGGTGGGGTACAGGCCCGGTGCTGGGAGTGGGGTACAGGCCGGGTGCTGGGAGTGGGGTACAGGCCCGGTGCTGGGAGTGGGGTACAGGCCCGGTGCTGAGAGTGGGGTACAGGCCCGGTGCTGGGAGTGGGGTACAGGCCCGGTGCTGGGAGTGGGGTACATGCCCGGTGCTGGGAGTGAGGTACAGGCCCGGTGCTCGGGGTGGTGTACAGGCCGGGTGCTGGGAGTGGGGTACAGGCCCGGTGCTCGGGGTGGGGTACAGGCCCGGTGCTGGGAGTGGTGTACAGGCCCGGTGCTCGGGGTGGGGTACAGGCCCGGTGCTGGGAGTGGGGTACAGGCCCGATGCTGGGAGTGGGGTACAGGCCCGGTGCTCGGGGTGGGGTACAGGCCCAGTGCTGGGAGTGGTGTACAGGCCCGGTGCTGGGAGTGGGGTACAGGCCCGGTGCTGGGAGTGGGGTACAGGCCCGGTGCTGGGAGTGGGGTACAGGCCCGGTGCTGGGAGTGGGGTACAGGCCCGGTGCTGGGAGTGGGGTACATGCCTGGTGCTGGGAGTGAGGTACAGACCCGGTGCTCGGGGTGGGGTACAGGCCTGGTACTGGGAGTGGGGTACAGGCCCAGTGCTGCGAGTGGGGTACAGGCCCGATGCTGGGAGTGGGGTACATGCCTGGCGCTGGGAGTGGGGTACAGGCTCGGTGCTCGGGGTGGGGTACAGGCCCGGTGCTGGGAGTGGGGTACAGGTCCTGTGCTGGGAGTGGGGTACAGGCCCGATGCTGGGAGTGGGGTACAGGCCCGGTGCTCGGGGTGGGATACAGGCCCGGTGCTGGGAGTGGGGTACATGCCTGGTGCTGGGAGTGAGGTACAGGCCCGGTGCTCGGGGTGGGGTACAGGCCCGGTGCTAGAGTGCGGTACAGGCCCGGTGCTGGGAGTGGGGTACAGGCCCGGTGCTCGGGGTGGGGTACAGGCCCGGTGCTGGGAGTGGGGTACATGCCTGGTGCTGGGAGTGGGGTACAGGCCCGGTGCTCGGGGTGGGGTACAGGCCCGGTGCTGGGAGTGGGGTACAGGCCGGGTGCTGGGAGTGGGGTACAGGCCCGGTGCTGGGAGTGGGGTACAGGCCCGGTGCTGAGAGTGGGGTACAGGCCCGGTGCTGGGAGTGGGGTACAGGCCCGGTGCTGGGAGTGGGGTACATGCCCGGTGCTGGGAGTGAGGTACAGGCCCGGTGCTCGGGGTGGTGTACAGGCCGGGTGCTGGGAGTGGGGTACAGGCCCGGTGCTCGGGGTGGGGTACAGGCCCGGTGCTGGGAGTGGTGTACAGGCCCGGTGCTCGGGGTGGGGTACAGGCCCGGTGCTGGGAGTGGGATATAGGCCCGGTGCTGGGAGTGGGGTACAGGCCCGGTGCAGGGAGAGGGGTACAGGCCCGGTGCTGGGACTGGGATACAGGCCCGGTGCTGGGAATGGGGTACAACCCGGTGCTGGGAGAGGGGTACAGGCCCGGTGCTGGGAGTGGGGTACAGGCCCGGTGCTCGGGGTGGGGTACAGGCCCAGTGCTGGGAGTGGGGTACAGGCCCGGTGCTGGGAGTGAGGTACAGGCCCGGTGCTCGGGGTGGTGTACAGGCCGGGTGCTGGGAGTGGGGTACAGGCCCGGTGCTCGGGGTGGGGTACAGGCCCGGTGCTCGGGGTGGGATACAGGCCCGGTGCTGGGAGTGGGGTACAGGCCCGGTGCTGGGAGTGGGGTATAGGCCCGATGCTGGGAGTGGGGTACAGGCCCGGTGCTGGGAGTGGGGTACAGGCCCGATGCTGGGAGTGGGGTACAGGCCCGGTGCTCGGGGTGGGGTACCATCCCGGTGCTGGGAGTGGCGTACAGGCCCGGTGCTGGGAGTGGGGTACAGGCCCGGTGCTGGGAGTGGGGTACAGGCCCGGTGCTCGGGGTTGGGTATAGGCCCGGTGCTGGGAGTGGGGTACATGCCTGGTGCTGGGAGTGAGGTACAGGCCCGGTGCTCGGGGTGGGGTACAGGCCCGGTGCTGGGAGTGGGGTACAGGCCCAGTGCTGGGAGTGGGGTACAGGCCCGATGCTGGGAGTGGGGTACAGGCCCGGTGCTCGGGGTGGGGTACAGGCCCGGTGCTGGGAGTGGTGTACAGGCCCGGTGCTGGGAGTGGGGTACAGGCCGGGTGCTGGGAGTGGGGTACAGGCCCGGTGCTGGGAGTGGGGTACAGGCCCGGTGCTGAGAGTGGGGTACAGGCCCGGTGCTGGGAGTGGGGTACAGGCCCGGTGCTGGGAGTGGGGTACATGCCCGGTGCTGGGAGTGAGGTACAGGCCCGGTGCTCGGGGTGGTGTACAGGCCGGGTGCTGGGAGTGGGGTACAGGCCCGGTGCTCGGGGTGGGGTACAGGCCCGGTGCTGGGAGTGGTGTACAGGCCCGGTGCTCGGGGTGGGGTACAGGCCCGGTGCTGGGAGTGGGGTACAGGCCCGATGCTGGGAGTGGGGTACAGGCCCGGTGCTCGGGGTGGGGTACAGGCCCAGTGCTGGGAGTGGTGTACAGGCCCGGTGCTGGGAGTGGGGTACAGGCCCGGTGCTGGGAGTGGGGTACAGGCCCGGTGCTGGGAGTGGGGTACAGGCCCGGTGCTGGGAGTGGGGTACAGGCCCGGTGCTGGGAGTGGGGTACATGCCTGGTGCTGGGAGTGAGGTACAGACCCGGTGCTCGGGGTGGGGTACAGGCCTGGTACTGGGAGTGGGGTACAGGCCCAGTGCTGCGAGTGGGGTACAGGCCCGATGCTGGGAGTGGGGTACATGCCTGGCGCTGGGAGTGGGGTACAGGCTCGGTGCTCGGGGTGGGGTACAGGCCCGGTGCTGGGAGTGGGGTACAGGTCCTGTGCTGGGAGTGGGGTACAGGCCCGATGCTGGGAGTGGGGTACAGGCCCGGTGCTCGGGGTGGGATACAGGCCCGGTGCTGGGAGTGGGGTACATGCCTGGTGCTGGGAGTGAGGTACAGGCCCGGTGCTCGGGGTGGGGTACAGGCCCGGTGCTAGAGTGCGGTACAGGCCCGGTGCTGGGAGTGGGGGTACAGGCCCGGTGCTCGGGGTGGGGTACAGGCCCGGTGCTGGGAGTGGGGTACATGCCTGGTGCTGGGAGTGGGGTACAGGCCCGGTGCTCGGGGTGGGGTACAGGCCCGGTGCTGGGAGTGGGGTACAGGCCGGGTGCTGGGAGTGGGGTACAGGCCCGGTGCTGGGAGTGGGGTACAGGCCCGGTGCTGAGAGTGGGGTACAGGCCCGGTGCTGGGAGTGGGGTACAGGCCCGGTGCTGGGAGTGGGGTACATGCCCGGTGCTGGGAGTGAGGTACAGGCCCGGTGCTCGGGGTGGTGTACAGGCCGGGTGCTGGGAGTGGGGTACAGGCCCGGTGCTCGGGGTGGGGTACAGGCCCGGTGCTGGGAGTGGTGTACAGGCCCGGTGCTCGGGGTGGGGTACAGGCCCGGTGCTGGGAGTGGGATATAGGCCCGGTGCTGGGAGTGGGGTACAGGCCCGGTGCAGGGAGAGGGGTACAGGCCCGGTGCTGGGACTGGGATACAGGCCCGGTGCTGGGAATGGGGTACAACCCGGTGCTGGGAGAGGGGTACAGGCCCGGTGCTGGGAGTGGGGTACAGGCCCGGTGCTCGGGGTGGGGTACAGGCCCAGTGCTGGGAGTGGGGTACAGGCCCGGTGCTGGGAGTGGGGTACAGGCCCGGTGCTGGGAGTGGGGTACAGGCCCGGTGCTGGGAGTGGGGTACAGGCCCGGTGCTGGGAGTGGGGTACAGGCCCGGTGCTGGGAGTGGGGTACATGCCCGGTGCTGGGAGTGAGGTACAGGCCCGGTGCTCGGGGTGGTGTACAGGCCGGGTGCTGGGAGTGGGGTACAGGCCCGGTGCTCGGGGTGGGGTACAGGCCCGGTGCTCGGGGTGGGATACAGGCCCGGTGCTGGGAGTGGGGTACAGGCCCGGTGCTGGGAGTGGGGTATAGGCCCGATGCTGGGAGTGGGGTACAGGCCCGGTGCTGGGAGTGGGGTACAGGCCCGATGCTGGGAGTGGGGTACAGGCCCGGTGCTCGGGGTGGGGTACCATCCCGGTGCTGGGAGTGGCGTACAGGCCCGGTGCTGGGAGTGGGGTACAGGCCCGGTGCTGGGAGTGGGGTACAGGCCCGGTGCTCGGGGTTGGGTATAGGCCCGGTGCTGGGAGTGGGGTACATGCCTGGTGCTGGGAGTGAGGTACAGGCCCGGTGCTCGGGGTGGGGTACAGGCCCGGTGCTGGGAGTGGGGTACAGGCCCAGTGCTGGGAGTGGGGTACAGGCCCGATGCTGGGAGTGGGGTACAGGCCCGGTGCTCGGGGTGGGGTACAGGCCCGGTGCTGGGAGTGGTGTACAGGCCCGGTGCTGGGAGTGGGGTACAGGCCCGGTGCTGGGAGTGGGGTACAGGCCCGGTGCTGGGAGTGGGGTACAGGCCCGGTGCTGGGAGTGGGGTACAGGCCCGGTGCTGGGAGTGGGGTACATGCCTGGTGCTGGGAGTGAGGTACAGGCCCGGTGCTCGGGGTGGGGTACAGGCCTGGTACTGGGAGTGGGGTACAGGCCCAGTGCTGCGAGTGGGGTACAGGCCCGATGCTGGGAGTGGGGTACATGCCTGGCGCTGGGAGTGGGGTACAGGCTCGGTGCTCGGGGTGGGGTACAGGCCCGGTGCTGGGAGTGGGGTACAGGTCCTGTGCTGGGAGTGGGGTACAGGCCCGATGCTGGGAGTGGGGTACAGGCCCGGTGCTCGGGGTGGGATACAGGCCCGGTGCTGGGAGTGGGGTACATGCCTGGTGCTGGGAGTGAGGTACAGGCCCGGTGCTCGGGGTGGGGTACAGGCCCGGTGCTAGAGTGCGGTACAGGCCCGGTGCTGGGAGTGGGGTACAGGCCCGGTGCTCGGGGTGGGGTACAGGCCCGGTGCTGGGAGTGGGGTACATGCCTGGTGCTGGGAGTGGGGTACAGGCCCGGTGCTCGGGGTGGGGTACAGGCCCGGTGCTGGGAGTGGGGTACAGGCCGGGTGCTGGGAGTGGGGTACAGGCCCGGTGCTGGGAGTGGGGTACAGGCCCGGTGCTGAGAGTGGGGTACAGGCCCGGTGCTGGGAGTGGGGTACAGGCCCGGTGCTGGGAGTGGGGTACATGCCCGGTGCTGGGAGTGAGGTACAGGCCCGGTGCTCGGGGTGGTGTACAGGCCGGGTGCTGGGAGTGGGGTACAGGCCCGGTGCTCGGGGTGGGGTACAGGCCCGGTGCTGGGAGTGGTGTACAGGCCCGGTGCTCGGGGTGGGGTACAGGCCCGGTGCTGGGAGTGGGATATAGGCCCGGTGCTGGGAGTGGGGTACAGGCCCGGTGCAGGGAGAGGGGTACAGGCCCGGTGCTGGGACTGGGATACAGGCCCGGTGCTGGGAATGGGGTACAACCCGGTGCTGGGAGAGGGGTACAGGCCCGGTGCTGGGAGTGGGGTACAGGCCCGGTGCTCGGGGTGGGGTACAGGCCCAGTGCTGGGAGTGGGGTACAGGCCCGGTGCTGGGAGTGGGGTACAGGCCCGGTGCTGGGAGTGGGGTACAGGCCCGGTGCTGGGAGTGGGGTACAGGCCCGGTGCTGGGAGTGGGGTACAGGCCCGGTGCTGGGAGTGGGGTACATGCCCGGTGCTGGGAGTGAGGTACAGGCCCGGTGCTCGGGGTGGTGTACAGGCCGGGTGCTGGGAGTGGGGTACAGGCCCGGTGCTCGGGGTGGGGTACAGGCCCGGTGCTCGGGGTGGGATACAGGCCCGGTGCTGGGAGTGGGGTACAGGCCCGGTGCTGGGAGTGGGGTATAGGCCCGATGCTGGGAGTGGGGTACAGGCCCGGTGCTGGGAGTGGGGTACAGGCCCGATGCTGGGAGTGGGGTACAGGCCCGGTGCTCGGGGTGGGGTACCATCCCGGTGCTGGGAGTGGCGTACAGGCCCGGTGCTGGGAGTGGGGTACAGGCCCGGTGCTGGGAGTGGGGTACAGGCCCGGTGCTCGGGGTTGGGTATAGGCCCGGTGCTGGGAGTGGGGTACATGCCTGGTGCTGGGAGTGAGGTACAGGCCCGGTGCTCGGGGTGGGGTACAGGCCCGGTGCTGGGAGTGGGGTACAGGCCCAGTGCTGGGAGTGGGGTACAGGCCCGATGCTGGGAGTGGGGTACAGGCCCGGTGCTCGGGGTGGGGTACAGGCCCGGTGCTGGGAGTGGTGTACAGGCCCGGTGCTGGGAGTGGGGTACAGGCCCGGTGCTGGGAGTGGGGTACAGGCCCGGTGCTCGGGGTGGGATACAGGCCCGGTGCTGGGAGTGGGGTACATGCCTGGTGCTGGGAGTGAGGTACAGGCCCGGTGCTCGGGGTGGGGTACAGGCCCGGTGCTAGAGTGGGGTACAGGCCCGGTGCTGGGAGTGGGGTACAGGCCCGGTGCTCGGGGTGGGGTACAGGCCCGGTGCTGGGAGTGGGGTACATGCCTGGTGCTGGGAGTGGGGTACAGGACCGGCGCTGGAAGTGGGGTACAGGCCCGGTGCTGGGAGTGGGGTACAGGCCCGGTGCTGGGAGTGGGGTACAGGCCCGGTGCTGGGAGTGGGGTACAGGCCCGGTGCTGGGAGTGGGGTACAGGCCCGGTGCTGGGAGTGGGGTACAGGCCCGGTGCTGGGAGTGGGGTACATGCCCCGTGCTGGGAGTGAGGTACAGGCCCGGTGCTCGGGGTGGTGTACAGGCCGGCTGCTGGGAGTAGGGGTACAGGCCCGGTGCTCGGGGTGGGGTACAGGCCCGGTGATGGGAGTGGTGTACAGGCCCGGTGCTCGGGGTGGGGTACAGGCCCGGTGCTGGGAGGGGGTTTAGGCCCGGTGCTTGGGTTGGGGTACAGGCCCGGTGCTAGGAGTGGGGTACAGGCCCGGTGCAGGGAGTGGGGTACAGGCCCGGTGCTGGGACTGGGATACAGGCCCGGTGCTGGGAGTGGGGTACAACCCGGTGCTGGGAGTGGGGTACAACCTGGTGCTGGGAGTGGGGTACAGGCCCGGTGCTGGGAGTGGGGTACCTCCTTGCACTGTTATCCTATCGGTCCCCTGGGGTAGCTGCAGGCACTCAGACAGAATGATGTGAGAGCTGTCAGGTTAGTGAGCTATGGTAATACGCTACAAATGTTCAGGAGCCCCAGAGAGTCGAGGGGATAAGCCTCCCGACAGAGCAGAGTTAGGACGAGCAGGCATGTAATGAAATGTTCTCCTTTTATGTATTAAAATGCACTTGTACATTTCCCCGTGTGTCAGAGTAATTAATCGGACTCACGACAGCCCAGGTTAGACTCCTCGCAGCACAATTGTATTCCCTTGGCGGTGTCACCTGCTTTGACTGCAGATTTACTAAATCACACACCGAGAGACAATGCACAGAATAGAAAGCAGAGTCAAAATCCCATCTTCACCAGGGCCGGGGAGAGGGAGGGAAAAAGATACATAGAGACATGAAGAAGGAAAGAGAAAGAAAGACATGCAGAGACATGAGAGGGGGAGAGAGAGAGAGAGAGAGAGGGAGAGACAGAGAGAGGGAGAGAGACAGAGAGAGGGGAGAGAGAGAGAGGAGAGACAGAGAGAGGGAGAGACAGAGAGAGGGGAGAGAGAGAGAGAGAGAGGGAGAGACAGAGAGAGGGAGAGAGACAGAGAGAGGGGGAGAGAGAGAGAGAGAGAGAGGGAGAGACGGAGAGAGGGAGAGAGACAGAGAGAGGGAGAGAGAGAGGGAGAGAGAGAGAGGGAGAGACAGAGACAGAGAGAGAGGAAGAGAGACAGAGAGAGGGAGAGAGACAGAGAGAGGGAGAGACAGAGACAGAGAGAGAGGAAGAGAGACAGAGAGAGTGGGAGAGAGAGAGAGAGGGAGAGAGAGAGAGGGAGAGGCGGTGAGAGGGAGAGAGAGAGGGGGGGAAACAGAGAGGGAGAGACAGAGAGAGAGGGAAAGATAGAGAAGGAGAGACAGAGAGAGAGGGAGAGACAAAGGGCACACAGACACACAGACAGAAACGCACAGACACAGACACAAACACACACCCATACAAACACACTGACACACATACACAAAGTCACAGACACACACTCAGGCCCACACATGCCTGAAAGAAGAGTGGTTATTGGAAAACTTGCTGATATTAGGATTTTCTTTTTCCACAGCTAATATACAGGGATACACATTCCAGTAACAGGAGAAAGAGAGTGTATGCTGGAAAACAGCTCTCCTTCAATGGCTTATTTGTGACTCCAGACCCATAGCAATGTGGTTGACTCTTAACTGCCCTCTGAAATGGCCTAGCAAGTCACTCAATTGTAACTAACCGCTACGAAACAAAATAATAAGAATGAAACCGGACGGACCACCCGGCATCGACCTCGGCACCGGCTACGGACACGGCACGCCCAGTCGACCCTGCAAAGTCCTCCTCACCAACATCTGGGGACTTGTGCCAAAATTGGGAGAGCTGTCCCACAGACTAGTCAAGCAACAGCCTGACATAGTCATACTCACAGAATCATACCTTTCAGTTAATGTCCCAAACTCCTCCATCACCATCCCTGGGTATGTCCTGTCCTACCGGCAGGGCAGACCCACCAGAGGTGGTGGCACAGTGGAATACAGTCGGGAGGGAGTGGCCCTGGGAGTCCTCAACATTAACTCCAGACCCCATGAAGTCTCATGGCTTCAGGTCAAGCATGGGCAAGGAAACCTCCTGCTGATTACCACCTACTGCCCTCCCTCAGCTGATGAATCAGTACTCCTCCATGTTGAACACCACTTGGAAGAAACACTGAGAGTAGCAAGAGCACAGAATGTATTCTGGGTGGGGGACTTCAACGTCCATCACCAAGTGTGGCTTGGTAGCACCACTACTGACCGAGCTGGCCGAGTCCTGTGGCAGGTGGTGAGAGAACCAACACGAGGAAAAAACCTACTTGAACTCGTCCTCACCAATCTACCTGTCGCAGATGCATCTGACCATGACAGTATTGGTAGCAGTGACCACCGCACAGTCATTGTGGAGATGAAGTCCCATCTTCACACTGAGGACACCCTCCATCGTGTTGTGTGGCACTACCACCGTGCTAAATGGGATAGATTCAGAACAGATCTAGCAGCTCAAAACTGGGCATCCATGAGGCGCTGTGGCCCATCAGCAGCAGCAGAATTGTATTCCACCACAATCTGTAACCTCAAGGCCCGGCATATCCCTCACTCTACCATTACCACCAAGCCAGGGGACCAACCCTGGCTCAATAAGGAGTGTAGAAGAGCATGCCAGGAGCAGCACCAGGTGTATCTAAAAATGAGGTGCCAACCTGGGGAAGCTGCAACACAGGATTACATGCATGCTAAAAAGCGGAAGCAGCATGCTATAGACAGGGCTAAGCGATCCCACAATCAACGGATCAGATCAAAGCTCTGCAGTCCTGCCAAATCCAGTCGTGAATGGTGGTGGACCATTAAACAACTAACGGAAGGAGGAGGCTTCAAGAATATCCCCATCCTCAATGATGGTGGAGCCCAGCACGTGAGTGCAAAAGACAAGGCTGAAGCGTTTGCAACCAACTTCAGCTAGAAGTGCCGAGTGGATGATCCATATCGGCCTACTCCCGAGGTCCCCACCATCACAGAAGCCAGTCTTCAGCCAATTCAATTCACTCCACATGATATCAAGAAACGGCTGAGCGCACTGGATACAGCAAAGGCTATGGGCCCCGACTACATCCCGGCTATCGTGTTGAAGACTTGTGCTCCAGAACTAGCCGCACCTCTAGCCAAGCTGTTCCAGTACAGCTACAACACTGGCATCTATCCGACAATGTGGAAAACTGCCCAGGTATGTCCTGTCCACAAAAAGCAGGACAAATCCAACCCGGCTAATTACCGCTCCATCAGTCTACTCTCAATCATCAGCAAAGTGATGGAAGGTGTCATCAACAGTGCTATCAAGTGGCACTTACTCACCAATAACCTGCTCACTGATGCCCAGTTTGGGTTCCGCCAAGACCACTCGTCTCCCGATCTCATTACAGCCTTGGTCCAAACATGGACAAAGGAGCTGAATTCCAGAGGTGAGGTGAGAGTGACTGCCCTTTACATTAAGGCAGCATTTGACCGAGTCTGGCATCAAGGAGCCCTCGTAAAACTGGAGTCAATGGGAATCAGGGGGAAAACACTCCATTGGCTGGAGTCATACCTAGCACAAAGGAAGATGGTTGTGGTGGTTGAAGGTCAATCATCACAGCCCCAGGACATCGCTGCAGGAGTTCCTCAGGGCAGTGTCCTAGGCCCAACCATCTTCAGCTGCTTCATCAATGACCTTCCCTCCAACATAAGGTCAGAAATGGGGATGTTCGCTGATGACTGCACAGTGTTCAGCGCCATTCACAACTCCTCAGATAATGAAGCAGTCCATGCCCGCATGCAACAAGACCTGGACGACGTTCAGGCTTCGGCTGATAAGTGGCAGGTAACATTCGCGCCACAGAAGTGCCAGGCAATGACTATCTCCAACAAGCGAGAGTCTAACTACCTCCCCTTAACATTCAATGGCATTACCATCGCCGAATCCCCCACTATCAACATCCTGGGGGTCACCATTAACCAGAAACTTAACTGGACCAGCCACATAAATACTGTGGCAACAAGAGCAGGTCAGAGGCTAGGTATTCTGCGGCGAGTGTCTCACCTCCTGACTCCCCAAAGCCTTTCCACCATCTACGAGGCACAAGTAATACTGTCCACTTGCCTGGATGAGTGCAGCTCCAACAACACTCAAGAAGCTCGACACCATCCAGGACAAAGCAGCCCGCTTGATTGGCACCCCATCCACCACCTTAAACATTCACTCCCTCCACCACTGGTGTACCGTGGCTGCAGTGTGTACCATCTACAAGATGCACTGCAGCAACTCGCCAAGGCTTCTTCGGCAGCACCTCCCAAACCCGCGACCTCTTCCACCTAGAAGGACAAGGGCAGCAGGCGCGTGGGAACTCCACCACCTCCAAGTTCCGCTCCAAGTCACACACCATCCTGACTTAGAAGTATATCGGCCGATCCTTCATCGTCACTGGGTCAACATCCTGGAACTCCCTCCCTAACAGCACTGTGGGAGTACCATCACCACACGGACTGCAGCGGTTCAAGAAGGCAGCTCACCACCACCTTCTCAAGGGCAATTAGGGATGGGCAATAAATGCTGGCTTTGCCAGCGATGCCCACATCCCATAAACGAATTAAAAAAAAGAAATTTAGTTGCCCTGAAAAGAATGGAAAGGAATCTGGACATCAAGCTGTAATGCCGTCCATTATTCGTCTTTTTTCCACCAAAGATGTTTGCCTTTCCCTACATTCTGGAAACAGAAATTTCCCCCGCCCTGATAAACAGGATTGGAGAGGCTCTGGGGAAGCATCTGCTGAGCATATTAAGCATGGATTTCTCTGAACATGATCCAAACCCAGTAAACCAAGTTCCCACGGATGTGCCCAATTCCAACTAGGATGCATCTCTCTATCCCCAGGGGCTAGGGTTTACTGTCCCCTCCCATCTCTCTATCCCCCAGGGGCTAGGGTTTACTGTCCCCTCCCATCTCTCTATCCCCAGGGGCTAGGGTTTACTGTCCCCTCCCATCTCTCTATCCCCAGGGGCTAGGGTTTACTGTCCCCTCCCATCTCTCTATCCCCCAGGGGCAAGGGTTTTACTGTCCCCTCCCATCTCTCTATCCCCCAGGGGCTAGGGTTTTACTGTCCCCTCCCATCTCTCTATCCCCAGGGGCTAGGGTTTACTGTCCCCTCCATCTCTCTATCCCCCAGGGGCTAGGGTTTACTGTCCCCTCCCATCTCTCTATCCCCAGGGGCTAGGGTTTACTGTCCCCTCCCATCTCTCTATCCCCAGGGGCTAGGGTTTACTGTCACCTCCCATCTCTCTATCCCCCAGGGGCTAGGGTTTACTGTCCCCTCCCATCTCTCTATCCCCCAGGGGCTAGGGTTTACTGTCCCCTCCCATCTCTCTATCCCCAGGGGCTAGGGTTTACTGTCCCCTCCCATCTCTCTATCCCCAGGGGCTAGGGTTTACTGTCCCCTCCCATCTCTCTATCCCCAGGGGCTAGGGTTTACTGTCCCCTCCCATCTCTCTATCCCCAGGGGCTAGGGTTTACTGTCCCCTCCCATCTCTCTATCCCCCAGGGGCTAGGGTTTACTGTCCCCTCCCATCTCTCCATCCCCAGGGGCTAGGGTTTACTGTCCCCTCCCATCTCTCTATCCCCAGGGGCTAGGGTTTAATGTCCCCTCCCATCTCTCTATCCCCAGGGGCTAGGGTTTACTGTCCCCTCCCATCTCTCTATCCCCCAGGGGCTAGGGTTTACTGTCCCCTCCCATCTCTCTATCCCCCAGGAGCTAGGGTTTACTGTCCCCTCCCATCTCTCTATCCCCCAGTGGCTAGGGTTTACTGTCCCCTCCCATCTCTCTATCCCCAGGGGCTAGGGTTTACTGTCCCCTCCCATCTCTCTATCCCCAGGGGCTAGGGTTTACTGTCCCCTCCCATCTCTCTATCCCCCAGGGGCTAGGGTTTACTGTCCCCTCCCATCTCTCTATCCCCAGGGGCTAGGGTTTACTGTCCCATCCCATCTCTCTATCCCCCAGGGGCTAGGGTTTACTGTCCCCTCCCATCTCTCCATCCCCCAGGGGCTAGGGTTTACTGTCCCCTCCCATCTCTCTATCCCCAGGGGCTAGGGTTTAATGTCCCCTCCCATCTCTCTATCCCCAGGGGCTAGGGTTTACTGTCCCCTCCCATCTCTCTATCCCCAGGGGCTAGGGTTTACTGTCCCCTCCCATCTCTCTATCCCCCAGGGGCTAGGGTTTACTGTCCCCTCCCATCTCTCTATCCCCCAGGGGCTAGGGTTTACTGTGCCCTCCCATCTCTCTATCCCCAGGGGCTAGGGTTTACTGTCCCCTCCCATCTCTCTATCCCCAGGGGCTAGGGTTTACTGTCCCCTCCCATCTCCCTATCCCCAGGGGCTAGGGTTTACTGTCCCCTCCCATCTCTCTATCCCCCAGGGGCTAGGGTTTACTGTCCCCTCCCATCTCTCTATCCCCAGGGGCTAGGGTTTACTGTCCCCTCCCATCTCTCTATCCCCAGATGCTAGGGTTTACTGTCCCCTCCCATCTCTCTATCCCCAGGGGCTAGGGTTTACTGTCCCCTCCCATATCTCTATCCCCAGGGGCTTGGGTTTACTGTCCCCTCCCATCTCTCTATCCCCCAGGGGCTAGGGTTTACTGTCCCCTCCCATCTCTCTATCCCCAGGGGCTAGGGTTTACTGTCCCCTCCCATCTCTCTATCCCCAGGGGCTAGGGTTTACTGTCCCCTCCCATCTCTCTATCCCCAGGGGCTAGGGTTTACTGTCCCCTCCCATCTCTCTATCCCCAGGGGCTAGGGTTTACTGTCCCCTCCCATCTCTCTATCCCCAGGGGCTAGGGTTTACTGTCCCCTCCCATCTCTCTATCCCCAGAGGCTAGGGTTTACTGTCCCCTCCCATCTCTCTATCCCCCAGGGGCTAGGGTTTACTGTCCCCTCCCATCTCTCTATCCCCCAGGGGCTAGGGTTTACTGTCCCCTCCCATCTCTCTATCCCCAGGGGCTGTCTCTTCCCATCTCTCTATCCCCAGGGGCTAGGGTTTACTGTCCCCTCCCATCTCTCTATCCCCAGGGGCTAGGGTTTACTGTCCCCTCCCATCTCTCTATCCCCACGGGCTAGGGTTTACTGTCCCCTCCCATCTCTCTATCCCCAGGGGCTAGGGTTTACTGTCCCCTCCCATCTCTCTATCCCCAGGGGCTAGGGTTTACTGTCCCCTCCCATCTCTCTATCCCCACGGGCTAGGGTTTACTGTCCCCTCCTATCTCTCTATCCCCAGGGGCTAGGGTTTACTGTCCCCTCCCATATCTCTATCCCCAGGGGCTAGGGTTTACTGTCCCCTTCCATATCTCTATCCCCAGGGGCTAGGGTTTACTGTCCCCTCCCATCTCTCTATCCCCACGGGCTAGGGTTTACTGTCCCCTCCCATCTCTCTATCCCCCAGGGGCTAGGGTTTACTGTCCCCTCCCATCTCTCTATCCCCACGGGCTAGGGATTGCTGTCCCCTCCCGTCTGGGTGTCTCTGACTCCAACCCAGTGCTCCTTTCTCATGATCAGATTTTTTGACCACACATTTCTGCTTCCACCCTCTATGTCTCAGCACGTGCGCCTTCCCAGCGGCACTTTACCATGTAATTTCAGGGAGGAGGGAGGATACGAGTACCAGAACGTTAGTCTGGATCTGATGTTCTTTTCTCTATATTCTCCTGTAAACATACACAAGAGAAGGTCTCTCCTCCAGTGTCTCCCCTCCTCTCCTTAAGGTGCCATCTCTTGCTGGAATAGTGTTCCAGAGCAATAGGGAAACTGCCGGTATTCAATGCCCACACCGTGGGCCCCGATTTTAACTCCAGGTGGATTCCCCGCTCAGGCCTGAGTTAAAATTACAGTCGGGTCTCAATGATGTCATCGGATCGCAACATGCATTTGTAAAGAAGGACCCTGTAGGCGCATGTCCTTACTGCCTACTCAGGAGGGCAGGTTAAAATTGCAGATGTTGCGATCATGGCGGCTTTCAGACAGGTAAGAGCCAGAGCGATTTTAACCGCCAGGTTTCCGCTGAGCGACTAGGGTTAAAATTGCCCCCATGTGTCAGCCTAGAAAGCCTGTGGGCAGGCCATTCTAGCAAGATGTGCAGCTCAGCTGAATCTGATCCTGTCCGGACCTGACATCCACACACAGCAGGGGTCAGTGGATAGGGATCAGGAGTAGGAAACCTGGCAGGAGTGCGAAGGCCAATCGTAGCCTGCCTGACACCCCCAGAGGTGAGATTAGCGAACTCAGCACAGACCAGCGACTTTCATGATCTGTATGATATGGTGTGTTGACCCACTGACCCACCAAGCACGGCGCACAATTTGCTTTTACTTTGTGCGAAGCTGCAGCACACAGCAGACTGAGCACGAAGCAGCAGATTCCAGCAATGCTGTACGTGGAAGGATGGATCGCTGACGGACAGACGGTCTTGCTGGGTGCACATTCTCTATGAATTTAGTGAAGCAATTCACGCGTTCAACAGCGACAGGGTTTACGATTTAAAATCCATCTCAGAGCTGAGCAATTGTCACGCTTTAAAGTTCATTACCTTGCAGTGAGAACTCAGCCCCAGCCCCGTGTTTGCTGAGCTGTGGGATCAGTGCACTTTGCACTTGCCTCAGCATCCAACACGGGCTCTCTCTGTACCGACACACCGTGCAGAATGCAGTCACCATCTGTGAAATCTAATTTGGATGAAAAAAACCCCCCCTCCAAATCCTGGAAAACTGAATTAGAAATAAAAAATTCTGGGAATATTCAGTAGGCCAATCGGAATCTGATGACAGATTAACGATCTGGGCACAGACTCTTCATTAGAACTGGGGCATTTCCAACATTTTCTCTTTTCTGTATAAAAACCCTGCAGTTTAAAGATCTCGTAACGTAGGGATAAGACGAGACAGTAATAGTGATAGTACCCGCAGAGCCTGGGCAGGCTGGAAGAATCGCCCGCTCTATAGAGTGACTGCTTTACTCACCACAACTGAGTGCTTTCTCTCCCCTCCCCCCAGTTATTCATTTTCAAACTATTCTGGATTCATTTCATGTCCTGGGGCCAACATTTATCCCTCAACATCACGAAAACAGATTGTCTGGTCATTATCACATTGCTGTTTGTGGGAGCTTGCTGTGTGCAAGTTGGCTGCCGCATTTCCCACATTACAACAGTGACTACACTTCAAAAAAGTACTTCATTGGCTGTAAAGTGCTTTGGGATGACCTGCGGGAGTGAAAGGCGCTATATACATGCAAGTCTTCCTTTCTGGATGAAGGGTAGCGATGAGGATGAAACATATATAAAGACTAATAAGATATTGACTTACATTAGAAGAATGTTAGAATACCAATCAAAAAGGGTTTCATTACTGTATCAGGCATTAGTTAGAGCCCCAACTGGAATATTGTGTACTGTCCTGTCAATGAATCACAGGAAGGATATTTTAGGAACATAGGAACAGGAGGAGGCCATTCAGCCCCTCGAGCCTGTTCTGCCATTCAATGAGATCATGGCTGATCTGTGACCTAACTCCATCTACCTGCCTTTGCCCCACATCCCTTAATACCTTTGGTTAACAAAAAGCTATCAATCTCCGATTTAAAATTAACAATTGATCTAGCATCAATTGCCATTTGCGGAGGGGATTTCCAAGCTTCTACCACCCTTTGTGTGTAGAAGTGTTTCTAATTTCACTCCCGAAAGGTCTGGCTGTAATTTTTAGACTATGCCCCCAGTCCTAGAATCCCCAACCAGCGGGAATAGTTTCTCTCTATCTACCCTATCGGTTCCCCTTAATATCCTGAAAACGTCGATCAGATCACCCCTTAACCTTCTAAATTCCAGGGAATACAACCCTAGTTTGTGTAATCTCTCCTCATAACTTAACCCTTGGAGTCCGGGTATCATTCTGGTAAACCTACGCTACACTCTCTCCAAGGCCAATATATCCTTCCTCAGATGTGGTGCCCAGAACTGCTCACAGTGCTCCAGGTGTGGTTTAACCAGGGCTTTGTACAGATGTAGCATAACTTCTACCCCCTTGTATTCTAGTCCTCTAGATATAAAGGCCAGCATTCCATTAGCCTTTTTGATTATTTTCTGTACCTGTTCATGACATTTTAATGATCTATGTATCTGGATCCCCAAGTCTCTTTGGACATCCACTGTTTTTAGCTTTTCACCATTTAGAAAGTACCCTGTTCTATCTTTTTTAGGTCCAAAGTGGATGACCTCACATTTGCTTACATTGAAATCCATTTGCCACAGTTTTGCACATTCACTTAATCTATCAATATCCCTTTGTAATTTTATGCTTTCATCTACACTGCCTACAATGCTGCCTCTCTTTGTGTCATCAGCAAATTTGGATATATGACTTTCTATACTATCATCTAAGTCGTTAATTGTGAATAGTTGAGGCCCCAACACAGATCCCTGCGGCACACCACTAGTCACATTCTGCTAATTTGAGTTCCTACCCATTATCCCTACTCTCTGTCTCCTGCCGCTCAGCCAATTTCCTAACCAGGTTAATAATTTGCCCTCAATTCCGTGGGCTTCTACCTTAGATAACAGTCTCTTATGTGGGAATATTGCTTGAGAGGCTACAGAGAGGCACCAAGGATAATTCCGGGTTTTGGGAATTTATGTTATTATGAGGTAAGCTTATGAAAGTAAGCATGTTTTCTTTGGAAAACAGGAGACTCTGGAGTGACATGATAAAGTTTTTTGAGATGGTGACGGAAATCGATCCAGGCAAATTGTTCACTGTGGTGCAGGGTTCAAATCCCAGGAGACAAGAGATAAAAATGAGGGAGTTAGGAGCAAGGAGGGAAGTTGGGGGAAACCTTGTCACCCAATGAGCAATAGGCTGTGGAGTAGGTTTTCAGGACAGCACAAGTCAAAGCCTGCTTCTAACTACATCATCCCTTCCGCTCAGCGCCACTGTGCACATTTGGATATCTGCCTTGCAATTTCTGTTCTCCAATGAAAGCAAGCTCAGTTCTACGAGTCTCTCCTCACAACTTGGAGCCTTAAGTCCCAGATTCACCTTGCCACTTTATGAACTCTCTCCAATGTAACCATGTCCTGTTGTAGGTCTGATGCCTAAATCTGCACAAAATACTCCAAAAGTAGCCTCCCAGTGGTCTGTACAAGGTCAGAATAACTTGGTTTGATTTATAGGTAATTGCCATTAGAATGTGTCCTGGTATTTGATTTGCTCTGGATCATTGAATATATTTAAGGTGGAGATAGACAGATTTTTGAACGATAAGGGGGCCAAGGGTTACGGGGAGCGGGCAGGAAAGTGGAGTTGAGGCCAAGACCAGATCAGCCACGATCTTATCGAATGACGAAGCAGGCTCGAGGGGCCAAATGGCCGACTCCTGCTCCTATTTCTTATGTTCTTATAACAGCTTCACAATGACTGGAATCTTTAAGCAACTGGTCAGTAATCACATCCACATCTCTTTTCTTGTTCACTCTGGAGAAAGGAAGGTTCAAGGGCGATATTATCCACATATTTAAAATTCTTAAGGGAATGAATAATATGCTTATTTTTGCCACAAACTTCAGAACCAGGCACATGGGTTCAAGCTTAGGGGAGGGGACGGTACACAGATGGTTTTGATTTCACAATTTTATATAGAGGATGGTGAATGCATGGAACAGACTGGCCAGGGAGAACACAGATGGGAAAGAGTTACAGGAGAATTGGAAAGGTGTTTGAAGGAGTGTGTGATTGAGGAGTATGAGTTTTCTGGGACTGCAGAGACTCTTCTGATCCTGTACTTCACGGTGTCCCTGCTCCGCCTTTGCTGGCCGACCCCCCACCTTGCCAGTGTACATGTTTGCTCCAATATACATCACCTTACATTTTCCTACATTACATTAAACTCCATGGGGGTCATTTTAACTCCACCCGCCTGGCAGTGGGGGCAGTTGAAAAGAAGTGGGCTAATTACCCGCTCCGTTCCCAGCTGCAGGGATCTTAACGCCATTGGATGAGGCGCCCGTTTAAATCAGGCGGGAGCCTCGCCCATGTATACAAAGCAGGATCATGCTACATCAATAGGGCCCCAAGGGCCCTTTAACCACAGTCTGAGCAGGGGGCTCCCCCTCCCCCCACAACCCCCGCATACTGACAGCTGCTTTGTGGGGGGAGGAGGAGCAGGAGTCACAAAGGAAGTCTCCCTCTGGTACCCGGGATCCTCCTCCCCACCACCTTCGACACCCTGCCAAACCCCCCACCCCCACCCCCCCAGGCACACATCATCCAGCCGGTGGCTGCACGGTGATAACCAGCTGCTTCTTTCCTCCCGTTTCATGCGGGCAGCTGGCCGGAGGGATGTAAAATGAGGCCCGGAGTTCAACTAGCCCGGGCCTCAAACTGTTCACCCAGCCCCCGCCCCACTCCAAGTTAAAAACCCCCGCTATTCCTTAGCCCATCTGTTTCATTGTTCTTTAAACTTTCTAAATGCGCTAAGTGTCATCAATAGTACAAGAAGTACCTTCCTCCAAGTTTATGTGTAGCATGAAGACTGGGAGACCTAGAACAGGTGCCTCTGGTCACTGCCCCGAGACAGAGCTTCTCCTTTGGTACTCACCCTCACCCTCAGTTGGATGTTGCAGTGTAAGGTGGAGCTCTCCTGACCCTCACTCTACAGACTGGAAAACAATGGCAGGTCAAACATGACTGGCTTCATAGCAGAGGTTAAGATGCTTATTTGCATCCTTTGCCTCCTCTTGATCTGCTCCCGCTCCGCTGTTGTTATTTCACAGTTGGGGAAGAGTATTAAGTAATATGGAGGAAAGGATGTTAAGTGGATCTGACTGATTGGCGGAGCAGCCTTGAGGGGTTGAATGATGCCTCTGATCCCTATGTTCACTGCACCAATGGGACTAGCTCTGAGGAAATTCTGGGTCTATAAGATATTTTTTTAAAACACCTTAGCTTCTTTTTTTAAAACAGAAATCTGACTGTGCTGAACTATCGACCAAACTGCTTTGAATTCGTGATTTGATTTCCATTTGATATCAGTGGATAAGGAAGGCATCTGCTCCTTTCAGCTCCAGCGAGAGAGAAGGGTTTAAGAACTGCAACGCACAGCCTGTCAGTGCTGCGATTTATGAATGAAGCAGCCGCATGATTTATGCAGCATTCAGTGACTCAGTGTGCAATGCACAGGAGCCAGCGCTGGCTCAGAATTACAGATAATTTTAGCCTCTTAGGTGTGACAGATGTTTTTCAAAATTCAGAGTAGATTGTGCCAGCCATCGGGATCAAGGATGCAAAGTACCAATTATTTTGACAAGTAATTTCCTCGTATCATTATGTGCGTGGTAGTGGAGGGATGTGATGTGGTATAAAAATAGAATAGAAAAGAAGACATTTTGGTTCGGTGAACATGACTCAACATTGTTTTTAATAAGTGAAAAGTGAATGAGAAATGCCTGAAATGTGTGTGTATGTATGTTACATAGGCTGACATAGAATGTACAGCACAGAAACAGGACATTCGGCCCAACTGGTCCATGCTCCACACTATCTCCACTCACCCTACTTCACCTGAGAGAGCAGACGGGGCCTCGGATTAACGTCTCATCTGAAAGACGGCACCTCCGACAGTGCAGCACTCTCTCAGCACTGCACTGGAGTGTCAGCCTAGCTTTTTGTGCTCAAGTCTCTGGAGTGGGGCTTGAACCCACAACCTTCTGACTCAGAGACGAGGGTGCTACCAACTGAGCCACTGGCTGACACATGTACATATGTGTCTGGTACGTGTGTGTCTGGTATGTGTGGGTCTGGTATGTGTGGGCATTTGTCTGTGGCTGTGTGTCAATGTGTATGTGTGTGTCAATATGGATGTGTGTGCATGTTGTGTGTGTTATGGATGCGTGTGCATGGTGTGTGTGTTATCGATGTGTGTGCATGGCGTGTGTGTTATGGATGCGTGTGCATGGCGTGTGTGTTATGGGTACGTGTGCATGGTGTGTGTGTTATGGATGCGTGTGCATGGCGTGTGTGTTATGGATGCGTGTGCATGGCGTGTGTGTGTTATGGATGTGTGTGCATGGCGGGTGTGTTATGGATGCGTGTGCATGGTGTGTGTGTTACGGATGCATGTGCATGGCGTGTGTGTTATGGGTGCGTGTGCATGGTGTGTGTGTTATGGATGCGTGTGCATGGTGTGTGTGTTATGGATGCGTGTGCATGGTGTGTGTGTTATGGATGCGTGTGCATGGTGTGTGTGTTATGGATGCGTGTGCATGGTGTGTGTGATTCCATGTGCTTGTCTTGTATAGGTCCTTCCACCATGCTAAAGGCTGTAGAAACGATGAAGAAATTCCAACGTTTGCCACTACAGCTACTTGACGGTGTTACCTGCAGACTGGGTATGAGACCACATACTCATATATTCAGGTATTACTACCTACCATTATTGGGTTGCAGAGACGAGTTACTGAAGATCGGCACTTCCAGCCAGCAGATTCACTGTTTAATGGGCCCTGGTGCGTGTGAAAAAGCTACGGCACCATTTAAGTTAGCTGAGTCACTTATAAACATCACTGCCTAGTGTGAGAGCAGGAAGAGCCATGTTCATCCCTGGTCTGTACTGAGTTAGCTGGTCTCAGGCAGGGCAGCGGCCTCGGCATTCCCAGGATTGGGCGGGGAAAATCAGCCAGCTTTCTGACCCCTGCTGAGAAATGCACAGGTGGGTGTTGGGTGAGGATAGGATTGGACTTGGCTTCTTGGGTTGAGATAACGAAAGGTTCCCATGGAACCGTACCCCAGCAAGGAGTCACGTTCAGGAGCGGAGGGAAGAAAGCAAGCGGAAAGACTAAAACTAATATTTCAGCAGAGGCTAAAAGTGAATTCCAGCCTCAAACTCAGGCAATCGTTGCAATTAGAACACATCCTGAACAATTTCATGTTTTGGAAGTGGAATCTCTACTTTTACCATCATCAGCTGAGCGCACTGAATGTTGACAATGATACAGGTGATCAATCGTAAAATAATTCAACAGAGACACACAGCTGACAGGCTCCACATGGCAAGTACTGAGGGACTGGGGCGGTTCTGGACAGCAGCTCTCTGGTAAATGAGCCATTCAGGATGTCTTCCACAAAGAGAACAATCATTTCTGGGAGTGAGATACAGCCTGTTCTTGAATCAAACAGCTCAGATAAGAGAGGGACATCCCAAAGTGAAACTCACAGCCAATACTTTTCAAGTGTAGTCACTGTTGTAATGTAGGGAAACGCGGCAGTTAATTTACGCACAGCAAGATCCCATAAACAATAATGTGATGAATGGCCAGATAATCTATTTTAGTGATGTTGGTTGAGGGATAAATATTGGCCAGGACACCAGGGATAGTGCCGTGATATGTGATTGTTCACAGCCACCCGAGACGGCAGACAGGCCTCAGTATGAGCGGGTGGAAAACTATGGTTTGGTCTTCTCAATGTTTAGTTGAAGGAAGTTGTGGCTCATCCAAATTGAGGTTAGTGGTAGAGATAGAGCTGGGTATTATTAGCATAACTATGGTTGCTAAACCATGCCAGCGGATTATGTCATCAAGGAGCTGCTTATATAGTGAGTGAGTCAAGGATAGATCCTTGGGGCATTCCTGTGGTGACAATGCCAGAAGTGGGCTTGAGGAGGTGATTAGAGATGGAGAAGAAGAGTCTTGGGTTGCCCTCGCCCTCCAGGATAATTTTAGAATAGTAGGAGGTTTTAGCAGAAGAAATTGAGACAGGGTAAAGCACAATATAGTTGAGCCAGATGTGGCAATTTACTGCAAGGCCAGCTTTGCACTTGAGTCTGCGTCCTTCTGATATGATGGTGGGGTCTGTACTGGCGAGAGCTAGGTTCCTCAATTAAGAAAAATTACTCAGCCTTTTGATTGGGTTTGGCTGTGCTTCCCGTCACAGTCGAATATCCTACTAGCAGTCATTGTACACGTTCATACACAAAGAGCAGCCACCTGGAGTTGGCAATCAGTGCCTGTGGAACCAATACCTCAGTGAGGGAAAAGGAGGAGAGCAAATGGGAAGATATGAGGCCTCTCAAGGGACTGCCTCGCGCTTTCCCAATGCAGCCCCTCAGATCGCACCTTTCCATTTCACAGAGGAGGCCCTCTACTTTAGAGAGCTACCTAGTCAGAGAGCTTTGATAAAGTACAAGGAATAAACAATCACATTTTTCCACCAGAGCAAATGTCTTTGAACATAATTTAATTCCATACGACTGACAGTGCACCCTAAAGACACGGCCGTTGACATTTTGAAGCAATTGGAAATGTTATGGATTTAAAAAGAGACCAGTTTATTACCTGGCTGGGGCATTTATCTTTTCGGTAAACACTCATCAGTACATGTAGCAGTGGTCCTCGACGTGTCTGCCACTGCACGCTGGCCTTCTCAATCCTCTCACTTAGTTTTTATGAAACATTAAGACAGAACTCTGGAATTCTATTAGGGCAGTTTCAGCCACCAGAGCCTGGAATATGTTTCAATAACCCAGTTACAGGGCCCATTACTGTTATCGACTATCTTCCTCCTCACTTCATTCTGGTTAATGTCAGTATGGCTTGAAGCTGCCCTCCTGTATCAGAGTTAGAAGTCAGCTTATTCCCACTGCACTTTTATGAGCATGAGTGGGTTTTGCTTGATGTGAACTATATGATAAACAGTGAGGATTTATTTTCTATCAAAATGATGTTAAAAGGCTTCAGATTTGTTCTTGGACCTAATTCAAACCCACGAACCATTACCCCCACCACACAATCCTCCATCCTCTTCATCAAGGAAGGTGCTTAGTTGGACTGCCCCCTGACCTTGAGCCAGCCCCCATCCTATGTTAGCCCGCCTGCCCCCACATGCCCTCGAGAGACTTTCCCCTGCCTACATGCCCCGAGCTATTTTCTGTCCTCTGGCTGAGGTGAGCACTTGTCTGCACTGCCCATTGCCTGAGATACACCCCCACCTTAGCCCACGGTGTACCATTCCTGTACTGTTCCTGTCAGCCCTACACTGCCCTATGTTCCCCTTATCAAGGAGTTCCCTTCCCTGCACTGTCCTTGAGCCATCCTCCCAGCCCTACACTGCTCCATCCCTGCACTGCTCTACACAGTGTTTCTTGCTGACAGCACTCAGTAGTGGACAGGGGAATGGCTATGGATGTTATTTATATGGACTTCCAGAAGGCATTTGATAAAGTCCCTCATAAGAGACTGTTAGCTCATGGAATTGAAGGCACCTTCGCCTCAGAGTCAGAAGGTTGTGGGTTCAAGTCCCCCTCCAGGGACTTGAGCACAAAAATCTAGGCTGACACTCCAGTGCAGTACTGCAGGAGTGCTGCACTGTTGGAGGTGCCGTCTTTCGGATGAGACGTTAAACCGAGGCCCCGTCTCCCCTCTCAGGTGGACGTAGAAGATCCTATAGCACTATTTCGAAGAAGAGCAGGGGAGTTATTCCCGGTGTCCTAGCCAATTTTATCCCTCAATCAACATCACTAAAAAACAGATTATCTGGTCATTGTCACATTGCTGTTTGTGGGAGCTTACTGTGTGCAAATTGGCTGTAAAGCATTTCCTACATTAAATCAGTGACGACACTTCAGGAAAAAAAATCATTGGCTGTAAAGCGCTTTGGGACACCTTTCTTTTTTCTTTAATGGTGAAAAGCTAGAAACAGTGGAGGTCCAAAGAGACTTGGGGGTCCAGGTACATAGATCATTAAAATGTCATGAACAGGTATAAAAATAATCAAAAAGGCTATTGGGATGCTGGCCTTTATATCTAGAGGATTAGAATACAAGGGAGTAGAGGATATGCTGCAGCTATACAAAGCCCTGGTTAGACCACACCTGGAGCACTGTGAGCAGTTCTGGGCACCACACCTTAGGAAGGATATATTGGCCTTGGAGGGAGTGCAGCGTAGGTTTACCAGAATGATACCTGGACTCCAAGGGTTAAATTATGAGGAGAGATTACACAAACTAGGATTGCATTCCCTGGAATTTAGAAGGTTAAGCGGTGATCTGATCGAAGTTTTCAAGATATTTAGGGGAACAGATAGGGTAGATAGAGAGAAACTATTTCCGCTGGTTGGGGAGTCCGGAACTAGGGGACATAGTCTAAAAATTAGAGCCAGACCTTTCAGGAGTGAAGTTAGGAAACACTTCTACACACAAAGGGTGGTAGAAGCTTGGAACTCTTCCGCAAACAGCAATTGATGCTAGATCAATTGTTAATTTTAAATCCGAGAATGATAGATTTTTGTTAACCAAAGGTAATACTGGATATAGGGCAAAGGCGGGTATATGGAGTTAGGTCACAGATCAGCCATAATCTCATTGATTGGCGGAACAGGCTCGAGGGGCTAAGTGGCCTCCTCCTGTTTCTATGTTCCTATCAGCCACGTACATTGTAATTATAAAACCAGTTCTTCCCCCTCAGTAGTTAGTAAATGACTGCAACTTCCTCCTCAGCTTGGTAGAAGAAACAAGTCCCAAACCAAGACAGCTTCTCGGAACAGAAATATGACGGGGGGAAAAAGGGAACAGATGTCATTAACACCAGTGAGAACTGTGCCACTGAGAATAGCCACCTGTTAGGGTTTAAATACAGTCCAGTTTCGGTGATGTCTGCCGCTAGTTTTGATCATCAGAAAGCTAACAATAACAGTCGTCACAGTAAGGCAGTAAAAGCTTAGGATTGGTACTTTTAAAAGCAATGCGTGCAGGCCCTTCTTGTGTTGTGTTTGTGCATGTATGAGCAGATAGTTTTGTAGATGTGCACAGTACTTTTGTTAAATGCCCACCCCTGTCCGTTTTCACACAGGACATAAGCAGCCCGACCAGTAACACTACGCTGCTAGATGGCTGTGTTCTATTTTAAGCTTGTTGTTTGTCATATTTTGTACACCAAGCTGTTTGCACTAAAATAAAGTTTGATGCATTGGAAGGGCTGGATATTTGCCAATTCTTCAGCTGAATCTTCGGCTGACGAGAATTCAACACAGAGACAGTGCCTCGGGTAGAGTGCAGTCTCCGTGTTGATTTTGGAATTGAACAGTCCAAACAACCCAAAACTGTGTTTTCTATACATCAAGTGATGCAACAACCAGGCTGACCAGCATAGGGGAACTGTCTGTCGACCAGTCACAAACCCAGAAACAAACTGTCAGTCTTGCATGAACAATTATAGAATGGGCCATTGCAGTTGTATAATCATGAAATTGATCAATCCCACATGCACACAGTCTGTTTCCAAATGTAGCATTGGGAAACTGGACTATTCCCATCTGCCTTTCAATCAGAATCACTGGGTAGGCACTCCGTAAAACCAAACTGTCCAGTTTTTATTCGTGTTGGTCACACCGCAGGTAAAGGGTGTACAGGCAGGAAGTGAATGGGTGACCACCAGGCAGAGTAAGAGGTGCAGGCAGGTAGTGCAAGGGTCCCCTGTGGCCATCCCCCTCTCAAACAGATATACCACTTTGGATGCTGTTGGGGGGGATGACTTATCAGGGGAAGGCAGCAGCAGCCAACTTCCTGGCACCATGGGTGGCTCTGCTGCACAGGCTGGGAGGAAAAAGTGTGGAAGAGCTATAGTGATAGGGGACTCAATTGTAAGGGGAATAGATAGGCGTTTCTGCGGCCGCAAACGAGACTCCAGGATGGTGTGTTGCCTCCCTGGTGCAAGGGTCAAGGACGTCTCGGAGCGGTTACAGAACATTTTGGAGGGGGAGGGCGAACAGCCAGTTGTCGTGGTGCACATAGGCATCAACGATATAGGTAAAAAACGGGATGAGGTCCTAAAAGCAGAATATAGGGAGTTAGGAGGTAAATTAAAAAATAGGACCTCAAAGGTAGTAATCTCAGGATTGCTACCAGTGCCACATGCTAGTCAGAGTAGAAATAGGAGGATATTTCAAATGAATACGTGGCTAGAGGAATGGTGCAAGGGGGAGGGATTCAAATTCCTTGGACATTGGAACCGGTTCTGGGGGAGGTGGGACCAGTACAAACGGGACGGTCTGCACCTGGGCAGGGCCGGGACCGATGTCCTAGGGGGAGTGTTTGCTAGTGCTGTTGGGGAGGGTTTAAACTAAAGTGGCAGGGGGTTGGGAACCTGAGCAGGGAGACAGAGGAAAGGGAAACAAGGATAAAAGCAAAAGACAGGAAGGAGAAAAACAAAAGTAGAAGGCAAAGAACTCAACGGGTTAAATCAAACATGCTCACAGTAAATAATAATTCATATAGGTCTGAGAGCGTTAAAAAAACAAGCCTGAAGGCTTTGGGGTAAAAATTGAGTCGCGCCCCATTTGGGGCGCTAACCTCGCCGGGGCGCGACTTTTAGCGCCCCGAAAAAATTAGCGGCCCCGCGCCGGAACTTCAGTGGTTGCGCCCCAAGAGGGAAGCGGGGCGCAACTGGAAGCAGCCCGCATCCCTCTTGGGGCGCTGCGAGTGAATATCCTGGCGCTACGTGCCGCGGTATTGCAGGCCTTCCTCCCCTTCTTAAAGGGGAGGGACCCTGCGCAGCGCGAACCGGGGCCCAGCTGGGCCCCCAGGGATCGGGAGTGCCGGCAAAAGAGCCCGGCACTCAAGAGAAGTGCCGGGCTCTTGGAGCGCAGCCGGCACTTCACGGTGGGGGGGCTTCACGGGGGCCGGGGGCAGGTGCTGGCAGGCGGCCAGCAACAAAAATGGCCGCCTGCCACCTCCGCTTTAAATATCGCCGCCCCGGCCGCACGTACGCCCCCCTGAACCCGTCGGACATAGCGTCTGGCGGTAAATCAGGGGGCGCGACTGAAGATCACGGCCGGGGCGCGAGCGGGGTGCTGCGCACGGCGATGACGTCATCGCCGGCGGCGCAGCGCCACAGGGCGCTACCGGCTGCCGCCCTTTGTGTCTTAATGCAAGGAGCATTCGGAACAAGGTGGATGAATTAGCTGCGCAAATAGAGGTAAATGAATACGATTTGATTGGAATTACAGAAACATGGCTCCAGGGTGGCCAAGGCTGGGAACTCAACGTCCAGGGGTATTCAATATTTAGGAAAGATAGGCAAAAAAGAAAGGGAGGTGGGGTAGCATTGCTGGTTAAAGAGGGGATTAACACAATTGAAAGGAAGGATATTAGCTCTGATGATGCGGAATCTGTATGGGTAGAACTGAGAAATAACAAGGGGCAGAAAACGTTAGTGGGAGTGGTATATAGACCTCCAAACAGTAATACGGAGGTTGGGGACGGCATTAAAAGGGAAATTAGAGAAGCATGCAGTAAGGGCACAGCAGTCATCATGGGTGACTTTAATTTACATATAGATTGGGCTAACCAAATTAGTAAAAATACTGTGGAGGAGGAATTCCTAGAATGTTTACGGGATGGTTTTCTGGAACAATATGTCAAGGAACCAACCAGAGATCAGGCCATCTTAGACTGGGTATTATGTAGTGAGAAAGGATTAATTAGCAATCTTGTTGTACGAGGCCCCTTGGGTCAGAGTGATCATAATATGATAGAATTCTTCATTAGGATGGAGAGTGAAGTAGTTGAATCAGAGGCTAGGGTCCTGAATTTAAATAAAGGAAACTACGATGGTATGAGGCGCGAATTGGCTAGGATTGATTGGGGAATGTCACTCAAAGGGTTGACGGTGGATAGGCAATGGCAAACATTCAAAGACTGCATGGATGAACTACAGAATTTGTTCATCCCAGTGTGGCATAAGAATAAAACAAAAAGGGTGACTCAACCGTGGCTAACAAGGGAAATTAGGGATAGCATAAGATCCAAGGAGAAGGCATATAAATTGGCCAGAAAAAGCGGTAACCCTGAGGATTGTGAGCAGTTTAGGATTCAACAAAGGAGGACAAAGGGATTAATTAAGAAGGGGAAAATAGAATATGAAAGTAAGCTTGCAGGGAACATAAAAACTGACTATAAGAGCTTTTATAGATACGTGAAGAGAAAAAGATTAGTGAAATCAAGTGTAGGTCCCTTGCAGTCAGAAGCGGGGGAAGTTACAATGGGGAACAAAGAAATGGCAGACCAATTAAATGCATATTTTGGTTCTGTCTTCACAAAGGAGGACACAAATAACCTCCCAGAGATGTTGGAGAACATAGGGTCTGATGAAAGCGAGGAACTGAAAGAAATCAGTATTTGCAGGGAAATGGTGTTAGGGAAATTGACGGGATTGAAGGCCGATAAATCCCCAGGGCCTGATAATCTACATCCTAGGGTACTTAAGGAAGTGGCCCTAGAAATAGTAGATGCATTGCTGATCATCTTCCAACATTCGATGGAATCTGGAACTGTACCCATGGATTGGAGGGTAGCTAATGTTACCCCACTATTCAAAAAGGGTGGTAGAGAGAAAGCGGGGAATTACAGACCGGTAAGCCTGACATCGGTAGTGGGGAAAATGCTAGAGTCCATTATAAAGGATGTAATAGCTGAGCACTTGAAAAACAGTGACAGGATCGGACAAAGTCAACATGGATTTACAAAAGGTAAATCGTGCTTGACTAATCTACTGGAATTTTTTGAGGATGTAACTGGGAAAATAGATAAGGGAGAACCAGTAGATGTGGTGTATTTGGACTTTCAAAAGGCTTTCGATAAGGTCCCGCATAAGAGATTAGCGTGTAAAGTTAAGGCACATGGGATTGGGGGCAAGGTATTGACTTGGATAGAGAACTGGTTGGCGGACAGAAAGCAGAGAGTAGGAATTAATGGGTCTTTTTCCGAGTGGCAGGCAGTGACTAGTGGGGTACCGCAGGGATCGGTCCTTGGACCCCAGCTATTCACAATATACATTAATGATCTAGATAAGGGAACTAAATGTAATATCTCCAAGTTTGCAGATGACACAAAGCTGGGTGGGCGTGTGTGCTGCGAGGAGGATACCGAGAAACTCCAGGATGATTTGGACAGGTTGGGTGAGTGGGCAGAAGCGTGGCAGATGCAATATAACGTGGATAAATGCGAGGTTATCCACTTTGGTGTCAAAAACAGAAAGGCAAACTATTATCTGAATGGCAATAGATTGGGAGAAGGGGAAGTGCAACGAGACCTGGGTGTCCTTGTGCACCAGTCGCTGAAGGTAAGCATGCAGGTGCAGCAGGCGGTGAAGGCGGCAAATGGTATGTTGGCCTTCATAGCGAAAGGGTTTGAGGATAGGATCAGGGATGTCCTGCTGCAGTTGTACAGGGCCTTGGTGAGACCACACCTTGAGTACTGTGTGCAGTTTTGGTCGCCTTATCTGAGGAAGGATGTTCTTGCCATGGAAGGAGTTCAGCGAAGATACACAAGGCTGATACCTGGGATGGCAGGAATGACATATGAGGAGAGATTGGGTCGATTGGGCTTATACTCGCTGGAGTATAGAAGAATGAGAGGGAATCTCATCGAAACATATAGGGGTAAAAATTGAGTCGCGCCCCATTTGGGGCGCTAACCTCGCCGGGGCGCGACTTTTAGCGCCCCGAAAAAATTAGCGGCCCCGCGCCGGAACTTCAGTGGTTGCGCCCCAAGAGGGAAGCGGGGCGCAACTGGAAGCACCCCGCATCCCTCTTGGGGCGCTGCGAGTGAATATCCTGGCGCTACGTGCCGCAGCGCCACGCGCTGCGGCACGTCGCGCCGCGGTATTGCAGGCCTTCCTCCCCTTCTTAAAGGGGAGGGGCCTTGCGCAGCGCGAACCGGGGCCCAGCTGGGCCCCCAGGGATCGGGAGTGCCGGCAAAAGAGCCCGGCACTCAAGAGAAGTGCCGGGCTCTTGGAGCGCAGCCGGCACTTCACGGTGGGGGGGCTTCACGGGGGCCGGGGGACAGCAACGGGGGCAGGTGCTGGCAGGCGGCCAGCAACAAAAATGGCCGCCTGCCACCTCCCCTTTAAATATCGCCGCCCCGGCCGCACGTACGCCCCCCTGAACCCGTCGGACATAGCGTCTGGCGGTAAATCAGGGGGCGCGACTGAAGATCACGGCCGGGGCGCGAGCGGGGCGCTGCGCACGGCGATGACGTCATCGCCAGCGGCGCAACGCCACAGGGCGCTACCGGCTGCCGCTGCCGCTAACCTCCCACTAAATTTTTCGGGAGGCGTGGGCGGCGCTGCGCCCGGGCGTTAGCTGCTTTACGCCCCATTAGCGCCCATTTAAGGCGCTAACGGGAGGCGCAAGCAGCTGAATTTTTCCCCCATAAAATTCTGACAGGTCTGGACAAACTAGATGCAGGAAGAATGTTCCCGATGGTCGGAGAGTCCAGAACCAGGGGTCATAATCTAAGGATAAGGGGTAAGCCATTTAGGACAGAAATGAGGAGGAATTTCTTCACCCAGAGAGTGGTGAACCTGTGGAATTCTCTACCACAGAAGGTAGTTGAGGCCAAGTCATTAAATATATTCAAGAATGAGTTAGATATATTTCTTAAAGCTAAAGGTATCAAGGGATATGGGGAGAGGGCAGGTACAGGGTACTGAGTTTGGATGATCAGCCATGATCTCATCGAATGGCGGAGCAGGCTCGAGGGGCCGAATGGCCTACTCCTGCTCCTATGTTCTATGTTTCTATGTTCCTGGGATGTGGGCGTCGCTGGCAAGGCCAGCATTTATTGCCCATCCCTAGTTGCCCTCGAGAAGGTGGTGGTGAGCCGCCTTCTTGAACCGCTGCAGTCCGTGTGGTGAAGTTACTCTCACAGTGCTGTTAGGGAGGGAGTTCCAGGATTTTGACCCAGCGACAATTTTAACCCGCTGCGTAGCGACGCTGTTCGACAGGAATTTCCCCCTGGTACATCCACTGCTGGCAATTATTTCCTCGATGATGGAAAGTGACAGCGAACACAGGCAAACCCCTAAACCAGGCAGGCTTTGGAGAGAGAAATGGAAAAAAAGGGAGGCAGAAATACAGAAAAAGAAGACAAGAGATGGAGCAGAATATATTGATGCCACTTTGCCTTGTACGCAGCCATGTGACATAAACCGAGGGTTGGTTTGTGGCACAAGGTGAGTCCTCACCTGTGCAGCTCACACCTCACATTCATCCGCTCTAGGTTAACAAACAAGTGCAGCTGGGGGTAACTGTAACCAGGACAGTCCGTCTGTTGACTATGACTTTGGTGGTTGCTGGGAGCACACAACGACCTGAATTACCTGACACATTTATCTGATTGAATTCACTGCAAAACAATCCGGGGGGGAAAAATGGCCAATATTCTCGGTGAGATAAGTAAATGTGACCTTTAAACAAGAAAATACAATAAGGGGATGTGGAGCGATAGATCAGTCACTTTCAGCATCAACTGTAAAAATCAGACCACAGCATTGGTATAGAAACTGTTGATATAATGGACGCTTTCATGCTTCACCGATATAAGATCATTCTGCAGTTTCGAAATATGTTCCTGAGAACAAGGAGATCAATCTCAACGCTGCAATTAACTAACAGAGTTCTAAGTATTACAGAATCAAACTATTACATCCAACCTCAACTTCTTTGAAATACAGATACGATAGCAAAATACTGCGGATGCTCACACTTCACAGCCACCTTTTGTTTCTTAACCTGTCCTATTACCATCTCGTCTTGCCTTGAGCATCTCTTAATGTCTCTACTTACCATAGACCACCCCTTTTGTTCTTTTATTCCTTCCCCCAGCCTCCCCCTTGCTTTTTTATCTGTTTCATTTCCTGCTCTTTTCTCAGTTCTGACGAAGGGTTTCGACCTGAAACGTTAACTCTGTTTCTCTCTCCACGGATGTTGCCTGGCCTGCTGAGTTTTTCCAGCGTTTTCTGTTGTTGTTTCTTTGAAATATAGGGTTGGACCGTCCCGTACGGCTCAGTGGGTTGATGGAGCGTTGGGTGTGGAACCCCGGTTTGATCCCTGCTGATCTCAGCGGGGACTACAGTAAGGAGTGTTAACAATTAGTGCCCCTGGGCTAGGAAGGGTGGGGAGGGTGGGGCGGGGGGAGGTGGTGGAATGAGCCCGAGTTCCTGCACCTGATCATTGTCCAGCGACCTCTTCTGGGAATTGTGCATTTGTGGACAGGATCAGACTTGTGTTGCCCTCCCCAGTCAAATAGCCTGCCAACACACACTATCTAGGCTTGCACTTGAAGTGTGGCCACTTAGACGAGGGTGTGAAGGGTAAAACATTACCCCCAGCAACAGTCACCACCTTGAGGAGAAAATAGGGAAGACAACTGGAGAGGAAAAAAAACTGGGTTTCAGCACAAGGTGAAGTAAAGAACCAAAACCAATTGCTGATATTGCGCAGCAACTGATAGAAAAGTAATTGTGTAAATACAACCGTGGAGAGCTGCAGACTGAGTTATTATTCCTACGACCCTCTCTAGCTTTGTTCACAAGACCATATTTACTGGAGTAACAACAGGCAGTTGCTGAGGTAACCGTCGATGTGCGCTGCCTGAGCTCGTAGTTCTGTTTTATGTGGGAGTGCTGTGTAGAGAAGTCCATTAAGATTAATATTGATGGCCACACTTTCAAAGGATTGGAGTCAGATTAGAAAAGTATATTTACCAGAGTTTATGTTACCCAGGCAACACTGTCCAAACAGGTTCACAGATTGCAATCTAAGTGTAGGTATTTTCTCTGCTGTGGATTTATAGGCACATAAAGAAAAATAATTCAATACTAACCCTGTAACATTTTTCTCCCAGTTTGGAACAAATGCCTGTCCAAAGTGATTTAATGAGTTAGCTGGGAGTGGCGGGTTGGATTGTGTTTCATTATGGTCAGCGGTCAGTGAACCTGACTAGCAAACGGGACAACTTCCTGCTACTGGGAACCTTATCAGCATCCTGCTGGCGACTGGTGTATCTGCTGCTGTACCACAAGCACAGCTGTAAACTAACTGAGGCACCACCCTCTGTGCTGCTGGAGGCACGTTGCGGCTGGTGACAGATGTAAACAGCTGGATGCCCCAAGCTGCCATGTTCTGTAGCCGCACGGCAGCTGAGTGTTCGGTCTGCCCGTACTGACCAGAACTGCAGCTCTTAATTGCTGCCTTGTGCAGACCTGTCCAGCCAGCGGGATTACAACTTTTGAACAAACCATTCACACGGCCATTCATTCCTGCGCTGCTGCCGCTGCTCCAGAATCTGCCTCACTGTGTAAATAGAGAGTCCAAAACAAACAGAAGCACCTCTACCTGAAGACGTTACTTATAACATAAAAGAGGTTTCACTGGGTCAGGTAGGGGTAAATAGGCCAGGCTTCCTGCTCCTTATCACTATCCAGTGACTATGGCTGGAAAGTGCATGTGTGTGAACATTGGGTGAGGATAGGACTGGGCTCAACTGTGATGGCTTTCAGGGTGAAATAGCTTGCCAACGCTCACTGTCTAGGCTGACCCATGAGGAATGGCCACCTGGCTGAGGAACAGGGGAGCAGCTGGCGTTGCGGAACCATACTCAGTAACAATGCTGTTGGGTGGTCGGGTGGTCGGGGTGGGGGTGAGTATGAATTGATGAGAAAATAAATGTAAATAAAAAAGGCGTCATTTCTATTGAAAACCAGTGACCTAGAGTGATATTCGCTCAACGTTAGTGCGCCATAGGAACAGGAGGCCATTCAGCCCACCCTCTGTGCTGCTGGAGGCACGTTGCGGCTGGTGACAGATGTAAACAGCTGGATGCCCCAAGCTGCCATGTTCTGTAGCCGCACGGGGCTTCCTTTCCTTCAAATAGTGCCAAGGGATCCACAATTCAATTAGATCATGACTGATCTGTATCTTAACTCCATCTACCCGCCTTGGTTCCATAAACCTTAATATCCTAGTCTCACCTGGAATGATAGCGGGGCTGCATGTCCCACTGAGTTCACGCTGACGCCCAGCCAAGTGCTGCGAACAAGAGACATCAGGATAGATTTCAGTCTTTACCACCTGAGTGTTAAGCATCACCTGGGTGGAGTGCAGAGCGGAAAGTCTCGTTGGGAGGATTTCATTGGTAACAGAAGCCGCCCTGATCTTCCTTCCATTTAAAGTGATGGTGGGGAAAACAGGTAGGGGCTTGTGATGCTCCCGACCATATTGTGCTCCGCCCACATGATGCTTAATGCCCAGGCTGTGAAGACGATAACCTACCCCATTATTTTACAGGGGTCCAGCAGATTAGTCTAATGGGGTACTTGCATTTATATTGCACTTCATCACTTCTCTCAGAATCATGTCAAAGGCTTCACGTACAAAGAGCTGCTTTGGAGTGCAGTGACTTGTTAATTCCACAATCGCAACAGCCAATTTCCATAAAGCAGCATCTTACAGCCATCATTAGATGAATGACCGCCGGTTAATCTAGTTTTATTGGTTGAAGTAGGAATGTTTTCGGGGCTTCCTTTCCTTCAAATACTGCCAAGGGATCTTTAATGTCACTGAAACAGGCAGATGGCAATTTAACATCTTATCCAAAGGATGGCACAGATTGGACAACTGAAAGATTTAATCAAAGCTAAAGCACAATCTTAGACCTGCTAACCGCACTCTTGAAAGCAGTAATAAAGTCCCACAATAAAAACTGAACGTACTTCAACACATTGTTGCCCTCAGCCAGGGTGGCCGTGGAGGCCCACTTTTTTTCAGAGAGCTGGCTTAGGCAGGAGAAAAGTCAACCCAGGGCCTCATTCCTGACACTATCCTTGCTGCAAAGTGCGTGTGTGTTAACATAATGTGAGGCCAGGATTGGGGCCAGGGGCCTAGGCTCACACATGGCTGTGGAACCATACCCGAGCCTTAGTTGTGTAATTATGTTGAATTTTAGGTTAAGTCTTTTAATTGTCCGGTTTGTACTCTGGTTTGCGAAATACTCTGTGTAATTCTAAACAGCATCACCCTCTGTCAGTGGTTATCCAACTTCAGTGTGGGAATCTCCTGCAAACACTGCCACACTCCTCGGGAGACACAGTTCTAACTTTCAAAACACAGTATCAGCTACCCAAAGCTAAACAGTGCAGTAAACATCCTTTATTAATATACAGCAACAGACCTGGTAAGTCCATGAATACAGAAAGTTGTTGGTAGACGGCCAGAAAGCTGAAGACCTCAGGAAGCCCCTGGAATCTCCGTGTGGACCCCTATGGTCCTGGGACCCCAGTTGAAAACTCTACGCCTTTACTCCTACACATGAGCTTTCTACTACAGTTCTTTCATTCATCTCATTAAAATCAGCGCACTTTTCTTCCTTTTCCCCCACCTCTCCAGAAGGCATGACTCTTGCTGGGATACCGTTCTATCGATGTCGACCACCTCAGCTAAATGGCCATTCTTGGTGCGTGAGCCTAGACGGTGAGTGTCGGACGATTATCTAACCACAGAGGATATCACAGTCCAGCCATGCCCTGAACCCCTGGAGGAACTGAACAGCAATCAAGCTTTTTCCTCCTTAGCCCAAGGGGAGCCTCATCTGAGATCATCGAACTCAGCATAGCCCAGGGATGGTCGTTAGTGCATTCCTGGTCCATGGGGCTCAGATACACCCACTGTCGTAAGCAGCTGATCGATCCA
Source organism: Squalus acanthias (assembly GCA_030390025.1). NCBI lineage: Eukaryota > Metazoa > Chordata > Chondrichthyes > Squaliformes > Squalidae > Squalus > Squalus acanthias. The sequence goes on from CM059445.1 coordinate 21,478,101, forward strand.
ACAGCGCAGATTATTCAGTAGTTCCCTGCTACCTGTATACAGTGTGGCTGTGAGGCCCTGTGAGGAACTCTGCCATCAGCACAGTTTGTTCTGGTCACACCTCATTTGCATAAAAATCCAATTAAAACACTGTAGTGAAAACCTAAAGGGCATGAGCATCAATTTAAATCTATGGTCTTCTCTTTGAATGAGCTCATGGAAAGTGAACATTGTGTAAACATAGTAATAAAATGAAGACAGCTGGCTGGAAAAATAATCCCCTTTTTTTCAATTAGACATCTTAACCTAGGATTTCCTGTTAACCCATTTTTTAAACGGGCTAAACACTGGCATTAAATTAATGTCTTTTTGGAAATCTAGGGCCTTATGCGCTTAGGTTAATGCTCCTGTGTACATGGGAGCTGCTCCCGTGAAAATGGGTCTCCCTTTCCACCGCTACAAATGTCATGGGCGGTGGGGCCAGTGAGTGTGGAGTCCTCTTCACCCCTTCTCCCCTCTACCTCTTGCTGTACGTTTCTTGAGTTCTGTACCCAGTACAGTTGCTACATGTGCTGTTGAGCTGTTAGCTGACAGCTAGTGTAAGAAAGAGGAAAGTTTATTCAGCATATCCAGCTCCATCCATCGTTTAGTCCCCTCTACTGGGCATGCTCAGGCAACTCATATCTTCCTCTTGACATCCCGCTAAATCAGCAATCTTTCAACTCTGAATGGCTTGATGGAGACACTACTTCAAACAATCTGTGCCATACATTAAAATGTCAAGCGCAAATTGTTTTACAATTATATTGTCTCGTTCGCTTCTCCTTCTGCTCAAGGAACACCCTCACGTCCACCCCATCCATTCACTTCAAGTTGAAACTGGGATCATCAGTCAATCACTAAGAGTTCCAGCTCCCCACTACCCACACTAACACACCCAAAGACAGCACAGCACCTTAACCTCATGTACTGCCAACAAGTCCCCTCACCCATCCTCCCTCCCTCCCTAACTGTCTGTCTCTGCATCTTGTGATGTACCCAGTAAAAGAGTGTCGAAAATTCACTAAGTTTAATTTAAAAAAAACCTTTAATAAATCTTGGATCATCCCCCTGTCCAGGGTTTATTTTTTTACTTTGAAGAGATTTATCTCCCTCACTTCCGATGCAGTTGACTGAAATCAGCTCCACTCCCAAACTTGTGGGCCTTCTCTGAACCCTTACCAAGGTATTTCTGTAAACACGGCCAGCCTGAAATTAGACCTGGTTTCCCAAGTGTGGTCTCACCAATGTTTCCCAGAGAGTCACAGTAACCCCCTTCGACTGGTACTCCATGGGTCAGTTTACACCCGATATTATATTCACATTAACAATTCGATATAGTCAATGTTTGTTTAATTGGGACACCCAAATCTTCACCCTGACAATGAGAGACTCCCATATCAGGACCCCTTGCCTCTAGGCTGCTCCAGTGACATGAGTGACAGGGAGGAGCTGAGTATCTCCCATGACACCTCTATTCAGTGAGACCAGCCTGGGAAGCGATGTGAACATAAGAACATAACATAACATAAGAACATAAGAAATAGGAGCTGGAGTCGGCCATTTGGCCCTTCGAGCCTGCTCCGCCATTCATCAAGATCATGGCTGATCTACCTCAACTCCACCTTCCCGCACTATCCCTATATCCCTTAATACCCTTCGTTCAAAAAAATTTATCGACCTCTGTCTTGAATATACTCCAACAGATTTATTTAAAATTACAAGCTTTCGGAGCTATCGATCGCCCCTTCTTCAGGTAAAGTTACTATGTTGTGTGACTTCTCATTTCTGTCCACCCCAGTCCAACGTCGGCATCTCCGCATCTTGAATATACTCCACAACTGAGCATCCACAGCTCTCTGGGGCAGAGAATTCCAAAGATTCACAACCCTCTGAGTGATGAAATTTCTCCTCATCTCAGTCCTAAATGGCCGACCCCTTATTCTGTGACTGTGACCTCGTGTTCTAGATTCCCCAGCCAGGGGAAACATTTTCCCAGCATTAACCCTGTCAAGCCCCTTAAGAATTTCATATGTTTCAATTAGATCACCTCTCATTCTTCTAAACTCGAAGGAATATAGGCCTAGTCTACTCAATCTCTCCTCATAGGGCAATCCCCTCATCCCAGGAACCAGTCTAGTAAACCTTCGCTGCACTCCCTCTAAGGCAAGTATGTATTTCCTTAGGTAAGGAGACCAGAACTGTACACAGTACTCCAGGTGTGGCCTCACCAATGCCCTGCATAATTGTAGTAAGACTTCTTTACTCTTATACTCTAATCCCTCTGTAACAAAAGTTAACATACCATTTGCTTTCCTAATTGCTTGCTGTACCTGCATGTTAACTTTCTGTGATTCATTTACAAGGACACCCAGGTCCCTCTGAGTGCAAACATTTCCCAGTCTCTCACCATTCAAAAAATATTCTGCTTTTTTGTTTTTCCTACTAAAGTGGATAACTTCACACTTCCCCACACTGTATTCCATTTGCCATGTTCTTGCCCACTCGGTCAACCTGTCTATATCTCTCTGTAGCCTCTTTGCATCTAACCTCACAACTTACTTTCCCACCTAACTTTGTTTCATCAGCAAACTTGGATACGTTACACTCAGACCCTTCATCTAAGTCATTAATATAGATTGTAAATAGCTGAGGCCCAAGCACTGATCCTTGCGGTACCCCACTAGTTACAGCCTGCCAACCTGAAAAAGTCCCATTTATTCCTACTCTCTGTTTTCTGTCCATTAACCAATCCTCAATCCATGGTAGTATATTACCCCAATACCATGAGTCCTAATTTTGTGTAATAACCTCTTGTGTGGCACCTTATCGAATGCTTTTTGAAAATCCAAATACACTACATCCACTGGTTCCCCTTATCCATCCTACTAGTTACGTCTTCGAAAAACTCTAACAGATTCGTCAAACACGATTTCCCTTTCAGAAAACCATGTTGCCTCTGCCTAACCTGAAGTTGGCCAACCCCAGGAATGTACATTGTCTCTTTGTGCGGTGTGTAATTCCTTAGTGGATTCTAATCCCTCTCGAATTCCACTGTAGAAGATTCAGCTATTACAGAAGATCATTGTTTATAGAAATATTATAATGGAGTATAAAATTATGAGCTGAAGAAATTCAAGACTTTTTAAACAATTAACATATCTCATGAAGATGTTAATCCCTCCGGTTATCGTATCAATGGAGACACAGCTGACTGTAAACGTCAACAGGACAGGGATTGATAGGCACAAAGCCAACACTCCCAATAAAGAGTAATAAATTGTCTTATTTACAAAGAAACTCATTAATCGGAGTTTATTACTGAACCAATACTCATACAGATTCAACCAAGGAGTTTCACATTGACTTCAACACTCTGTTCTGAGGTAGGGGCGCACACACAATATAAAGCGATAAAAGTATCACATTGATGCATAAGGGGTACTCAATCGCCCTGTGATAAAGAACAAATTATTGTACTCTAGAACATAAGAAATAGGAGCAGGAGTAGGCCATTCGGCCCTTCGAGCCTACTTTGCTTAATCTCACATCGAAACATGAGATACTTTCTTGTATTTTTACAATTCTGACCTTGTTGCAAACCAGCTGTGTGTTTATACATCCAGACACAAGGCTTCACTGCACCATCAGTGAATTCCTGCTTTCAGCCACTGCTCCCCATGGGGGGACCTGAGTTTATATCCGGCCTGTGCTGATGGATGGCCACTGGCTGAAATTAGCTTGGAGCAGTCTTAACCAAGTTCCTAGTGGCCAAAGACCCACAGCACCAAACTGCCCCTAGTTTAGCACTAAAGGACTGAAATTCCACTTTAGATGCATTGGCAGCACTAAAGCATTTTGGCTCACACACACAAAGAGGCTCTAGGTTTTTTGCTGTCTCCTCATTCCCAGTGTGATTTGCACAGAGGTCAGGAGATCAGCTAATGTCCAGGGAACAGGGAGGACAGCCTCTGTCAGGCAGGACGATTCGAGTGGTGTGATGATGTGGTCCGGCAACGCCTCAATTTTAAAATTCTGATCCTTGTTTTCAAATCCCTCCATGGCCTTGCCCCTCCCTAGCTCTGTAATCTCCTCCAGCCCTACAACCCTCTGAGATCTCTGCAATCCTCCTATTCTGGCCTCTTGCGCATCTCCGATTTCCATCGCTCCACCAATGGTGGCCGTGCCTTCAGCTGGCTAGGTCCTAAGCTCTGGAATTCCCTCCCTAAACCTCTCCGCCTCTCTCTCCTCCTTTAAAACGTTCCTTAAAACTTACCTCTTTGACAAAGCTTTTGGTCATCTGTCCTATTATCTCCTAATGTGGCTCGGTGTCAAACTTTGTTTGATAACGCTCCTGTGAAGCGCCTTGGGACGTTTTACTATGTTAAAGGCACTATATAAGTGTAAGTTGTTGGTGCTGTTGGTGCAGACGCAAAGTTGAAACTAAACAGCAAATAAACATCCGATTCAAAGAAACCAGCAATGGTGTAATGCTGTGAAACAAAAACAACTAAAGTCGAGACTAATCTCATCAAAAGGTCAATTTGGACAGTTTTGCGGCTACTTCAGGTAGCTGTGTGCCTGCAGGAGTGTGTTTGGCTCCAGTTTTTAACAGCCCAGAGTTTTGGCCTCCCACTAAGGGTGCAACTCCTAGGGCAGCAAAAGCACGCCTCCAACATGCCCCAAATGAAAACTTTAATGAGGCTTGTACCAGGGAACAGCACAAGCCTCCTGTGCCCCCCGAGAGCGCAAAAAGCATGGAGTAAAAAATTGTTGACTACGGAAATTTCTGGGTGTTTATAATTGAAAGCAAGATTGGTCATTTACAGAGAATGCTCCACCTCCCACACACCTTCCAGGAGATGCCAGAAATTACTTATTGAATTTACTTGTTAAAAGGTAAAAATACATTTGTTTAAAGCAGCACATATGTTTACTGTTCCAGAGATGCTGAGTGGAATTCGATATATTTATGTCAGCAGTTGTACTTATTTATGAGGAAAACAGTATTTACTTCATTACCAGAAACTATTAAATGCTTATATTTCATTATCTGTAGAAACTTATAAGCCAGTGCCAGCACATACAGGAATCCCCTGCCCCCAATACTGTCAGTCCTGAGCACTTCCCCCAATACTGTCAGTCCTGAGCCCTTCCCCCAATACTGTCAGTCCTGCCCCCAATACTGTCAGTCCTGTCCCCTGCCCCCAATACTGTCAGTCGTGCCCCCTGCCCCCAATACTGTCAGTCCTGCCCCCAATACTGTCAGTCCTGCCCCCTGCCCCCAATACTGTCAGTCCTGCCCCCTGCCCCCAATACTGTCAGTCCTGTCCCCTGCCCCCAATACTGTCAGTCCTGCCCCCAATACTGTCAGTCATGCCCCCTTCCCCTAATACTGTCAGTCCTGCCCCTTCCCCCAATACTGTCAGTCCTGCCCCCAATACTGTCAGTCATGCCCCCTTCCCCCAATACTGTCAGTCCTGCCCCCAATACTGTCAGTCCTGTCCCCAATACTGTCAGTCCTGCCCCCAATACTGTCAGTCCTGCCCCCAATACTGTCAGTCCTGTCCCCAATACTGTCAGTCCTGGCCCCTGCCCCCAATACTGTCAGTCGTGCCCCCTGCCCCCAATACTGTCAGTCCTGAGCCCTTCCCCAATACTGTCAGTCCTGCCCCCAATACTGTCAGTCCTGAGCCCTTCCCCAATACTGTCAGTCCTGCCCCCTGCCCCCAATACTGTCAGTCCTGCCCCCAATAATGTCAGTCCTGCCCCCTTCCCCCAATACTGTCAGTCCTGCCCCTTCCCCCAATACTGTCAGTCCTGAGCCCTGCCCCCAATATTGTCAGTCCTGCCCCCTGCCCCCAATACTGTCAGTTGTGCCCCCTGCCCCCAATACTGTCAGTCCTGCCCCAATACTGTCAGTCCTGCCCCCTGCCCCCAATACTGTCAGTCCTGCCCCCAATACTGTCAGTCCTGTCCCCAATACTGTCAGTCCTGTCCCCTTCCCCCAATACTGTCAGTCCTGTCCCCTGCCCCCAATACTGTCAGTCCTGCCTCTTCCCCCAATACTGTCAGTCCTGAGCCCTGCCGCCAATACTGTCAGTCCTCAGCCCTTCCCCCAATACTGTCAGTCCTCAGCCCTTCCCCCAATACTGTCAGTCCTGAGCCCTTCCCCCAATACTGTCAGTCCTGAGCCCTTGCCCCAATACTGTCAGTCCTGCCCCCTGCCCCCAATACTGTCAGTCCTGCCCCTTCCCCCAATACTGCCAGTCCTGCCCCTTCCCCCAATACTGTCAGTCCTGCCCCTTCCCCCAATACTGTCAGTCCTGCCCCTTCCCCAATACTGTCAGTCCTGCCCCCTGCCCCCAATACTGTCAGTCCTGCCCCCTGCCGCCAATACTGTCAGTCCTGCCCCTTCCCCAATACTGCCAGTCCTGCCCCTTCCCCCAATACTGTCAGTCCTGCCCCTTCCCCCAATACTGTCAGTCCTGCCCCTTCCCCAATACTGTCAGTCTTGAGCCCTTCCCTCAATACTGTCAGTCCTGAGCCCTTCCCCCAATACTGTCAGTCCTGCCCCTTCCCCCAATACTGTCAGTCCTGCCCCTTCCCCCAATACTGTCAGTCCTGCCCCTTCCCCCAATACTCTCAGTCCTGCCCCCTTCCCCCAATACTGTCAGTCCTGCCCCTTCCCCCAATACTGTCAGTCCTGCCCCTTCCCCCAATACTGTCAGTCCTGCCCCTTCCCCCAATACTGTCAGTCCTGCCCCTTCCCCCAATACTGTCAGTCCTGAGCCCTTCCCCCAATACTGTCAGTCCTGTCCCTTCCCCCAATACTGTCAGTCCTGCCCCTTCCCCCAATACTGTCAGTCCGGCCCCCAATACTGTCAGTCCTGCCCCCAATACTGTCAGTCCTGTCCCTTCCCCCAATACTGTCAGTCCTGCCTCCAATACTGTCAGTCCTGCCCCCAATACTGTCAGTCCTGCCCCCTTCCCCCAATACTGTCAGTCCTGAGCCCTTCCTCCAATACTGTCAGTCCTGCCCCGCCCCCAATACTGTCATTCCTGCCCCTTCCCCAATACTGTCAGTCCTCAGCCCTTCCCCCAATACTGTCAGTCCTGAGCCCTTCCCCCAATACTGTCAGTCCTGAGCCCTTCCCCCAATACTGTCAGTTCTGAGCCCTGCCCCCAATACAGTCAGTCCTGCCCCTTCCCACAATACTGTCAGTCCTGCCCCCAATACTGTCAGTCCTGCCCCTTCCCCCAATACTGTCAGTCCTGTCCCTTCCCCCAATACTGTCAGTCCTCAGCCCTTCCCCCAATACTGTCAGTCCTGCCCCCAATACTGTCAGTCCTGCCCCCTTCCCCCAATACTGTCAGTCCTGAGCCCTTCCCCCAATACTGTCAGTCCTGCCCCGCCCCCAATACCGTCATTCCTGCCCCTTCCCCAATACTGTCAGTCCTGCCCCCTTCCCCCAATACTGTCAGTCCTGAGCCCTTCCCCCAATACTGTCAGTCCTGCCCCCTTCCCCCAATACTGTCAGTCCTGAGCCCTGCCCCCAATACAGTCAGTCCTGCCCCTTCCCCCAATACTGTCAGTCCTGTCCCTTCCCCCAATACTGTCAGTCCTGTCCCTTCCCCCAATACTGTCAGTCCTGTCCCCAATATTGTCAGTCCTGTCCCCTTCCCCCAATACTGTCAGTCCTGTTCCCTGCCCCCAATACTGTCAGTCCTGTCCCCTTCCCCCAATAATGTCAGTCTTGTCCCCAATACTGTCAGTCCTGCCCCTGCCGCCAATACTGTCAGTCCTGCCCCTTCCCCCAATACTGTCAGTCCTGTCCCTTCCCCCAATACTGTCAGTCCTGAGCCCGGCCCCCAATACTGTCAGTCCTGCCCCTTCCCCCAATACTGTCAGTCCTGCCCCCTTCCCCCAATACTGTCAGTCCTGCCCCCTGCCCCCAATACTGTCAGTCCTGCCCCCTGCCCCCATACTGTCAGTCCTGCCCCTTCCCCCAATACTGTCAGTCCTGCCCCTTCCCCCAATACTGTCAGTCCTGCCCCTGCCGCCAATACTGTCAGTCCTGCCCCCTGCCCCCAATACTGTCAGTCCTGCCCCTTCCCCCAATACTGTCAGTCCTGCCCCTTCCCCCAATACTGTCAGTCCTGCCCCCTGCCGCCAATACTGTCAGTCTTGAGCCCTTCCCCCAATACTGTCAGTCCTGAGCCCTTCCCCCAATACTCTCAGTCCTGCCCCTTCCCCCAATACTGTCAGTCCTGCCCCCAATACTGTCAGTCCTACCCCCAATACTGTCAGTCCTGTCCCTTCCCCCAATACTGTCAGTCCTGTCCCTTCCCCCAATACTGTCAGTCCTGCCCCTTTCCCCCAATACTGTCAGTCCTGCCCCGCCCCCAATACTGTCAGTCCTGCCCCTTCCCCCAATACTGTCAGTCCTGCCCCTTCCCCCAATACTGTCAGTCCTGCCCCTTCCCCCAATACTGTCAGTCCTGTCCCTTCCCCCAAAACTGTCAGTCCTGCCCCGCCCCCAATACTGTCAGTCCTGCCCCTTCCCCCAATACTGTCAGTCCTGTCCCTTCCCCCAATACTGTCAGTCCTCAGCCCTTCCCCCAATACTGTCAGTCCTGTCCCTTCCCCCAATACTGTCAGTCCTGTCCCTTCCCCCAATACTGTCAGTCCTGTCCCTTCCCCCAATACTGTCAGTCCTGTCCCTTCCCCCAATACTGTCAGTCCTCAGCCCTTCCCCCAATACTGTCAGTCCTGTCCCTTCCCCCAATACTGTCAGTCCTGTCCCTTCCCCCAATACTGTCAGTCCTGTCCCTTCCCCCAATACTGTCAGTCCTGTCCCTTCCCCCAATACTGTCAGTCCTGTCCCCAATATTGTCAGTCCTGTCCCCTTCCCCCAATACTGTCAGTCCTGTTCCCTGCCCCCAATACTGTCAGTCCTGTCCCCTTCCCCCAATAATGTCAGTCTTGTCCCCAATACTGTCAGTCCTGCCCCTGCCGCCAATACTGTCAGTCCTGCCCCTTCCCCCAATACTGTCAGTCCTGTCCCTTCCCCCAATACTGTCAGTCCTGAGCCCGGCCCCCAATACTGTCAGTCCTGCCCCTTCCCCCAATACTGTCAGTCCTGCCCCCTTCCCCCAATACTGTCAGTCCTGCCCCCTGCCCCCAATACTGTCAGTCCTGCCCCCTGCCCCCATACTGTCAGTCCTGCCCCTTCCCCCAATACTGTCAGTCCTGCCCCTTCCCCCAATACTGTCAGTCCTGCCCCTGCCGCCAATACTGTCAGTCCTGCCCCCTGCCCCCAATACTGTCAGTCCTGCCCCTTCCCCCAATACTGTCAGTCCTGCCCCTTCCCCCAATACTGTCAGTCCTGCCCCCTGCCGCCAATACTGTCAGTCTTGAGCCCTTCCCCCAATACTGTCAGTCCTGAGCCCTTCCCCCAATACTCTCAGTCCTGCCCCTTCCCCCAATACTGTCAGTCCTGCCCCCAATACTGTCAGTCCTACCCCCAATACTGTCAGTCCTGTCCCTTCCCCCAATACTGTCAGTCCTGTCCCTTCCCCCCAATACTGTCAGTCCTGCCCCTTTCCCCCAATACTGTCAGTCCTGCCCCGCCCCCAATACTGTCAGTCCTGCCCTTCCCCCAATACTGTCAGTCCTGCCCCTTCCCCCAATACTGTCAGTCCTGCCCCTTCCCCCAATACTGTCAGTCCTGTCCCTTCCCCCAAAACTGTCAGTCCTGCCCCGCCCCCAATAGTGTCAGTCCTGCCCCTTCCCCCAATACTGTCAGTCCTGTCCCTTCCCCCAATACTGTCAGTCCTCAGCCCTTCCCCCAATACTGTCAGTCCTGTCCCTTCCCCCAATACTGTCAGTCCTGTCCCTTCCCCCAATACTGTCAGTCCTGTCCCTTCCCCCAATACTGTCAGTCCTGTCCCTTCCCCCAATACTGTCAGTCCTGCCCCCAATACTGTCAGACCTGCCCCTTCCCACAATACTGTCAGTCCTGTCCCTTCCCCCAATACAGTCAGTCCTGCCCTTTCCCACAATACTGTCAGTCCTGAGCCCTTCCCCCAATACTGTCAGTCCTGTCCCTTCCCCCAATACTGTCAGTCCTGAGCCCGGCCCCCAATACTGTCAGTCCTGCCCCTTCCCCCAATACTGTCTGTCCTGCCCCCTTCCCCCAATACTGTCAGTCCTGCCCCCTGCCCCCAATACTGTCAGTCCTGCCCCCTGCCGCCAATACTGTCAGTCCTGCCCCTTCCCCCAATACTGTCAGTCCTGCCCCTTCCCCCAATACTGTCAGTCCTGCCCCTTCCCCCAATACTGTCAGTCCTGCCCCTTCCCCCAATACTGTCAGTCCGGCCCCTTCCCCCAATACGGTCAGTCCTGCCCCCTGCCCCCAATACTGTCAGTCCTGCCCCTTTCCCCAATACTGTCAGTCCTGCCCCTTCCCCCAATACTGTCAGTCCTGCCCCTTCCCCCAATACTGTCAGTCCTGAGCCCTTCCCCCAATACTGTCAGTCCTGCCCCTTCCCCCAATACTGTCAGTCCTGCCCCTTCCCCCAATACTGTCAGTCCTGCCCCTTCCCCCAATACTCTCAGTCCTGCCCCCTTCCCCCAATACTGTCAGTCCTGCCCCTTCCCCCAATACTGTCAGTCCTGCCGCCAATACTGTCAGTCCTGAGCCCTTCCCCCAATACTGTCAGTCCTGTCCCTTCCCCCAATACTGTCAATCCTGTCCCTTCCCCCAATACTGTCAGTCCTGTCCCTTCCCCCAATACTGTCAGTCCTCAGCCCTTCCCCCAATACTGTCAGTCCTGTCCCTTCCCCCAATACTGTCAGACCTGCCCCCTGCCCCCAATACTGTCAGACCTGCCCCCTGCCCCCAATACTGTCAGTCCTGAGCCCTTCCCCCAATACTGTCAGTCCTGCCCCTTCCCCCAATACTGTCAGTCCTGCCCCCAATACTGTCAGTCCTGCCCCCAATACTGTCAGTCCTGCCCTTTCCCCCAATACTGTCAGTCCTGAGCCCTTCCCCCAATACTGTCAGTCCTGCCCCCTTCCCCCAATACTGTCAGTCCTGAGCCCTTCCCCCAATACTGTCAGTCCTGAGCCCTTCCCCCAATACTGTCAGTCCTGCCCGTTCCCCAATACTGTCAGTCGTGAGCCCTGCCCCCAATACTGTCAGTCCTGCCCCTTCCCCCAATACTGTCAGTCCTGCCCCCAATACTGTCAGTCTGCCCCTTCCCCAATACTGTCAATCCTGTCCCTTCCCCCAATACTGTCAGTCTGCCCCTTCCCCCAATACTGTCAGTCCTGCCTCTTCCCCCAATACTGTCAGTCCTGCCCCTTCTCTCAATACTGTCAGTCCTGAGCCCTTCCCCCAATACTGTCAGTCCTGCCCCTTCCCCCAATACTGTCAGTCCTGCCCCTTCCCCCAATACTGTCAGTCCTGCCCCTTCCCCCAATACTGTCAGTCCTGCCCCTTCCCCCAATACTGTCAGTCCTGCCTCTTCCCCCAATACTGTCAGTCCTGAGCCCTTCCCCCAATACTGTCAGTCCTGCCCCTTCCCCCAATACTGTCAGTCCTGCCTCTTCCCCCAATACTGTCAGTCCTGAGCCCTTCCCCAATACTGTCAGTCCTGCCCCTTCCCCCAATACTGTCAGTCCTGCCCCTTCCCCCAATACTGTCAGTCCTGCCCCTTCCCCCAATACTGTCAGTCCTGCCCCTTCCCCCAATACTGTCAGTCCTGCCCCTTCCCCCAATACTGTCAGTCCTGCCCCTTCCCCCAATACTGTCAGTCCTGCCCCTTCCCCCAATACTGTCAGTCCTGTCCCTTCCCCCAATACTGTCAGACCTGCCCCCTTCCCCCAATACTGTCAGACCTGCCCCCTTCCCCCAATACTGTCAGTCCTGAGCCCTTCCCTTCCCCCAATACTGTCACTCCTGTGCCCTTCCCTTCCCCCAATACTGTCACTCCTGTGCCTTTCCCTTGCCCCCAATATTTTCCAGTGCAGCAGATAATGTGCTTCTGTCAAGTACAAAATTGGACAGGGGTCACCATAGGAGCGGGGCTGGGAATGGGACAAGAGGGAGCAATGGGCGTGTTTTGGGCGGAATAGTACTTTGCATGAGATGGGGTGAGGCAGGGTGGAATATGCCGGAGTGTAAGAGAATTGCAATCTGTGAGCAGATGTGGAATAAGGACAAGACAGGGCTGAAAGGAAAATCCTGGGAATTTCCTTTAATCCTCAGGGATTTTTCTGGTTTTGCTGCTCAGCATTTCCAATTACTGGGATTATTATCCAGGCAAGGTTCACACAGCAATGACGCAGCACATGTAAGAATTGCTTCTTCTTTTGTGTAGTCCCCACCCAGTCTTGCTTTGATTCTGATTAGATTTGTATGCAGACGTGGGGGTCTGGTTCGGCCAGTGAGCTGCTGAATGAATCGACACAGCCATCAGCTCCTGCTGTGTGGGCTGCTTTTCCGGGTCCCCTGACAAAACCACTGCCCGTGACAAGTCCCCATCAACTTGAACCAGTGCGTCAATTTTTCATGTACCATCCCTCACCCTGATCTCTTTCAAAGTACTGCTCCCCATCTCTTAATTGAGAGAGAAGTCGCACAACACCAGGTTATAGTCCAACAGCTTTATTTGAAATCACAAGCTTTCGGAGCGCTGCTCCTTCGTCAGGTGAAGTGAAGAAATACATATGGGCACAGCATAAATAGTCAGAGAATCCCAAGATGTCAGCAACGAACCCAATGAGACAATCAATGATCCGGAACAGCAGACAATCTGGCATTGTTCTCTGACTATTTATGCTGTGCCCATATGTATTTCTTCACTTCACCTGACGAAGGAGCAGCGCTCCGAAAGCTTGTGATTTCAAATAAAGCTGTTGGACTATAACCTGGTGTTGTGAGACTTCTCACTTTTGTCCACCCCAGTCCAACACCGGCATCTCCGCATCTTAATTGAGAGAGGCAGAGCAATGTAAGAGACCAGCCACAGCACAATGACAGCTACCTACTTGGACTAAGACCCGGGGAGTCTGTGGCTCCCTCTTTTGCCTCGAGCCTGGTAGTGGAAGTGAGCTGTGAGCAGTTTGATGAGTTGAGAAGGTTTGTCAGTCCGTTGCCCAGTGAGAGACAGGCAGGGAACAGGCAGCTGATATATCGCAGAGAAATCTCACTGAAGGTCACAATAAAACTCAAGTAAGAGTTTGTTGAAAAGCACCTGAAAACACTGCTGGAGTTCTGAATTTGATGCAACTGAAAAATCATTCAAAATATACACTGAAAAACATTCACTTCAGAGGTGCATCGCGATAGATCATACAAGATACTGCTGTTTGTATGCTGAGCCTATGAAGAAAGTTTTCTTTTTTGCAAATAATTTGTTGAATATCTTCAATATTGTTAAAAATTGTGTCTATTATGTAAGCTCTTGATCACTGTGGTTAAATATAAAAACATAACTATAAGTTAAAGTAAATTATGCAGCACAGGCTGCCCCAACCCAATTCTGTTAAAAGAACAGAGAGCTGGACTGGTTACTTGCAACACCTGATATTAAAGAAAAGTTAAACAGGCATGTGGGAGGGGCATTGTGTGTGTGGGCGGGGCATTGTGTCTGAGGGAGGGGCATTGTGGGAAGGGCACTGTGTCTGAGGGAGGGGAATTGTGGGAAGGGCACTGTGTCTGAGGGAGGGGAATTGTGGGAAGGGCACTGTGTCTGAGGGAGGGGCATTGTGGGAAGAGCATTGTGTCTGAGGGAGGGGAATTGTGGGAAGGGCACTGTGTCTGAGGGAGAGGCATTGTGGGAAGGGCACTGTGTCTGAGGGAGGGGCATTGTGGGAAGGGCACTGTGTCTGAGGGAGGGGAATTGTGGGAAGAGCATTGTGTCTGAGGGAGGGGAATTGTGGGAAGGGCACTGTGTCTGAGGGAGGGGCATTGTGGGAAGGGCACTGTGTCTGAGGGAGGGGCATTGTGGGAAGGGCACTGTGTCTGAGGGAGGGGCATTGTGGGAAGGGCACTGTGTCTGAGGGAGGGGAATTGTGGGAAGGGCTCTGTGTCTGAGGGAGGGGAATTGTGGGAAGGGCACTGTGTCTGAGGGAGGGGAATTGTGGGAAGGGCACTGTGTCTGAGGGAGGGGCATTGTGGGAAGGGCTCTGTGTCTGAGGGAGGGGCATTGTGGGAAGGGCACTGTGTCTGAGGGAGGGGCATTGTGGGAAGGGCATTGTGTCTGAGGGAGGGGGACTGTGTGCGGGGGAGGGACATAGTGTGCGGGGAGGGGCATAGTGTGCACGGGAGGGGCATTGTGCGCGCGGGAGGGGCATTGTGCGTGCAGGAGGGGTAGTGTGCGCGCGGGAGGGGTAGTGTGTGGGGGAGGGGCAGTGTGTGGGGAGGGGCAGTGTGCGTGCGGGAGGGATAGTGTGTGGGGGAGGGGCAGTGTGTGGGGAGGGGCAGTGTGCGTGCGGGAGGGTTAGTGTGTGGGGGAGGGGCATTGTGTGTGTGTGGGCGGGGCATTGTATGTGTGGGGGGGCAGTGTGTGTGTGGGAGGGGCATTGTGAGTGGGAGGAGCATTGTGTGTGGGGATAGTGTGTGTGGGCGGGGCATTGTGTGCAGGCGGGGCAGTGTGTGTGGGGGTGGCATTGTGTGTGTGGGAGGAGCATTGTGTGTGCACAGGAGGGACAAACCCACAGCTTAACACATACAGCACAATGCACGATGCTCTATCATGCTTCCCTGACATTGGGGAGGGAGGTGTACCTTTCTTTTTCTATCTTTGTCAGCTTCCAGGACCTGGTGAGTATTTCTACAGTCCAGTCGTTAAAGTAAAAGTAAGGTCTCTAGTTTAGAGTAAGTAGTGTTTAAAGGGAAGTAAGGTCCCTAGTGTATTTAATATTCTTTAATTTAAAGGAAGTAAAGGGAGTAAATTAAGGGTAGGACATGGCAGGGCAGCTCAGCAGCGTGGAGTGCTCCTCCTGTGCTATGTGGGAAGTCAGGGACAATTTCGGTGTCCAGGGCGAACACATGTCCAGGAAATGTCTCCAGCTACAGCTACTCGAAATCCGCGTTTCGGAGCTGGAGCTGCGGCTGGAGTCACTGTGGAGCATCCGCGAAGCTGAGATCTTCATGGATAGCACGTTTAACGAGGTGGTCACACCGCAGGTAAAGAGTGCACAGGCAGACAGGAAATGGGTGACCACCAGACAGAGTAAAAGAACTAGGAAGGTAGTGCAGGAGTCCCCTGGGTCCATCTCCCTCTCCGACAGATTTTCCGTTTTGGATACTGCTGGGGGAGATGGTTTCTCAGGAGAATGCAGCAAGAGCCAAGTCCGTGGCACTACGAGTGGCTCAGCTGCACAGGAGGGGAGGAAAAAGAGTGGGAGAGCAATAGTGATAGGGGATTCGTAAGGGGAACAGATAGACGTTTCTGTGGCCACAGACGTGACTCCAGGATGGTATGTTGCCTCCCTGGTGCCAGGGTCAAGGATGTCACTGAACGGCTGCAGGGCATTCTGAAGGGGGAGGGCGAACAGTCAGAGGTCGTGGTTCACATTGGTACCAACGACATGGGTAGAAAGAGGGATGAGGTCCTGCAACAAGAATTTAGGGAGCTAGGTAGCAGATTAAAAAGCAGGACCTCAAAGGTTGTAATCTTTGGATTACTCCCGGTGCCACGTGCTAGTGAGTATAGGAATAGGAGGATAGAGCAGATGAATGCCTGGCTAAAGAGTTGGTGCAGGAGGGAGGGCTTTAGTTTCCTGAATCACTGGGTCTGCTTCTGGGGAAGGTGGGACCTGTACAAGTCGGACGGGTTGCACCTGAACCAGAACGGGACCAACATCCTTGCGGGGAGGTTTGCTAGTATTGTGGGGGGGGTTTAAACTAACTTGGCAGGGGGCTGGGATACGGAGTGGAGCTATAGTAGAGGGTGATGCACAGCCAAATATAGAGGAAAAAACAAGTCAGCCTGGAAGGCAGAGCAAATATGTAACGGCACAAGGGAGTATGGCAAGGCTGGATGGCATTTATTTTAATGCAAGGAGTCTTGCGAGTAAGGCAGATGAATTGAAGGTGTTGATGAACACATGGGAGTATGATATTGTTGCTATCACAGAGACATGGTTGAGGGAGGGGCAGGACTGGCAGCTCAATATTCCAGGGTATAGAATCTTCAGGCGAGACAGAGGGGAGTGTAAAAGAGGAGGGGGTGTCGCAATGTTAATCAAGGAGTCAATTACTGCTGTAAGGAGGGATGATATCTTAACAGGTTCCTCTAATGAGGCCATATGGGTAGAACTTAAAAACAAAAAGGGGGCAAGCACTTTGCTGGGAGTGTACTATAGGCCCCCAAACAGTCAGGGGGAGATAGAGAACAGATATGTAGGCAAATCTCAGAGAAGTGTAGAAATAATAGGGTAATAATAGTAGGGGATTTCAACTTCCACAATATTAACTGGGATAGTCAGAGTGTGAAAGGCTTAGAGGGTGTGGAATTCTTAAAATGCATCCAGGAGAGCTTTTTGAGCCCGACAAGAGAGGGGGCGGTACTGGACCTAATTCTAGGGAATGTAGCCAGGCAAGTGGTGGAAGTGTCAGTAGGAGAGCATTTTGGTGACAGTGACCATAATTCGGTGAGATTTAAGGTAATCATGGAAAAGGACAAAGATGGACCGGAAATATAGGTTCTAAATTGGGGGAAGGCCGATTTTAATATGATAAGGCAGGATCTGGCCAAAGTGAACTGGGATCAGCTACTTGTAGGAAAATCCACATCAGAGCAGTGGGAGTCTTTCAGAAAGGAAATAGAGAGAGTACAACGCCAACATGTTCCCATAAAGGTCAAGGGTGGGACGAACAAGCCCAGGGAACCCTGGATGTCAAGGGATATACAAGAATGGATTAGGAAAAAAAGGGAGGCTTTTGACAGATACAAAGGACTAAAAACAGTGAAAGCTCTAGAGGAGTATAGAAAGTGCAGGGGGGTACTTAAAAAAGAAATTAGGAGAGCGAAGAGGGGGCATGAAAAAACACTGGCGGGCAAAATAAAGGAAAATCCCAAGGTGTTTTATAAGTATATTAAGGGCAAGAGGATAACCAGGGAAAGAGTAGGGCCCATTAGGGACCAAAGTGGCAATCTGTGTGTAGAGCCGGAAGATGTAGGTGAGGTTTTAAATGAATATTTTGCATCTGTGTTCACTATGGAGAAGGACGACGTAGGCATAGAAATCAGGCAGGGGGATTGTGATATACTTGAACAAATTAGTATTGAGAGGGAGGAGGTACTAGCGGTTTTAGCGGGCTTAAAAGTGGATAAATCCCCAGGCCTAGACGAGATGTATCCCAGGCTGCTGTGTGAGGCAAGGGAGGAGATTGCAGGGGCTCTGACACAAATTTTCAGAACCTCTCTGGCCACAGGGGAGGTGCCAGAGGACTGGAGGACAGCTAACGTAGTACCATTATTCAAGAAGGGTAGTAGGGATAAACCAGGGAATTACAGGCCAGTGAGCCTAACATCAGTGGTAGGGAAATTATTGGAAAAAATTCTGAGGCACAGAATTAGTCTCCAATTGGAGAGGCAAGGATTAATCAAGGATAGTCAGCATGGCTTTGTCAGGGGGAGATCATGTCTGACCAATTTGATTGAATTTTTCGAGGGGGTGACTAGATGTGTAGATGAGGGTAGTGCAGTTGATGTAGTCTACATGGACTTCAGGAAGGCTTTTGACAAAGTCCTGCATGGGAGACTGGTCAAGAAGGTAAGAGCCCATGGGATCCAGGGCAATTTGGCACATTGGATCCAAAATTGGCTTAGTGGCAGGAGGCAGAGGGTGATGGTCGAAGGTTGTTTTTGTGACTGGAAGCCTGTGTCCAGTGGTGTACCGCAGGGATCGGTGCTGGGTCCTTTGCTGTTTGTAGTGTACATTAATGATTTAGATATGAATGTAGGAGGTATGATCAGTAAGTTCGCAGATGACACGAAAATTGGTGGAGTGGTAAATAGCGAGGAGGGAAGCCTCAGGCTACAGGACGATATAGACGGGTTGGTTAGATGGGCAGAACAGTGGCAAATGGAATTTAACCCTGAAAAGTGTGAGGTGATGCATTTTGGGAGGACTAACAAGGCAAGGGAATACACAATGAATGGTAGGATCCTAGGAAGGACAAAAGATCAGAGGGACCTTGGTGTGCATGTACATAGATCCCTGAAGGCAGCAGGACAGGTAGATAAGGTGGTTAAAAAGGCATATGGGATACTTGCCTTCATTAGCCGAGGCATAGAATATAAGAGCAGGGAGGTTATGGTGGAGCTGTACAAAACGCTAGTTAGGCCACAGCTGGAATACTGTGTGCAGTTCTGGTCGCCACACTATAGGAACGATGTGATTGCATTGGAGAGGGTGCAGAGGAGATTCACCAGGATGTTACCTGGGCTGGAGCGCTTCAGCTATGAAGAGAGACTGGACAGGCTGGGGTTGTTTTCCTTAGAGCAGAGAAGGCTGAGGGGGGACCTGATTGAGGTGTACAAAATTATGAGGGGCATAGATAGGGTAGATAGAAAGGAACTTTTTCCCTTGGTGGAGGGGTCAATAACCAGGGGGCATAGTTTCAAGGTAAGGGGCAGGAGGTTTAGAGGGGATTTGAGGAAAAACTTTTTCACCCAGAGGGTGGTTGGAATCTGGAACTCACTGCCTGAAAGGGTGGTAGAGGCAGGAACCCTCACAACATTCAAAAAGCATTTAGATGAGCACTTGAAACGCCATAGCATACAAGGCTACGGACCAAGTGCTGGAAAATGGGATTAGAATAGATAGGGCTTGATGGCTGGCGCAGACACGATGGGCCGAAGGGTCTCTTTCTGTGCTGTATAACTCTATGACTGTATCAGGTGAGGTCAGGATCAGACTGAGCTGTGATGCCCCTCATGATCATGCCGATATTCAATGTCTAACTCACACATGAAGAATGGCTACTTAGGTGAAGTATCATTACGGCCATGCAACTGTTCCTAGTATGAACCAACACCTTCAAGAGAGTAGGAGAGAAAATGGTGGTGACTGATAATCCCGAGTTGACTATTTGGAAGCAACATATAACAGAACTATAACTGTAGGTGGGAGGGAGGTAATGATGGTAACACAACGCTGAGTCACCAATAACACATTTACATTACTTCAGCTTCACATCAGTCTTACAATCATGTTGGTATCACAAAGAGGTCTTGATGATTTGATTAGGTTTCTCCCTCCTACCCATCCATTACTCCATATCTACGCAACGGCTGACAAGGACCATCTGTCCTCGGCACCAGTATCTCAAGGCTCATTCGCACAGACAGGCAATAAAACACAGAGCTGTGCTGTGAGCCTCCAATTACACAGGTTTTAAAGTCCATCCTGACAGAGGCTGCTTTGAAACAGAGCCAGAACAGTCACTCACTCAGCTATGTCCCTGCACCTGGTGCTGAGGGGCTACAACTCTGAACTTTTTCCCTTTCCTCATCCGTTTCCTGTTTAGTTCCTGCTTCCTTCACTGGTTTGCCTACCTGTCTGGATTAGGACGACCTCCATTTAGCTGATTCCCATTGTACTGTGGACCGGCGCCTGTGTGTACAGTGTTATCTACATTTGAAACACGGAAGCAATACTCAGTGACAACAGCAAGTCTCAGAATGAGCAGCAGCCACATAAAAACACTCTCAATATTGTTCAGCACATTCCTCTCCCTCTGAACCTCAAAAGACCTAAAAAAAAGTTTGGTGATATTTGACACTCAACTTCCAGCCTTCACAACAAAAACTGATTAAACTGTGCTACTTAGCTGTAATTCATTAGTGTTTATTCAGCTCATTTACTTGGATCCCACACAAATTCCATGTTGTTCCATTAAATTACATCTAATCATCTCTGTACTAATGTAATAGAACCCCAAACTGCACAAACACACATCTCAGGGGCAATATAGTCACCGCTCAAAGTATAAACACCTCACAACTCTCAGCACAGAAATGGCTCCAACACTGGCCTGCCATCTGAGCCTGGCTTCAAATCCAGACCAGACTGATGGGATGACAATCTCTGCGAGCCCAGTTAGCGTAGCCTTAGTCCAGCCTACTGCACCAAAAAAAACACTACCTTAACTAGGGTTACCAACCCTCCAGGATTGCCCTGGCGTCTCCGGGAATTCAAGATTAATCTCCTGGACACTGCTGCGAGCAACCCGGGAGAAAAATCAAATGGGCATTAAAAAAATATTAAATATTATTTTCATTTTCTTTGAACGCTTTCATTTATTAGTTGTAAAAATATTGAAAATGGGAAGAAAGGCTGTTTAACTGGGCAGGGACACTGGAGCTGGGAGGTCAGGTGGTGAAACCCCCCGGAATACACCCGACCAGGATTGGCAAGCCTTAAAGCTCACTCAGACAGGCCAATATCACACTGATGCAATGGAGGGACGGGGCTGAAACACATGGATAAGGCAGCGTTTAGGGAGTGTACCTCACCTGGGAGTTGGCGCTTGATAAACTTCTATTTAACAAGTACAAAAATTCAAACGATAAAAAATGAAAACAACATTCCTGAAAGATCTGGTGGCAGCACAGTGTCTGTGTGCTCTTTTGTCAGTCACTAAGCATCACTTGGATAAGGTTTCATGAGATGCGTATTCATATAGCAAGTTCCTGATTGCAGTCTGAGGGAGGGAGGGGCAAGAGCTCCTCAAATGGCGCAGAGGGTAGTCACTGCCTGCTGTGGTACTGAGTCGTATGAAGCCGGAAGGTCCCAGGTACAATTCCTGGTCTGTGTTGACTTAGCTGATCTAAGCCATGGTGGCAGAAGAGCAGCTGCTATTAGCTCTGGTGGCCTCAGGTTAGGAAGGACAGACAGCGTTCCCACTCCTGAATATTGTCTGCTGGAAAGTGTGTGTGTTGACGTTGGGTGAGGACAGGATTGGTTGGAATGTTCCACATGATGTCTAGGCCCTTGGACAAGGTCCCATCGGAACTTACTCAAGAGTCAGAGTCCTCAGGAGTGGAGGGGAGAACATTGGAGGCTAAATAAATTCAAAAGGGTAGAGGGGCAAACACATGAATAAACCAAACACACAGCCACAACACACGGCAGAGCAGCACCATAGCGTCAGGGGGAACGGAGCATCTGAGGGAGCAGAGCATCTGAGAGAGCGGAGCATCTGAGGGAGCGGAGCAGCACAATATATAATGCAACAACGCACATCAGATCAGCATGTTCACAAGATGTTGTGTAGCACGCTCCTGTTATTCTTATAACAGCAAAGGATGGGCAGCTTTGTATTTTTAGTCTTTAATATATTTACTGAGACAATGATGTGAATACAGAATAATATATAGTATCTGAGGGAGAGGAGTCACGATCAGCAGATTATATTAAAAGGAATTGAATGCTGCAGAATCAGGAGGCAGCATTACTTCTCTGGCAGCTTAAAATGTTGGTGTATTCAACTAAATGTTTCAGTAAACAGCCGATTTCAGTGCCCAAATGCCCAATCGGCACAGTCCTTAAACTCTGTGCAGTGCATAATGAGGTGTAGGTGACACAGAGGTGAAAGTGGTGGTGGTGAGGGTGTGGTGCATTAGACACTGGTTGTTCATCGATGAAAACCAGGTAGAAATGCAGGCCAGACAGACAGGCTTAAAACGCCTTCTGTTTGGCTGTAGGGGTCCTGTATAAGATGCGGCAGTCTCAATTCAATTCTTCGTGGTATGGGCCCACAGCATACAGCCGCCTACTCACAACAGCAACTTGCATTTATACAGTGCCTTCAACGTAGTAAGACGTCCCAAGGCGCTTCACAGGAGCCAAAAAAGGAGATAATAGGGCAGATGACCACAAGGTGGCGGGTGTGGGAAATACAAGATTTTCAGCAGGTACATTGCGGTGCTGTTTGGGGTCTGAGCGAAGGCACGTTACTGAGAGCAGAGGGAATTGTGGAAGCACAGTTAGTAAACAGTCACTTTTCGAGACTTTATTATTCTGGCTGGGACTAGCTCTGCTATCACCAGGGCTGGGGGGAGGACTGTACAGACCAGCAATGTTGGAAGCAACTCGATGACCTGAGCTGAAGGGTCAGCATAGCACAGACTTTGTGGATCCAATTTAAGTATCTCGACCAGCAAACATTTTTGGCACCAGCAGCATTTTGCTATCAGAAGCACCCAGTGAATGATGCCCACAGGGGGTTTCCGTGCCAGTGGCACTGGCTCTGGGTTGGCCATGTTACAGGGCGGCCCCTGACATTCCCCATACTGTTAGAGTCAACTCGGTAAAGCAAATAGGAATTAAGATAAAATATAAATACCTCCCCCCACCCTCCACCCCACTTCCCTCCTTTTAATACTCGGACTATTTAGAGTTACAACCTGTTCTCACATAACCATCACTGCACTTTAGAAGGAACTCATTGTGTGAAGTGCTTCAAATGTTTCGATGATGCACTGGGGCCTATTTCTGTTTCTCTGAGGTGCTGGGCTGTAACCGTGACTGTCCTTGCCCCAATGATTGGTGACATTTCTACACAATCTTTGAAGACAGCTGGCCATTTGCAGACACGTCAAGGACACAGCAGTATGTATTTCTGTGTTCGCGCCCGAGTCTCTCTTGCTATTTTACTGTACTTTCATTGGTACACTAAAACTTTCACTGCCTACTGTAAAATATGTATGTATTGATGCCGGGACAACAAAAAAAAGGAACCATCAATGTTACAAACCACTGGAAACATGAACACTTCCTGCTGATAAACTGCTTCTGCAGCAACTTTGGTTTAGAGATCTACTGGGACTTTGCACAATCATCTGACTGTTTCCAAGTGTAAATTGTTAGTAGTACAAATAAAATTGAAAATAACTAGGGGGTGATGGATGAAAATTTCTGCTACCCGTAAGGGTCTTACTTGAAATAAGTTTAGGCCAATTTTATGGGTGCTTTTGAAGCAAAATGGGGCCGGTTCCTACTGCACACAGGCTCATTTGTATCTAACCCGTGCTGTACCTGCCCTGGGAGTGTTTGATGGGACAGTGTAGAGGGAGCTTTACTCTGTATCTAACCCGTGCTGTACCTGCCCTGGGAGTGTTTGATGGGACAGTGTAGAGGGAGCTTTACTCTGTATCTAACCCGTGCTGTACCTGCCCTGGGAGTGTTTGATGGGCCAGTGTAGAGGGAGCTTTACCCTGTATCTAACCCGTGCTGTACCTGCCCTGGGAGTGTTTGATGGGACAGTGTAGAGGGAGCTTTACACTGTATCTAACCCGTGCTGTACTTGCCCTGGGAATGTTTGATGGGACAGTGTAGAGGGAGCTTTACCCTGTATCTAACCTGTGCTGTACCTGCCCTGGAAGTGTTTGATGGGACAGTGTAGAGGGAGCTTTACTCTGTATCTAACCCGTGCTGTACCTGCCCTGGGAATGTTTGATGGGACAGTGTAGAGGGAGCTTTACCCTGTATCTAACCTGTGCTGTACCTGTCCTGGGAGTGTTTGATGGGACAGTGTAGAGGGAGCTTTACTCTGTATCTAACCCATGCTGTACCTGTCCTGGGAGTGCTTGATGGGACAGTGTAGAGGGAGCTTTACTCTGTATCTAACCCGTGCTGTACCTGCCCTGGGAGTGTTTGATGAGACAGTGTAGAGGGAGCTTTACTCTGTATCTAACCCGTGCTGTACCTGCCCTGGGAGTGTTTGATGGGACAGTGTAGAGGGAGCATTATTCTGTATCTAACCCGTGCTGTACCTGCCCTGGGAGTGTTTGATGGGACAGTGTAGAGGGAGTTTTACTCTGTATCTAACCCGTGCTGTACCTGCCCTGGGAGTGTTTGATGGGACAGTGTAGAAGGGAGCTTTACTCTGTATCTAACCTGTGCTGTACCTGCCCTGGGAGTGTTTGATTCCGGCACCAAGTGCTTGAAATAGAATTGTTCTACTCCCTACTTTTTAGTGTGGGAGAGGAGGGAATGGTTCGGGAAGTTTGAAAGTACATTAAAATTCTCCAAGTGACCTTCAAACTTGCCAAAAGCAGTTTCTTGAACTGTGTAACTGAAAATCTTTATCAACAATCTGTGTTGTACTATCAACAGGAAATTAGTGAGGAAATGGCAGCAGGGGTACATTGCAACAATGTACAGAACCGTGACGACACACTAAAATGTGGTGAATGGCTGATTATAGGAAAGAGTGTCAGAAAGCAGTAGCAGTCCCTGTAAAATCAGCAGATTACCGTTCAGCCGGGAGCACAAAAGAAGCTGCTCGCAATGTGCATTTCTCCAGTTTTGAGCCACGAGATTGAAAGACTCCGTTCCCAGTGCAGAACTCCAAATGGGATAAAATCAAGGGCTAGAAAATCAGACCCTCGGTGAATGGGGCTTGCTGACCTCTAGCTGTTCCCCAGGTCAGACACTCAGTGAATGGGGCTTGCTGAACTCTACCTGTTCCCCGGGTCAGACACTCAGTGAATGGGGCTTGCTGACCTCTACCTGTTCCCCGGGTCAGACACTCGATGAATGGAGCTTGCTGACCTCTACCTGTTCCCCGGGTCAGACCCTTGGTGAATGGGCCTTGCTGACCTCTACCTGTTCCCCGGGTCAGACACTCGGTGAATGGGCCTTGCTGGCCTCTACCTGTTCCCCGGGTCAGACACTCGGTGAATGGGCCTTGCTGGCCTCTACCTGTTCCCCGGGTCAGACACTCGATGAATGGAGCTTGCTGACCTCTACCTGTTCCCCAGGTCAGACACTCGGTGAATGGAGCTTGCTGACCTCTACCTGTTCCCCGGGTCAGACACTCAGTGAATGGGGCTTGCTGGCCTCTACCTGTTCCCCGGGTCAGACACTCGATGAATGGAGCTTGCTGACCTCTAGCTGTTCCCCGGGTCAGACACTCGGTGAATGGAGCTTGCTGACCTCTACCTGCTCCCCGGGTCAGACACTCGATGAATGGAGCTTGCTGACCTCTACCTGTTCCCCGGGTCAGACACTCGGTGAATGGGCCTTGCTGACCTCTACCTGTTCCCCGGGTCAGACACTCGGTGAATGGGCCTTGCTGACCGCTACCTGTTCATCATAATTTCCACACTTTTGTACTCCATACCTCTATTTATGAAGCCCAGGATCCCGTAGGCCTTTTGAACAACAACAACTTGTATTTATATAGCGCCTTTAACGTAGTAAAATGTCCCAAGGCGCGGCACAGGAGTATTTCAAGATAAAATATTGGACACCGATGCACATAAGGATAAATTAGGGCAGGTGACCAAAAGCTTGGTCAAAGAGGTAGGTTTTAAGGAGCGTCTTAAAGGAGGAAAGAGAGGTAGCGAGGCGGACAGGTAATTCCAGAGCTTAGGGCCTAGGCAACAGAAGGCACAGCCACCAAAGGTTGAGCGATTATAATCAGGGATCCTCAAGAGGGCAGAGGACTACTTTAACTGCTTTCTCAGTAAAAGTAGCGACGCCGGTTAATAAGGCCATAAAAAAAAACGAACAAAGCACTGGAGTTCATTTCTAGAGGGATAAAATTGAAAAGCAGAGATGTTAAACTTGTACAGAACCTTGGTTAGGCCGCACTTGGAGTACTGTGAACAGATCTTGTCTCCATATTATAAAAAGGATATAGAGGCACTGGAGAAGGTATAAAAAAGATTTACTAGAATGATACCAGAACTGAGAGGTTATACCTATCAGGAAAGATTGAATAGGCTGGGGCTCTTTTCTCTAGAAAAGAGAAGACTGAGGGGTAACTTGATAGAGGTCTTTAAGATTATGAAAGGGTTTAATAGAGAAGACAAAGAGAAGCTGTTTCCACTTGTGGGCGAGACCAGAACTAGGGGCCATAAATATAAAATAGTCACTAATAAATCCAATAGGGAATTCAGGAGAAACTTCTTTACCCAGAGAGTGGTTACAATGTGGAACTCGCTACCACAGGGAGTGGTTGAGGCAAATAACTTGGATGCATTTAAGGGGAAGCTAGATAAACACATGAGGGAGAAAGGAATACAAGGTTATGCTGATAGGGTGAGATGAAGAGGGGTGGGAAGAGGCTCGTGTGGAGCATAAACACCGGCACAGACCGAATGGCCCTGTTTCTGTGCTGTAAATACTATGTAATATGTAATTTATACAGCGCCTTTCATGACCTCAGGGCATCCCAAAGTGGCTTACAATGAAGTACTTTTGAAGTATAGTCAACATTGTAATGTAATAATCTACAGAACAATCAGAACAGATCTAAACACCAAAACGAAATAACTAAAATAATGTTATTATTATTAATGATGATAAAATCTACAGTGCCGTCATTTCAAACAACTGCTCTTGTTCTACAGGGGCGCAGAAACGGAACTCAAAAGTTAAATACAATCTACTGGCCCTTGCTTGTCTGTTTTCAGAACACTCATTGGGTGATAATTTCTACCTACATAAATACTGACACCAACCAACTGACTGTATAAATCAGCCAAAAAAATCAGCTCTCCTTGTACTGTGAGGATAGGATTGAAATCAGCCCCTCGCTGTACTGTGAGGATCAGATTGAAATCAGCCCTTCCCTGTCCTGTGAGGATTGGATTGAAATCAGCCCCTCCCTGTCCTGTGAGGATTGGATTGAAATCAGCCCCTCCCTGTCCTGTGAGAATCGGATTGAAATCAGCCCCTCCCTGTCCTGTGAGGATCAGATTGAAATCAGCCCCTCGCTGTACTGTGAAGATTGGATTGAAATCAGCCCCTCGCTGTACTGTGAGGATTGGATTGAAATCAGCCCCTCGCTGTACTGTGAGGATCAGATTGAAATCAGCCCCTCCCTGTCCTGTGAGGATCGGATTGAAATCAGCCCCTCCCTGTCCTGTGAGAATCGGATTGAAATCAGCCCCTCCCTGTCCTGTGAGGATCAGATTGAAATCAGCCCCTCCCTGTCCTGTGAGGATTGGATTGAAATCAGCCCCTCGCTGTACTGTGAGGATCAGATTGAAATCAGCCCCTCGCTGTACTGTGAGAATCGGATTGAAATCAGCCCCTCCCTGTCCTGTGAGGATTGGATTGAAATCAGCCCCTCCCTGTCCTGTGAGAATCGGATTGAAATCAGCCCCTCCCTGTCCTGTGAGGATCAGATTGAAATCAGCCCCTCCCTGTCCTGTGAGGATTGGATTGAAATCAGGCCCTCCCTGTCCTGTGAGGATTGGATTGAAATCAGCCCCTCGCTGTACTGTGAGGATCAGATTGAAATCAGCCCCTCGCTGTACTGTGAGAATCGGATTGAAATCAGCCCCTCCCTGTCCTGTGAGGATTGGATTGAAATCAGCCCCTCCCTGTCCTGTGAGGATCAGATTGAAATCAGCCCCTCCCTGTCCTGTGAGGATTGGATTGAAATCAGCCCCTCCCTGTACTGTGAGGATTGGATTGAAATCAGCCCCTCCCTGTCCTGTGAGGATCAGATTGAAATCAGCCCCTCCCTGTCCTGTGAGGATTGGATTGAAATCAGCCCCTCCCTGCCTTTGAGAATCGGATTGAAATCAGCCCCTCCCTGTCCTGTGAGGATCAGATTGAAATCAGCCCCTCGCTGTACTGTGAGAATCGGATTGAAATCAGCCCCTCCCTGTCCTGTGAGGATTGGATTGAAATCAGCCCCTCCCTGTACTGTGAGGATTGGATTGAAATCAGCCCCTCCCTGTCCTGTGAGGATCGGATTGAAATCAGCCCCTCCCTGTCCTGTGAGGATTGGATTGAAATCAGCCCCTCCCTGTCCTGTGAGAATCGGATTGAAATCAGCCCCTCCCTGTCCTGTGAGGATCAGATTGAAATCAGCCCCTCGCTGTACTGTGAGGATCAGATTGAAATCAGCCCCTCGCTGTACTGTGAGAATCGGATTGAAATCAGCCCCTCCCTGTCCTGTGAGGATTGGATTGAAATCAGCCCCTCCCTGTCCTGTGAGGATTGGATTGAAATCAGCCCCTCCCTGTCCTGTGAGGATTGGATTGAAATCAGCCCCTCCCTGTCCTGTGAGGATTGGATTGAAATCAGCCCCTCCCTGTCCTGTGAGGATTGGATTGAAATCAGCCCCTCGCTGTACTGTGAGGATTGGATTGAAATCAGCCCCTCCCTGTCCTGTGAGGATTGGATTGAAATCAGCCCCTCCCTGTCCTGTGAGGATTGGATTGAAATCAGCCCCTCGCTGTACTGTGAGGATCAGATTGAAATCAGCCCCTCCCTGTCCTGTGAGGATCAGATTGAAATCAGCCCCTCGCTGTACTGTGAGAATCGGATTGAAATCAGCCCCTCCCTGTCCTGTGAGAATCGGATTGAAATCAGCCCCTCCCTGTCCTGTGAGGATCAGATTGAAATCGGCCCCTCCCTGTCCTGTGAGGATCAGATTGAAATCAGCCCCTCCCTGTCCTGTGAGGATCGGATTGAAATCAGCCCCTCCCTGTCCTGTGAGGATCAGATTGAAATCAGCCCCTCCCTGTACTGTGAGGATCAGATTGAAATCGGCCCCTCCCTGTCCTGTGAGGATCAGATTGAAATCAGCCCCTCCCTGTACTGTGAGGATCGGATTGAAATCAGACCCTCCCTGTCCTGTGAGGATCAGATTGAAATCAGCCCCTCCCTGTACTGTGAGGATCGGATTGAAATCAGACCCTCCCTGTACTGTGAGGATTGGATTGAAATCAGCCCCTCGCTGTCCTGTGAGGATTGGATTGAAATCAGCCCCTCCCTGTACTGTGAGGATCAGATTGAAATCAGACCCTCCCTGTACTGTGAGGATCGGATTGAAATCAGCCCCTCGCTGTACTGTGAGGATCAGATTGAAATCAGCCCCTCGCTGTACTGTGAGAATCGGATTGAAATCAGCCCCTCGCTGTACTGTGAGGATCGGATTGAAATCAGCCCCTCGCTGTACTGTGAGAATCGGATTGAAATCAGCCCCTCGCTGTACTGTGAGAATCGGATTGAAATCAGCCCCTCGCTGTACTGTGAGGATCAGATTGAAATCAGCCCCTCCCTGTACTGTGAGGATCAGATTGAAATCAGCCCCTCCCTGTACTGTGAGGATCAGATTGAAATCAGCCCCTCGCTGTCCTGTGAGGATCGGATTGAAATCAGCCCCTCGCTGTACTGTGAGGATTCGGATTGAAATCAGCCCCTCCCTGTACTGTGAGGATCAGATTGAAATCAGCCCCTCGCTGTACTGTGAGGATTGGATTGAAATCAGCCCCTCGCTGTCCTGTGAGATCAGATTGAAATCAGCCCCTCGCTGTACTGTGAGGATCGGATTGAAATCAACAAGTCACTGGGGATGGCGTTTCCTCGTTGTTCCTTTGTGCAACATATATTGATCAGATGCCAATATCTGCTCATATTCTGGTGCTGTTTCGGTGCCAGCAAATTCCAGCATCCAATCCCAAAGGGCCATGCTTCACGTGTCAGTGAGTGTGGGCCTCAGCCTGCTGACCTTCACTGTCTGGGCTCTCACATAAAGAATGGCCAGTTGGTTGGGGTTGTGAAGGCCGACCAGCGCCCGTGGATCAACAGTTGCACGAAAGCCAGTGACTCCAGTTCAGGAGTAGAAAAACTGAGTAATAATGTTCTTTCATCATTACTGAGGAGCCGGGGCATAAATAATCCCACTAAATTCATGCTCTATGTCACCCTGTTCCCAAAAGGAATCTCGGGGAGATATTTGGCAACACTGATTGAACCCACAGCTTCTCTCACAGAAAGAAAATGATTCCAGTATTAGGAACTCTTTAATAGAGTGACTCCTACAGCATAGTATATAGAAAATACAGTTATAAAAAGAGCTGCACAGCCATATAATAGCAGGAATTTAGGATTTTAAAATAATTTAAGTGTAATAAGTAGGTCTCCCGCAGCAATGCACGCACTGAGTTGGAGGTTTTATAAGGCACTGGGAATGTTGTCTTGGGGTTTGTGAGTATCGAGGGGGCTGCAGAATCTGGGGGGGGGGGGCGGCTGGTGGGGGAAGAGAGGAGATCTGAGGAGGGAGATGCTGAGGTCCAGCACTAGGGTTTGACAGTATTGGGGAAAGCAGGGTCTAACACTATTCTGGGGGAAGGGGGCCCAGCAGAATGGGACCCAAACTGCCATTGGCATCTTTCGAACTATTGTGCTCCATTCCCATGTATTCCCAGATATTAGGTACTGCCCACCCCCACCACTTTCCCCATCTTCAGCCAGTTCCGATCTTTATGCTCTTCCCCTCGACCACTTAAATGTATATTTTATACTTGTTAAAATGAATGGACAGAAAATCTTGGGGTGTGTAATTTCCTGATATGTACTCCCCATTAGTGAGTTAGCCAACAGTCTTTAATAAAGAAACAAAAATTACCCCATAACATACTTAAAGTTCATCGTATATGCAATTTCCAGGTTTTTATATTTAAAAATTGGTTAAATCTCAAAAACAATTCAGGAGAGATTTTTAACTGAATAATTAAATGCAATGATAGGCTAAAAAATTATTTCTCTATAAACAGTATGTTTTCTTTCCTAATCATCAATAAAAGCAGTAACAGCTGACATTATTCCCACTGCTGGGAATAGTGTCTCACACGATGATAGCTCTTTCTGTTCACATGTGCTGCTTCAGTTTTTCTGTGGGGAACCCGTAACGGAAAAGCACAATTGTAATATATTTATATAAATTCATCTTGCCTGAAATAAAAGTTTTCAGAATTCAATCTCCAGTCTCTTTCAAAGTCTTTGGTAGAAGCAAAGAAACTGCCAAATCCTCACAGGATGAGGGCACACGCCATCTACCCTACAACTCCTGTCTCATGCTGGGAAATTCTGCAAACAACACGTGTTCAAACTGCATCGATGTGATCGAAAGCCCTCCCCTAACAGTTGGGGGTGAGGGTTAAAAATATCCAGTCGAAGCCCAGGACTTTGAGGCAGGCTGAGGCCTTTGAGTAAAAACTTTAATGAATCATTAAAAGACATAAAATGTAATTCAATTATCAATTAAATCATGTTATTGTGTAATATGTATTTTTTATTTACGCCCTTATTTTGGAAATTAGAAATTTCAGTTAATGAGAAAAAATTGGATTAAAAATATTCAGAGGAAAGTTGACAGATCTGCTCCATAACCTGGTGGCCAGTGTGGAACCGGCTGTCATATTCATCGTATTAAAGCCATGACAGAACAGGCATCACCAGGTGCTGACACAGTTAATATTGAAAAACCCATAGGCAATGTTGACATAGGACTTTAGAATAGAAAGATGACCATTTAAAAAACATATATTGAAGGTTTTGAATACGATTGTGAGAACTGCCTAAAAATTAACGGAGACTTGCTAAAAAAACACACACACACACAACCAACTTCCCCGATGGATGAGTTGGTAACGGCACCACGTACCAGAGCTGTGCAGACCAGGGGCTCCAGGTGTGATTCCTATTCTGTGCTGATCTCAGCTACAATTGGCCTCAAGGATCTGAGTTAGGGAGAGAAAGCTCAGGAGTGGAAAGTGCAGGTGTGTGGATATCAGGGGAGGGCTCAGTAGTGATGCCAACACTCATTGTCTAGATTCACACATGACGAATGGGCACTTGGGACCAGAGGTGTCCTGTGCCACAGCACAAGTCAGTACCTTCAGGAGAGGAGGCTAAAACATTGAAAAAAGAGTGTGATTAATTTTAAAAAACACAAGCGGTAATAAGCAGATTTGGTATGTGTGTTCTGGAGACATGGGCACTCAGTGCTGTGGAGGGAGTGTCATTTGTCACTGGGATTTTATGGCAGCTCATGCAAGTGACAATGGCACTTTCACACGTGAATATCATCAAATCACATGCATAAACAGCAAGTGAAAATAGCTACAACTCTCCAGACACTGCCCCACTGCCCAGACACTGCCCCCACTGCCCAGACACTGCCCCCCCACTGCCCAGACACTGCCCCCCCCACCTGCCCAGACACTGCCCCCCCACTGCCCAGACACTGCCCCCCACTGCCCAGACACTGCCCCCCCACTGCCCAGACACTGCCCCCCCCCCACTGCCCCACTGCCCAGACACTGCCCCGACACTGCCCCCCACACTGCCCAGACACTGCCCCCCACTGCCCAGACACTGCCCCCCCCACTGCCCAGACACTGCCCCCCCCCACTGCCCAGACACTGCCCCCCACTGCCCAGACACTGCCCCACCCCCACTGCCCAGACACTGTCTAGACACTGGCCCCAATATGCAGACACTGCCCCCCCACTGTCTAGACACTGGCCCCAATATGCAGACACTGCCCGCCCCCCCCCCCCCCCCGGGCAGACACCACCGACAAGACCCACATATTCTAAGAAAGCACCCAACTTTTTAAGAAGCGTTAAAAAAAATTGGAAAAACTTTAAAGATGTGCTTATTTGCTGAGAATAATTGCAATATGTTCACAGCTAGTTCTGAGGTGTAAGCCGCACAGGAGGGAATCCTCCCTCACTCCCACAGCAGGCAGGTTGATGGGAAACTCACCAATTGGGACCACTAAAACCTCTCGCTACAACTCTCCAAATCACCAGTGCCAATTCAGTGAGCGCACAAACTGCACCCTGGCTTCTTTAATTAATTCTTTCTAACATTATTGAGTAATTAAGTTAAGTCAATTCCTACCGCCTGGAAGTGCCTTGGAAGGAGGATGGCCAGGACATGCGGGATTTATTCAGCCCGGGTCTGTCACTTGTGTCCACGGCGTTGGAGCGTTCCATCTGGCGGTGTACATGCCGGTCTGTGTCCGAGTAGCCACGGTGTTTGATTTTGATGGGAGTCCGGGGCTGCCTCCACAGGTGTTGCGGGGGTTTGAGGGTGTTCTGCCCCTCTCTGGGGACGGGTAGAGACAGGGACAGGCTCTTCTTGGAGCAGGGAGGGGGGTCCATCCTCCGGGGAGGGGAGGGCGAGCTGGTTCTGACTGGAACGGGCTTCAATGAGGGGACAAGCTCAGTCCTCCCTGTCGATCCCCGCACCGACCAGCACGGCTCCAGCAGAACTCCACCCGCGGGAGCCGAGATATCCCAGCTGGAGATCACTGAGGAGGAAGCTTCATCTCAGCAGATGCGAACAATGCCGACGATGCAGGGGTTCCAGGCTGATCTCCTCATGGCCACCTCAAACTCTGGTGGGGCGGCTGCAGGTGACTCCCTTCCTGCAATAACTCGGTCCCAGCCAGGAGAATCACATCTCACTTCGGGTTTCTCCTGAACTCAGTCTTCTCCAATGTGATCTACTCGGTCATATCCTCTTTGTCAATGAGTTCCCCTCAGTTTGATTGATTCGGTGCCTCCACACGCACTTCCTTCATTCAGACTGCCTTCCCCTCTTCTCCCGGTTGATGCCAGGACTTTTCCTCCAGCCTATCTGGGATTTCTTCCCCGGGTTTATCTGCGGCTTTCAAAATAACGTTGTTCAGCAGTTATGTCTCGTACGGAACCCACTGCCAGTCATGTCCTTTCAGTCGCCTCTTCCATTCCTCTTCTGTGCATCTTCTATTTGTTTCTATTTTTGATTGTCTCAGCCAGCAGCAGCTCCTCTCTCATTTGCCTGGTGTGTTGTGCTCTGGTGGGGTTCTGTCTGGCGGACCGCTGCCCCGCCGTTCCGTTTAAACGCCTCTTGGTGTCTCTCCCATCCTCTCACTGGCTCTCAGACCCTCTCCTTGCATAAGATTCGGGCTGGAATCGGTGCTCGTGTCTCTCAATCGCGCGAATAAACTTCTCCCCGCTCCTCACCAGCGCAGCCTTTCCAGACTCATCATTCCTCTGTCGCTCTGCTATTTTTATTTCGCTTTTTTATACAATCCGCCTCTTCCCGTCCCACGTATTTCCACCAAACTTACAGATGCAGTTGCTAATTGTGTTGGCTTCTGCCGCAGGACTCGCTGCGCTGCCGCTTTCTCTGCAAGTGCCAGTCCTGGATTATTGTTCACCCCTTCAACACTGCAGAGTTCAGCCTCTCTCCAAAGCTCCCTCTGCCCCCCAGTCCTCCCCTTCCAGTCTCTCTCCCTCTCACACTGAAGACCTGGCTCTTATTTTTTTGGTAAGAAATACTCGCGAGCGCTCTCTGGCACCGAGACACACAAACCACAGTCTGATTCACAGCAATATCTCAGAAAGCAGCTTTTAGCATTTCTCCACCCAACTCCCGCTGGCGGCATTGTGTCTCTCGATCTATCTCTTCATCTGTCTGTCTCTATCTATTTCCGCGTCTCTGCCCGTTTCCTTTCCTATCGGTTCCTTAATAATCCATTTATTTGAATTGACAAGCCAGGTGAAGGGTCAAGACTCTTGGTGGCACAACCCAACACTCTGCTTTAGCCAAGTCCAGGTTGGGAGAGATACTCCCTCCTTAGAGTTCTCTGTTTTTCTCCATATTAAAGGACACAGAGAAAATGGGAAAATACTTCTTAACACCCTTTTTGGTGTCCTCTTTACATTTAAAACATAGAAATCGTAGAAAATTACGGCACAGAAGGAGGCCATTCGGCCCATCGTGCCATTTCCAGGCGGCCCTCTCAAAAGCTGGGCTGTGCAGTCCAAAATTAACAGCTAACAGTCATACATTGGGAGAGAAGGTGTGGCAGATCAGGATGCAGTGCTTAGGATCATCAAGCCTACCTATTGCAGAAGAAAGGGAAGACTGAGGGAGGGGAGGAGTTCCACAGTTTGAGGGAAGTTTGAGGGAGGGGAGGAGTTCCACAGTTTGAGGGAGGGGAGGAGTTCCACAGTTTGAGGGAGGGGAGGAGTTCCACAGTTTGAGGGAGGGGAGGAGTTCCACAGTTTGAGGGAGGGGAGGAGTTCCACAGTTTGAGGAAAGACTGAGGGAGGGGAGGAGTTCCACAGTTTGAGGGAAGTTTGAGGGAGGGGAGGAGTTCCACAGTTTGAGGGAAGACTGAGGGAGGGGAGGAGTTCCACAGTTTGAGGGAAGACTGAGGGAGGGGAGGAGTTCCACAGTTTGAGGGAAGACTGAGGGAGGGGAGGAGTTCCACAGTTTGAGGGAAGACTGAGGGAGGGGAGGAGTTCCACAGTTTGAGGGAGGGGAGGAGTTCCACAGTTTGAGGAAAGACTGAGGGAGGGGAGGAGTTCCACAGTTTGAGGGAGGGGAGGAGTTCCACAGTTTGAGGGAGGGGAGGAGTTCCACAGTTTGAGGAAAGACTGAGGGAGGGGAGGAGTTCCACAGTTTGAGGGAGGGGAGGAGTTCCATAGTTTGAGGGAGGGGAGGAGTTCCACAGTTTGAGGGAGGGGAGGAGTTCCATAGTTTGAGGGAGGGGAGGAGTTCCACAGTTTGAGGGATGACTGAGGGAGGGGAGGAGTTCCACAGTTTGAGGGATGACTGAGGGAGGGGAGGAGTTCCACAGTTTGAGGGATGACTGAGGGAGGGGAGGAGTTCCACAGTTTGAGGGATGACTGAGGGAGGGGAGGAGTTCCACAGTTTGAGGGATGACTGAGGGAGGGGAGGAGTTCCACAGTTTGAGGGATGACTGAGGGAGGGGAGGAGTTCCACAGTTTGAGGGAAGTTTGAGGGAGGGGAGGAGTTCCACAGTTTGAGGGAAGACTGAGGGAGGGGAGGAGTTCCACAGTTTGAGGGAAGACTGAGGGAGGGGAGGAGTTCCACAGTTTGAGGGAAGACTGAGGGAGGGGAGGAGTTCCACAGTTTAAGGGAGGGGAGGAGTTCCACAGTTTGAGG
This sequence comes from Squalus acanthias, assembly GCA_030390025.1. Classification (NCBI taxonomy): domain Eukaryota; kingdom Metazoa; phylum Chordata; class Chondrichthyes; order Squaliformes; family Squalidae; genus Squalus; species Squalus acanthias. Next base: position 21,513,871 of record CM059445.1, read on the forward strand.
GAAGACTGAGGGAGGGGAGGAGTTCCACAGTTTGAGGGAAGACTGAGGGAGGGGAGGAGTTCCACAGTTTGAGGGAGGGGAGGAATTCCACAGTTTAGAGGTCCTGGGACAGAATGGGTTAGAGTAGGAGATACTGTAGTGCAAGGTTTGTACACAGTGACTTGGCATTTAAGTTATTTGCTTCCTTCCTTTCCTCCCTTGCTCTCCCTCTTCACGCTCAACCTGTCTTCCTCCTGTGAGAGACACCGGCTCTCTATATAGCAAGTCAGGGCGATGTCCCATCTGTCATCAATCCCCGTCACACACCAACACTCATGCCACACTTGCAGGTTCTCCAGCAGGACATGACAGCTGATGTTTTACAGGTCTCTGGTGTGACTGATGGAACTCTTTAAGAATGTTCACAGTATCTCACTTCCCACCATTATGTTGCTCCTCCTGCATCTTCCTCTTCCAATGTGTCCTGTTCCTTTTTCATATTTTTAGCCTCTCCTCTGGATTATGTTTTTCTCTCCAGAGTTCACTGCCTGTCTTTGGTGTATTCCTCTTCAATCCAGTGGTTCACTGTCTTAACTTCCTGGTAATTTTTGTGTTGCTACAGTCTTTCTCATGTTACATCTCATCTAAGGTTCTGATAAATTTAGCATCTATTTTATAAACTAAAGATTGCAAGTTTGACAAATCTTAAATTCGCTGGCCTCAGCCTGCCCTGGTATAGAGAGAGGAAAATCTGCCAGGTTGCTGCTCCTGATCATTATCCAGTGACTCCCACCAGATGGTGGACATTGGGTGAGATCAGGTTCAGTCTTGGCTCTGACACCCTCTGTGACTGAATATCCTGCTGCCACTCACTTGTCTAGACTCGCACATGAAGAATGGCCACTTGGACAAGGTACCAGAAGGTAAACAGCATGTGTGGAACCTGTACCCCAGGGAGAGTCAATGCCTTCAGGAGAGATGGGGAACTGTACCTCAGGGAGAGTCAGCACCTTCAGGAGAGGAGGGGAACTGTACCCCAGGGAGAGTCAGCGCCTTCAGGAGAGGAGGAACTGTACCCCAGGGAAATGGGGAACTGTACCCCAGGGAGAGTCAGCGCCTTCAGGAGAGCAGGAACTGTACCCCAGGGAAATGGGGAACTGTACCCCAGGGAGAGTCAGCACCTTCAGGAGAGATGGGGAACTGTACCCCAGGGAAATGGGGAACTGTACCCCAGGGAGAGTTAGCACCTTCAGGAGAGATGGGGAACTGTACCCCAGGGAGAGTCAGCACCTTCAGGAGAGGAGGGGAACTGTACCCCAGGGAGAGTCAGTGCCTTCAGGAGAGGAGGGGAACTGTACCCCAGGGAGAATCAGCACCTTCAGGAGAGGAGGGGAACTGTACCCCAGGGAGAGTCAGCACCTTCAGGAGAGGAGGGGAACTGTATCCCAGGAAGAGTCAGTGCCTTCAGGAGAGGAGGAACTGTACCCCAGGGAGAGTCAGCGCCTTCAGAAGGAGGGGAACTGTACCCAAGAGAGAATCAGCACCTTCAGGGGAGGAGGGGGAACTGTACCCCAGGGAGAGTCAGTGCTTTCAGGAGAGATGGGGAACAGTACCCTGGGGAGAGTCAGCACCTTCAGGAGAGGAGAGGAACTGTACTTCAGGGAGAGTCAGCACCTTCAGGAGAGGAGGGGAACTGTACCCCAGGGAGAGTCAGTGCCTTCAGGAGAGATGGAGAACTGTACCCCAGGGAGAGTCAGCGCCTTCAGGAGAGATGGGGAACTGTACCCCAGGGAGAGTCAGCACCTTCAGGAGAGGAGGGGAACTGTACCCCAGGGAGAGTCAGCACCTTCAGGAGAGATGGGGAACTGTACCCCAGGGAGAGTCAGCGCCTTCAGGAGAGATGGGGAACTGTACCCCAGGGAGAGTCAGCGCCTTCAGGAGAGATGGGGAACTGTACCCCAGGGAGAGTCAGCGCCTTCAGGAGAGATGGGGAACTGTACCCCAGGGAGAGTCAGCGCCTTCAGGAGAGATGGGGAACTGTACCCCAGGGAGAGTCAGTGTCTTCAGGAGAGGAAGGGAAGAAAATTGAATAGGAAAAGGACCAGTTGGACCGAACAGCCTTTTTCTTCATTCCTAAAAATTTTGTTCAGCAACAGACGCACTCAGCAACGTCAGTGCTTTGAGTCAGTTCAGTCCTCACTGACGATGAGTCTCTCAATTTCAATCCATAACATTATGGATTCCCTAAAAATGACAAAGGGAAAATTAAACACTCTGGTCATGAATTGAATTTGAATGAAGCTGTGTTGTTGTGTGCTGAAAACTGTTTAATCTGTTTGTGAATTAAACGATGCATTTGTCTTCTATACTGCTGTGTTCATTAGTTTAATTTATACTGTGCAAATAAAGTACCTCAGGTGACCAAAATTACCTAATAGCCTTTTTAATGCTGTTTTTTCTAGTAATTAAATAAATACCTGCAGAGGATTTGCATGAAGAAAAAATATAATCGATTAACATCAAAATAAGTGTTAAAATATTTTTTCTAGTTTTCTTCTCTCCTCTCCTGAAGGCGCTGACTCTTACCGTGGAACAGTTCCACATGTGCTGGACTCCGATTGCTACCTCCCCAAGTGGCCATTCTTCATGTGGGAGCCTAGAAATGAGTGTTGGCAGGATATTCATTTGTTGCGAGGACATCACAGTTGTGGCCAATCCTGCCCTCACACACATACTTCCAAATGAATTCCCAGTGAATAGTGATCAGGAGCAGGAACCCTGGCTGATCTTTTCCTTCCTTAGCCAGATGCATGCAAGGCAACTGTAGCACCCAAATGCCAGTGGGCTGAGATCAGATTTTTTTTAATTCATTCTCAGGATGTGAGCATCGCTGGCAAGGCCTGCAGTTATTGCCCATCCTAATTGCCCTTGAGAAGCTGGTGGTGAGCTGCCTTCTTGAACCGCTGCAGTCTGTGTGGTGAAGGTACTCCCAGTGCTACTGGGGAGGGAGTTCCAGGAATTTGACCCAGCGACAATGAAGGAACGGCGATATATTTCCAAGTCAGGATGGTGTGTGACTTGGAGGGGAACTTGGAATCATAGAATAATACAGCACAGAAGGAGGCCATTCGGCCCATCGTGCCTGTGCCAACTCTTTGGCAGAGCTCTCCAATTAATCCCACTCCCGTGTTCTTTCCCCATAGCCCTGTATTTTTTTCCCTTCAAGTATTTATTCAATTCTCTTTCGAAAGTTACTATTGAATCTGCTTCCACCACCATTTCAGGCAGTGCATTCCAGATCACAATAACTCGCGGTGTAAGAATTGTTTCCTCATTTCGCCTCTGGTTCTTTTGCCAATCACCTTAAATCTGTGTCCTCTGGTGACCGGCCCTCCTGCCACTGGAAACAGTTTCTCCTTATTTACTCTATCAAAACCAATCATCATTTTGAACACCTCTATCAAATCTCCTCTTAACATTCTCTGCTCTAAGGAGGTGGTGGTGTTCCCGTGCACCTGCTGCCCTTGTCCTTCTCGGTGATGGAGGTTGCGGGTTTGGGAGGTGCTGCCGAAGAAGCCTTGGTGAGTTGCTGCAGTGCATCTTGTAGATGGTACAAACTTACTTAGCAATGTCCAGGAACTGGACCTGGGTCCTTCATGATCTGTATGGTTCAGTTGCCCAGTGCCTTTGCCAGCTGAGCAACATCAGGATTTTAAAAATCTGGATCATGCTCCCACCCCCCCCCCCGCCACTCCCTTCATTAATTTTCTTTATTCCAACTTGGCAGGTTTATTTTCTTTAGCTTTTCTTCAAACCTGATTGATGTTAGCTGTGGCTCAGTGGGTAGCACTCTCGCCTCTGTGCCAGAAGGTCGTGGGTTCAATTCCCACTCCAGGAACTTGAGCACATAATACAGAGAGATACTCTAATGCAGTACTGAGGGAGTGCCGCACTGTCAGAGGTGCCGACTTTCTGATGAGACATTAAACCGAGGCCCCGTCTGCCCTTTCAGCTGGAGATAAAAGATCCCATGACACTGCTTCGAAGAAGAGCAGGGGCGTTCTCCCCAGTGTCCTGGCCAACATTTATCCCTCAACCAACATCACTAAAACATATTATTCGGTCATTATCATACTGCTATTTGTGGGACCTTGCATTGTGTAAATTGGCTGCCACGTTTCCTACATTACAACAGTGACTACACTTCAAAAGTGCTTCATTGACTACAAAGTGCTTTGGGACATCCTGAGGTTGTGAAAGGCACTACATAAATGCAAGTTTTTCTTTCTTTTTAATATGTAGCATCATTTTTGTGGGCAGCACTGCTGTATATAGTGTTAGTATTCCTTATCCTGGCCTTATAATCTCTGCGGCTCCATACACACAGTACTCAGCCTCACTGTGTTTTCATGTTATTAACAGATGACTCGACATTTCGAGCAATGGTCAGCTAACAAGTGATGATATACCTATGGCTTTCTAATTAGATTTTAATTTCAAAAAAGGATGATCACGTATGGGATAGTAAAAATATCCAATTACTGCCATCAGAAGAATCCTGACTGTGGAGAATTTCATTGATTATAAACATCAAGAATTACCTGGAATTGTTGATTTACGTTCTCAGGCTCTTTGTTCCTTTATTTTCTGAACATCAGCTCTCTCCACTCGGTCTCTATTGTTCAGCATCTTACTGAAATGACTGGGTTTCTGTGTATTCCTTGTGGATCTTGACTGGATGCCATGTTATTGTTGTGGTGCAGATTGAATAAGGCTGTTGGGTGTGAGTTTCTAGCCGCAGCGTGCACTGGGTGTGTTGGAGGATTACAAAACGTGATGTTTCCTAGAAAATAAGCTTGCTGTAGGTGAAGGCTTAACGTTACTGAAAAAAGAAAGCTACAATTTTAATCCATTGAAATAAGGTACAGGCAGAGAGGAGTACCCAAGGCTACCAATACATGGCACTGTTTTCATTCTCAGCTGAATGAATTTAGCTGAAATGAAAGAATTTCTAAACAGATAGCGAGGAAGGAGGTAATTACAATGTGGCGATGCACTTAAACCATTTTAACGGCAGAGGACCAAAGTGAGGGTGGTTATAAAACCTACTGAAATGCATGGATATGTTCTAACTCTGGCCTGCTTATCCTGCCTCTCAGAGTGAGAGATTCAGGACCATTCAGTATCCACCCAAACTGGATTCTAGCAGAGAACCAATGACCATAGCTTTGCTGGAATCTTGTTTGCCTCACATTTAAGAGTATCAGGTGTCATTGGCATACACACTGCATCAGCACTGGAAAACAGCTCAGTTAGCTTGAAGAACAACTGGCTGAGTGAGGAGGTAAGTACACTGGCTGGTTTGGTACTGAGCCATAACAACTGGACAAATCCCAATTCCATCTTTGGTCAGTGCCGAGTTCGCAGATCACAGCTGGACAAAAGTAAAGCAGCTGCAATTCACCACATGGCTACCATGGGAAGGGGAAGGCTAGACAGCATCGCTATCCAGTGACACCTGCCTACACTCACTGAATGGGCTCACATGAGTAGCCGCTTAGCCAAGATACCAGATGGTCATAACCGTACTCCAGCAGGAGTCAGCAGAGAAGGGGGGAAGAATTCTAGCCACAAAATTCAGTCTTCCCTTACTGCTCCCCGAGAACAACCTGCGTCTCTGATGATTTCTTTCATGCTTTTACAAATGACATTGTTTTCCGGCAGAAAGAACACTTTGTTCTTTACCCCACAAGACGATATTTTTGGTTTGTCCATGGTCACGATGCCAACATATCTACCTGCTGATCTGGAAGGAAGTTAATTAGTGCCCGCAGCAAATGTGGAGCGAGCAGCACTCATTGGAAAGACCGGCACGGAATTCAGGAAACAAGTGCAGAACAAGACCAAGGTGATTGGACTGTTAGGGCAGGCTCCAGATGGGGAGTGAGAAACATCTGGAGCGGACTTTCCAACCTGTGGCGAACTTTATGGGAGTGAAGACTCAGCCAAGTGTCAAAGGCATGAGGTACAGCCAAATGTACTGGGGATTGAAAAGATACTTTCGAACCCCCAGAAGCTCTAGGTTGGTGCAAACTATTGTACATTCCATTTGTTACAAAATATCTCCATAAACTAAGGAATGAAAGAAGTTCTGTATATTAAAAAATGCAGGGTATTGTTCTGAAACAAGGAGTAGAATAGTCACCTTGAGCAGAGCACATCTATCTTCTATATCACAATACTGAAGACACATGGTGAAATACAGCAGCATTTTAAATCACAAGCCCATAACCTTCCCTCATACTTGGGTCCATTTTCACCGTGCTGGAGGAGTTACTGAGGAGTGGGGACAGGGCTCTTTATATTGTATATTCTTCATTGCCCCAGAATTAAGAACATAAGAAATAGGAGCAGGAGTAGGCCATTTGGCCCTTCAAGACTGCTCCGCCATTCAATAAGATCATGGCTGATCTTCTACCTCATCTCCACTTTTCTGCACTATCCCCATATCCCTTGATTCCCTTAATATTCAAAAATCTATCGATCTCTGTCTTGAATATACTCAACGACTGAGCCTCCACAGCCCTCTGGAGCAGAGAATTCCAAAGATTTACCACCCTCGGAGTGAAGAAATTTCACCTCATCTCAGTCCTAAATGGCCAACTCCTTACTCTGAGACTGTGACACCTGGTTCTAGACTCCCCAGCCAGGGGAAACATCCTCCCTGCATCTACCCTGTCAAGCCCTGTAAGAATTTTGTATGTTTCAATGAGATCACCTCTCATTCTTCTAAACTCTAGAGAATATAGGCCTAGTCTACTCAATCTGTCCTCATAGGACAATCCCCCAATCCCAGGAACCCAGGACCTTCCTTGCACTCCCTCTATGGCAAGTATATCCTTCCTTAGGTAAGGAGACCAAAACTGTACACAATACTCCAGGTGTGGTCTCACCAGGGCCCTATATAATTGCAGCAAGAGATCTTTACTCTTATACTCAAATCCTCTTGTAATAAAGGCCAACATACCATTTGCTTTCCTAATTGCTTGCTGTACCTGCATGTTAACTTTCAGCGATTCGTGTACAAGGACACGCAGTTCCCTCTGAACACCAACATTTCCCAATCTCTCACCATTTAAAAAATATTCTGCTTTTCTATTTTTCTTACCAAAGTGGATAACTTCACATTTCTCCACATTATATTCCATTTGCCATGTTCTTACCCATTCACTTAGCCTGTCTATATCCCCTTGAAGCCTCCTTGCATCCTCCTCACAACTTACATTCCCACCCAGCTTTGTATCATCAGCAAACTTGGATATATTACATTTGGTCCCCTCATCCAAATCATTGATATAGATTGTGAATAGCTGAGGCCCAAGCACTGATCCTTGTGGTACCCCACTAGTTACAGCCTGCCAACCCGAAAATGACCCGTTTATTCCTACTCTCTGTTTTCTGTCCGTTAACCTAGTATATTACCCCCAATCCCATGAGCCCTAATTTTGTTTAATAACCTCTTGTGTGGCACCTTATCGAATGCCTTCTGAAAATTCAAATACACCACATCCACTGGTTCCCCCTTATCTATTCTGCTAGTTACAACCTCAACAAACTCTAACAGATTTGTCAAACACGATTTCCCTTTCATAAATCCGTGCTGACTGCGCAATCCTATTATTATTTTCTAAGTGCCCTGTTACCACGTCCTTAATAATAGATTCTAGCATTTTCCCTGCTACTGATATCAGACGAACTGATCTGTAGTTCCCCGTTTTCTCTCTCCCTCCTTTCTTAAATAGTGGGGTTACATTTGCTACCTTCCAATCCGCAGGAACTGTTCTAGAATCTATGGAATTTTGGAAAATGACAACCGATGCATCCACTATCTCTATAGCCACCTCTTTCAAAACCCTAGGATGTAGGCCATCAGGTCGAGGTGATTTATCGGCTTTCAGTCCCATTAATTTCTCCAGTACTATTTTTTTACTAATACTAATTAAAGGGCAGACATGGTTTCCTGAAACTTGTCTCCTGAACATATCAGTCACCTTCTCGGGGAGGATGAAGAGTGCTTCATGGAACTAACGGCATTAGTAAGGAAGATGGCTCCCGGGCTGGTAGCGCCTCTCTTTTGCAACTGCATCTATTGCCATCCTTCTCCCCACCAAACCCCCAGTCTCCTCTCCTCCACTACTTACTGTGCCCAATTAGCTCGATCTACAAGTGCGAGCTAACTGTACAGAGCACATTGCCCAGTCCCCTACCCTGCTTGTTCTCTGTTTTCACCTGTGCTCTTTTCAACGGCTGGAACTCTGCTCAACCTGTCACGACTCCTCTGTCTTCCTACTCTTCTGCCGCTGTACCAGAGTTGAATCCACCTTGAATCAACCTGCACCTACCCTCTGTGCCTCTCTTCCTGCATTGTCCAAAGGGCCCAGTGATGTACCCGTCGTTGCCTCCTTATGGGCAGCAGCCCCAACTATCCCTTCTTCCTCTACCTTGCCTCCACCCCTGGCTATACTTTCCACCGCCTGCCCCACCCAAACCATTGTGGTGGCAGTGTGGCCCTTATTACCAAATCACACCTCGGTCTCTCCACCTACCCCTCTGGTACCTCACCTTGTTCAACCGTCTCTCTTACATTCCTCCTTGTCTACCACCTCACCCTGGGTTTCTCCACAATATCCTCCCTCAGTATCTACACTAAGTGACTCCATACTCAGTGATTTCAAGACTCATCGCAGCTACCCTAGCCATCTCTCCTTTGCATTCACTGTCATAGAAACATAGAAACATAGAATCTAGGAGCAGGAGTAGGCCATTCGGCCCGTCGAGCCTGCTCCGCCATTCAATACGATCATGGCTGATCATCCAAATCCAGTACCCTGTCCCTGCTTTAATCCCCACAGTACACATATCCCACCCTACCCCCGTAACCCCACGTATTTAATTCCCCCTAACATATCCCATCCTATCCCCATAACCCCACATATTTAATCCCCCCTAACACTAAGGGTCAATTTATCATAGCCAAATCAACCTAACCCACACACATTTTTGGACTGTGGGAGGAAACCGGAGCACCCGGAGGAAACCCACGCAGACACGGGGAGAATGTGCAAACTCCACACAGACAGTCACCCGAGGTCAGATTCGAACCCGGGTCTCTGGCGCTGTGAGGCACCAGTGCTAACCACTATGCCACCGTGTTGCCCTCCCTCCATATAAACTCTCCAACCCATATTCACAGTCACCCCCTCAAAATTGCCATCTCAACTCACCTGGTCTCAATCACTGAAAAAGCCATCCACAACCACCTCCTTGTATCCCTCAACACCCATATCCTCCTACCCTCTTCCTCCAGCATCTGTCCCCAGAAAAAGCTTTCGCCCAGACACTTACAACTGCACTTTCAAACTCCCAACTGCCTAGCCTTTGACCCTCTATACACCATGAGGGGAGGAAGGTGTGGAAGTTACGCTTCAGTTGTACACAGCTTTGGTCAGACCCCATCTGGAGTACTGCATTCAGTTTTGGGTACCGTACCTCAGGAAGGATATATTGGCCTTGGAGAGCATACAGCACAGATTCACCAGACTGATACCCGGGCTTAAAGGGTTAAATTATGAGGACAGGTTGCACAAACATGGCTTGTATTCCATTGAATTTAGAAGGTTAGGGGTGATCTGATCAAGGTGTTTAAAATGATAAAGGGGTTCAAGTAGATACAGAGAAACTATTTCCTCTGGTGGGAGAGTCCAGAACGAGGGGCAAAATCTTAAAATTAGTGCTAGGACGTCAAGGAGTGAAATCAGGAAGCATTCTTTCACACAAAGGGTAGTGGAAATCTGGAAATTTCTTCCCCAAAAGGCTGTGGATGTTAGGCGTCAATTGAAATTTTCAAGACCGAGATCAATAGATTTTTGTTCGGCAAGTGTATCAAAGGATATGGAACCAAGGTGAACAAATGGAGTTGAGATACAGTTCAGTCATGGTCTGATTAAATGGCGGAACAGGCTCGAGGACTAAATTGCCCATTCCTGTCCTTTGTTCCTATGATACTACTCAAGCCATCGATTTGCTCCCCCATCCCTCACCTCCACCTTTGCTGCCCTGGTTCCCAGCAAAACCTTTCCTGTTTCATTGCCTCTGGTATGGGTCCCATCTTTCCTCCCTTGAAGCAAAGGGACACAGACTTGAACATATCTAGTGCACAACTAACTTAGCCATCCATCACTAGATTTGGCTGGACCATATCAAGTGCAATTGAGCATCATTCTCCTCAGTCAAAACTGCCCATTACTTCAGGATCATCTTGGAGAGCGAAGATAATCACTACCAACTTCTCTCCACTACCAATCATCTCCTTAAACGCCTCACCCCTGCCCCCTCCACCCACGCCGCCAACAAAGTGCAAGGAGCTCGTGGATTTCTTTGTCACAAAGATTGAGACCATCCATTCAGCTGCCTCTGCTTCTTCCCTCCCTTCCCCTTGTACACCTAGCCAAACTTCCCCTAAGGCTCCCCTGCCCTAGCCATGAACCTGTGTCTTTCTCTAGCTTCTCTCCCACCCCTCACCCCACCCTCAACCCCCATGCCATCTCCGAGCTCATCCTGTCCATGAAACCCTCCTTGTGCTCCCTTGATTCTATTCCCACTAAACTGCTGACCACCCAACTTCCCTTCCTGGCTCCCATACTACCTGGCATTTTAAATGGTTCCCTGTGCTCAGGTACTGTTCCACTCCTGTTCAAAACTACCATCATCACACCCTCCTCAAAAAAAATCACCCTCCACCCTCTATCCTCGCAAACCCGGCCAATTACCACCCCATCAGTCTACTTTCAATCATCAGCAAAGTGATGGAAGGTGTCATCGACAGTGCTATCAAGCGGCACTTACTCACCAATAACCTGCTCACTGATGCCCAGTTTGGGTTCGGCCAAGACCACTCGGGTCCCGACCTCATTACAGCCTTGGTCCAAACATGGACAAAGGAGTTGAATTCCAGAGGTGAGGTGAGAGTGACTGCCCTTGACATCAAGGCAGCATTTGACTGAGTGTGGCATCAAGGAGCCCTAGTAAAACTGAAGTCAATGGGAATTGGGGAGAAAACGCTCCACTGGCTGGAGTCATACCTAGCACAAATGAAGATGGTTGTGGTGGTTGAAGGTCAATCATCACAGCCCCAGGACATTGCTGCAGGAGTTCCTCAGGGCAGTGTCCTAGGCCCAACCATCTTCAGCTGCTTCATCAATGACCTTCCCTCCAACATAAGGTCAGAAATGGGGATGTTCGCTGATGACGGCACAGTGTTCAGCGCCATGCACAACTCCTCAGATAATGAAGCAGTCCATGCCCGCATGCAACAAGACCTGGACAACGTTCAGGCTGGGGCTGATAAGTGGCAGGTAACATTCACGCCACAGAAGTGCCAGGCAATGACTATCTCCAACAAGCGAGAGTCTAACCACCGCCCCATGACATTTAATGGCATTACCATTGTCGAATTCCCCACCATCAACATCCTGGGGGGTCACCATTGACCAGAAACTTAACTGGACCAGCCATGTACTGTGGCAACAAGAGCAGGTCAGAGGCTAGGTATTCTGCAGCAGGTGTCTCACCTCCTGACTCCCCAAAGCCTTTCTACCATCTGCAAGGCATAAGTAAGGAGTGTGATGGAATACTCTCCACTTGCCTGGATGAGTGCAGCTCCAACAACACTCAAGAAGTTCGACACCATCCAGGACAAAGCAGCCCGCTTGACTGGCACCCCATCCACCACCTTAAACATTCACTCCCTCCACCACCAGCATACCATGGCTGCAGTGTGTGCCATCTACAAGATGCACTGCAGCAACTCGCCAAGGCTTCTTCGGCAACACCGCCCAAACCCGCGACCTCTTCCACCTAGAAGGACAAGGGCAGCAGGTGCATGGTAACACCACCACCTCCAAGTTCCCCTCCAAGTCACACACCATCCTGACTTCGAAGTATATCGCCGATCCTTCATCGTTGCTGGGTCAAAATCCTGGAACTCCCTACCTAACAGCACTGTGGGAGTACCTTCACCACACGGACTGCAGCGGTTCTGGAAGGCAGCTCACCACCACCTTCTCAAGGGCAATTAGGGATGGGCAATAAATGCTGGCCTTGTCAACAACGCCCACATCCCATAAACGAATAAATAAAAAAAAACAACTGCCCTATCTCCAACCTCCCTTTACTCTCCAAAGTCGTTGAACGTGTTGTCGCCTCCCAAATCCATGCCCATCTTTCCCACAACTCCATGTTTGAATCTCTGCAAACAGAAGATTAAATACAGAACACCATTTTTTTTAATTAAGCGCATGTGGTTGCTTTCTGATAGGTGTGAGTATTCAGTAAGCCCTTGCTCAGGACTACACCTCAACAATAAAAACTAGCTCCCTGTTCCAAACAGTCTTTGTAATACACAGGGATCAGCTCTCTGCTTCATGAAGTCAGTGTGGTCTGCAAAGGTCAAAGCTCCTATGAATAGAAAGTGACATCTGACTCCATGCAGGGACACCCTGCAAACAGACGTCTGTAACTATGAAAGAGTGATATGCTGTCCTGGGGGTAGAGTTCTAAATCACTGTAAACATGAATATGTCAACTAGGAAACAGATGCATGAGCGGACAAAAATCTTTAAATAAATTGTTGACAGAAGGCTCCCTGCCGATTCATTGGACAAACTCACCACCCAGTGTGGGACAGAACAATGCAGGTCGGATGATTCTGGATTCAATCGCTGGTCTGTGTGGAGTTAACTGGGCTCAGCCAGAGGCAGTAGAAGGGGATACATTTGACCTCACTGCCTCTAGATCAGGAAGGCATGGCTCTCCCCACCCAATTGCACATAAAGTGATTCCTCCGTGTGTGGATGTTGGGTGAGGCCAGGATTGGGCCTGGCTGTGATGCCACAAGCAGTCGAATAGTCCTGGGAAAGCAAGTTGTGCAGAGGACTCAAAGAATCTGCAAAGGGATATAGACAGGCTAAGTGAGTGGGCAAACATTTGGCAGATGGAGTATAATGTGGGAAAGTGTGAGGTTATCCACTTTGGCAGGAAAAATAAAAAAGCAAATTATTATTTAAATGGAGAGAGATTACAAAATGCTACAGTTCAGAGGGACCTGGGGGTCCTTGTGCATGAAACACAAAAAGTTAGCATGCAGGTACAGCAAGTAATCAAAAAGGCAGATGGAGTGTTGGCCTTTATTGCAAGGGGGTTGGAGTATAAAAGCAGGGAAGTCCTGCTACAACTGTACATGGTATTGGTGAGACCACACCTGGAGTATTGCATACAGTTTTGGTCCCCTTATTTAAGGAAGGATATATTTACATTGGAGGCAGTTCAGAGAAAGTTCACTAGGTTGATTCCTGAGATGAGGGAAGTTGTCTTATGAGGAAAGGTTGAGCAGGTTGGGCCTATACTCATTGGAATTTAGAAGAATGCGAGGTGATCTTATTGAAACATATAAGATACTGAGGGGGCTCGACAAGGTAGATGCAGAGAGGATGTTTCCCCTCATGGGGAAATCTAGAACTCGGGGGCATAGTTTTAGAATAAAGGGTCGCCCTTTTAGAACTGAGATGAGGAGGAATTTCTTCTCTCAGAGGGTCGTAAATCTGTGGAATTCTCTGCCCCAGAGAGCCGTGGAGGCTGGGTCATTAAATACATTTAAGGTGGAGATAGACAAATTTTTGCAAGATAAGGGAGTGAAGGGTGATGGGGAGCGGGCAGGGAAGTGGCTTTGAGCCCAAGATCAGCCATGATCTTATTGAATGGCGGAGCAGGCTCGAGGGGCCATGTGGCCTATTCCTGCTCCTATTTCTTATGTTAGTCCGCTGACGCATTCAATGCCTAGACCGTAGATTTTCAAACTGGGATCCCTGGGACTCCATGAGGAGATCCTGAAGGATCCGTGAACTCCTGAGATTTCTATCCATCTGCCACTGGATTTCTGTAATTTTTTTCCCACACATGTTGTTTCTTTTGGTGTAAACTAATATATTTTTTTCTGCAGTGTTCACATTGTTTTCCTTTTCTGACAGAAGTTGGGGTACATGGCTCAATATCACCGAGGAAAATCCAGGCTGTAAATTAGCAGTGGCAAGACAGATCCCAGACCCAGCACAATACAAGTAAAAACTGCACTCTGCTTGAGATTAAATTTAAATTATATATTTTCAAATCAGCAGAGTTACAATATTTGGAATTATATCACCAACAACAGCAATTATGGAACATTGTGCTTTTATTAAAAACTAAATGAAGAGATTCGGGAGCCGAGCTGGTGTGCTCAGTGCTACTGCTGCACAGTTCTCCCTGCCCCTTATCTCTGCCCTTAGCTACCAGGCATACATCAGCCTCTGCCTCTCTCTTTGTCTCTAATCACTGCAGGGAAACTTAACCTGAATAGACTGACGGATTAATAGTCGGAAACTGCATTTTACACAAACACTGCGCATTGAGTTTGAGAAGCAACCGAGCTGGAGAATTAAAACACATTTATAAACATTAAAACAGTAAATTATTTCAATTCTTTTACACAAAAAATAATTTGAAGTGCGCAAGACCTCACTGAAATGAAATTTTGTACAAATAAAAACAATATATTTTGCTATTTTCATGCAATACCTTTATGCAAATGTAACATGATCACAATGAACATTAACACACACACACACACACTCACATACATACTTTCACTCTCACTCCACATATACCCGCACACTCACAATCACACTCATACACACATATACAGGCACAAGTTCACATCCGCTCACATTCACGCACACACACTGACAGGACCAAGGCTGAGGAGGAAGTTGGATCGGTATTTGGTGAGAAAGTTAATCGATGGATATCGGTAGTGATCTGTACTTTGTGTTTGAACTCTGCGGTCGACCAATTGGATCAAAATGATCTTTTCTGGTTTTGTACATTCCTAGGTTCCTGGCTGCTGACCTTAAAGAATCTGCCAAGTTTGCTTTTGTGACCCTTGCGTCAGGAGCCAGTGACAGTGCTATGGTGCTAAAGAATGTAAACATAAGAACCTAAGAAATAGGAGCAGGAGGAGGCCATTTGGCCCTTTGAGCCTGCTCCACCATTCAATAAGATCATGGCTGATCTTCTACCTCATCTCCACTTTCCTGCACTATCCCCATATCCCTTGATTCCCTTATTATTCAAAAATCTATCGATCTCTGTCTTGAATATACTCAATGACTGAGCCTCCACAGCCCTCTGGGGCAGAGAATTCCAAAGATTCACCACCCTCGAAGTGAAGTAATTCTCCTCATCTCAGTCCTAAATGGCCGACCCCTTATTCTGAGACTGTGACCCCTGGTTCGAGACTCCCCAGCCAGGGGAAACATCCTCCCTGCATCAATGCGGTCAAGCCCTGTAAGAATTTTGTATGTTTCAATGAGATCACCTCTCATTCTTCTAAACTCCAGAGAATATAGGCCTAGAATACTCAATCTGTCCTCATAGGACAGTCCCCCCATCCCAGGACCCAGTCTGGTGAACCTTCGTTGCACTCCCTCTATGGCAAGTATATCCTTCCTTAGGTAAGGAGACCAAAACTGTACACAATACTCCAGGTGTGGTCTCACCAGGGCCCAATATAATTGCATTAAGACATCTTTACTCTTATACTCAAATCCTCTTGTAATAAAGGCCAACACACCATTTGCTTTCCTAATTGCTTGCTGGACCTGCATGTTAACTTTCAGTGATTCGTGTACAAGGACACCTAGATCCCTCTGAACACCAACATTTACCAGTCTCTCACCATTTAAAAAATACTCTGCTTTTCTATTTTTCCTACCAAAGTGGAGTGGATAACTTCACATTTCTCCACATTATATTCCATTTGCCATGTTCTTGCCCACTCACTTAGCCTGTCTATATCCCCTTGAAGCCTCCTTGCATCCTCCTCACAACTTACATTCCCACCTAGCTTTGTATCATCAGCAAACTTGGATATATTACATTTGGTCCCCTCATCCAAATCATTGATGTAGATTGTGAATAGCTGAGGCCCAAGCACAGATCCTTGCGGTACCCCACTAGTTACAACCTGCCAACCCGAAAATGACCCATTTATTCCTACTCTCTGTTTTCTGTCCGTTAACCAATCCTCAATCCATGCTAGTATATTACCCCCAATCCCATGAGCTCTAATTTTGTTTAATAACCTCTTGTGTGGCACCTTAGCGAATGCCTTCTGAAAATCCAGATACACCACATCCACTGGTTCCCCTTTATCTATCCTGTGAGTTACAACCTCAACAAACTCTAACAGATTTGTCAAACATGATTTCCCTTTCATAAATCCATGTTGACTGCCCAATCCTATTATTATTTTCTAAGTGTCCGGTTACCACGTCTTTAATAATAGATTCTAGCATTTTCCCTGCTACTGATGTCAGGCTAACTGGTCTGTAGTTCCCCGTTTTCTCTCTCCCTCCTTTCTTAAATAGTGGGATTACATTTGCTACCTTTCAATCCGCAGGAACCGTTGTAGAATCTATGGAATTTTGGAAAATGACAACCAATGCATCCACTATCTCTACAGCCACCTCTTTCAAAACCCCAGGATGTAGGCCATCAGGTCCAGGGGATTTAGCAGCTTTCAGTCCCATTAATTTCTCCAGTAGTATTTTTTTACTATTACTAATTTCTTTCAGTTCCTCATTCTCACCAACCCTTGGTTCTCCACTATTTCCGGCAAGTTTTTTTGCGTCTTCTTCTGTGAAGACAGACATAAAGGCCGCGATTTTGCCGGCTCTCAGAGGGCGGGTTTGGAGGCGGGTCAGAGGTTAAAGTCGTTTTGATTGACGGCGGGTTCGGAACCCGCCGTCATCCCGACTCCACACAACCTTCCCAAGTGTTGGGTCCCCGATTTGCGAATGGACCCGACACCTAGCGGCAGGAAACGGATTAAAGGCAATTAACTGCCTATTAACAGGTACTTGTGATCAATTTTCAGGGTCTTTTTTCGATTTTGCAGCTTCTGGGTTGGGTTTTACAACGTCTGGACAACATGCCAGGTAAGTGTGGTGTGTTGTGAGTCTGGTCTGATGTTTGTGAAAAGATGACAGCTGCAGAAGTGGTGTCAAGGATGCCATGTTGCACATGGTGAGTTTCAGAGCAAAGAAAATGTTGGTTACTGCATTTTTAATACATATACAGATTTCTTTAGCTTACAAGTTTTTGAACCCAACTGCATGTCCAGTGCCACCTCATTGGGAGAACCTCTCACCAGTGACAGATTGCTTCTGTCATCTCACCTGCAGCTGCCATCTATTCCAGCAACATTGGAGCCAATGAAACAATCCGAATCCTTCCACAATCATCCCCAACACCAACATCACCAACCTCATCACCAACCTTTGCCGCCATCACCTGATGCTGCACTGGACACAGGGCATCAGCCTCAACAACATTGCTGGCCGGGAGGCCAGCGATGGCATCACCATGGCCAGACTTTCTTCACTTGATGCTGTAAACTCTGGCTGCCACATGATGCGCCAGGTTGTCACCATCCCACACCAGCACCGTGAAGCATCCCTTTAATGTCCAAGCCATTCCATGCACACATATCACTATAGCGGGGCGGGGGTGGGAGTTATAACTGAACAATCACTGGAACACAGTAAGACACTTCTCAATGTGCGCTCAGATCTGTCCAATAAGGGGCACTTTTTGAAAAAGAGATTTCACTGTATGACAACACATTACCAGAAACTTCACATGGACATTGGCTAAACCTCTCAAGTGCCTTTTGTGTTGTTAGTTGGTATGCTTGCAGTAGAATGAGGGTGAGTGTGAGGGGTGGCTAGTGAGATGGGGAAGTGATAAAGTAGATAGAGAGGGTTTGGTGGAGGTGCAAGGTAAGTTGGTGTCCTGGGGAGGTCTCTTCCGCCCTTGGAAGGGAAGAGAACCTCCCTGCGTACTGTGATTCCTTCCATAAGCATATGGAGGGAGTCATTGGAGAGTCTGGGTGCAAGAGTTCACCATTGTGCAGTGATTGTCAGTGGTTTCAGCACCTCAATGCTGTCAAACACTGAAAAATCAACTGTCAAAATAAAATTGTGCATGGTCCCTTTAAGGAAACCGGCAGATGACGCGTCATCAAATGACGTCATCAGACCCGCGTCCTGTTAATTGGCCGGTAAACAAGGCCAATCAAGGGAAAATCACGTCTGCAGAGCGGAGGCAGCTGGGGGCGAGACTGGAACCCGGAAACCAGCTGACCCGCCCCCATCCCGACACTGCTGAGAAAATCACGGCCAAAGTATTTGTTTAATTTCTCGCCATTTCCTTATTCCCCATTATAATTTCTCCTGTCTCAGCCTGTAAGGGACCCACATTTACTTTTGTTAATCTTTTCCTTTTTACATACCTATAGAAGCTTTTACAGTCTATTTTTATGTCTCTCGCTAGTTTACTCTCATATTCTATTTTCCCTTTCTTTATCAATTTCTTGGTCCTCCTTTGCTGAATTCTAAAATCCTCCCAATCCTCAGGCTTACTACTCTTTTTGGCAACATTATAAGTCTCTTCCTTTGATCTAATACTATCTTTAACTTCTCTTGTTAGCCACGGTTGGACCACTTTTCCTGTGAGGTTTTTGTGCCTTAAAGGAATGTATATTTGTTGTAAATTATGTATTAATTCTTTAAATGCTAGCCATTGCTTGTCTACCGTCATATCTTTTAATGTAGTTTCCCAATCTACCTTAGCCAACTCGCCCCTCATAGCTACGTAGTTTGCTTTGTTTAGATTTAAGACCCTAGTTTCAGATTTAACTGAATCACTTTCAAACTCAATATAAAATTCTATCATATTATGGTCACTCTTCCCTAAAGGCCCCTTTAAGAACATAAGAACATAAGAAATAGGAGCAGGAGTAGGCCAATCGGCCCTTCGAGCCTGCTCCGCCATTCAATAAGATCATGGCTGATCTGATCCTCACCTCAAATCTACAGAACACAAGAAGTAGGAGCAGGACCCGGCCACTCAGCCCCTGGGCCCGCTACGCCACCCACAGGGCCTCGACCGATCCGAACTCAGCCTCATGTCCAATTTCCTGCCCGCTCCCCGTAACCCCTAATTCCCTTTACTTCTAGGAAACTGTCTATTTCTGTTTTAAATTTATTAATGATGTAGCTTCCACAGCTTCCTGGGGCAGCAAATTCCACAGACCTACTACCCTCTGAGTGAAGAAGTTTCTCCTCATCTCAGTTTTGAAAGAGCAGCCCCTTATTCTAAGATTATGCCCCCTAGTTCTAGTTTCACCCATCCTTGGGAACATCCTTACCGCATCCACCCGATCAAGCCCCTTCACAATCTTATATGTTTCAATAAGATCGCCTCTCATTCTTCTGAACTCCAATGAGTAGAGTCCCAATCTACTCAACCTCTCCTCGTATGTCCACCCCCTCATCCCGGGGATTAACCGAGTGAACCTTCTTTGTACTGCCTCGAGAGCAAGTATGTCTTTTCTTAAGTATGGACACCAAAACTGTATGCAGTATTCCAGATGCGGTCTCACCAATACCTTATATAACTGCAGCAATACCTCCCTGTTTTTATAATCTATCCCCCTAGCAATAAAAGCCAACATTCCGTTGGCCTTCTTGATCACCTGCTGCACCTGCATACTAACTTTTTGATTTTCTTGCACTAGGACCCCCAGATCCCTTTGTACTGCAGTACTTTCCAGTTTCTCGCCATTAAGATAATAACTTGCTCTCTGATTTTTCCTGCCAAAGTGCATAACCTCACATTTTCCAATATTGTATTGCATCTGCCAAATCTCTGCCCACTCACCCAGCTTGTCTATATCCCCTTGTAGGTTTTTTATGTCCTCCTCACTTTCTACTTTCCCTCCCATCTTTGTATCATCTGCAAACTTTGATATGTTACACTCGGTCCCCTCCTCCAAATCGTTAATATAGATTGTAAAGAGTTGGGGACCCAGCACCGACCCCTGCGGAACACCACTGGCTACTGGTTGCCAGTCCGAGAATGAACCATTTATCCCAACTCTCTGCTTCCTGTTAGATAACCAATCCTCCACCCATGCCAGAATATTACCCCCAATCCAGTGATTTTTTATCTTGAGCAATAATCTTTTATGTGGCACCTTGTCGAATGCCTTCTGGAAGTCTAAATACACTACGTCCATTGGTTCCCCTTTATCCACCCTGTACGTTATGTCCTCAAAGAACTCAAGCAAATTTGTCAGACATGATTTCCCCTTCATAAAGCCATGCTGACTTTGTCCTATCAAAATATGTTTATCTAAATGTTCCGTTACTGTCTCCTTAATAATAGACTCCAAAATTTTACCCACCACAGATGTTAAACTAACTGGTCTATAATTTCCAGCTTTCTGCCTACTACCCTTTTTAAATAAGGGTGTTACATTAGCAGTTTTCCAATCTGCCAGGACCTTTGCTGATTCCAGGGAATTTTGGAAAATTATTACCAAAGCATCCACAATCCCTATTGCCACTTCCCTCAAGACCCTAGGATGTAAGCCATCAGGTCCAGGGGATTTATCCGCCTTGAGTCCCATTATTTTACTGAGTACCAATTCCTTAGTGATTTTAATCGTATTTAGCTCCTCCCCCCCAGAGCCCCCTGTTTGTCCAGTGTTGGGATATTCTTAGTGTCCTCTACCGTAAAGACTGAAACAAAATATTTGTTCAGCATTTTTGCCATCTCCATGTTACCCACCATTAATTTCCCGGTCTCATCCTCTAAGGGACCTACGTTTGCCTTAGCCACCCTTTTTCTTTTTATATAACTATAGAAACTCTTGCTATCTGTTTTTATATTTTTTGCTAATTTTTTTTTTTACTACAAGGTTATTAATTAACTCTTTCTCATTGCACAATACTAGATCTAAAAGAGCCTGTTCCCTAGTTGGTTCCTCAACATACTGATCTAGAAAGCTATCTTGCATACATTCCATGAATTTGTCCTCCACACTATTACTGCAAATTTGGTTTGCCCAGTCTATATGTAGATTAAAGTCCCCCATGATTACTGTATTACCCTTGTTACATGCGCCTCTAATTTCCTGATTTATACTCTGCCCTACATTACAACTACTGTTTGGGGGCCTATAAACAACTCCCACTAATGTTTTCTGCCCCATGATGTTTCTTAGCTCCACCCAAATTGATTCTACTTCTTGATTTTCAGAGCTAAGATCCTTTCTCTCTACTGTCTTTATCCAATCCTTTATTATCAGGGCTACCCCTCCTCCTTTTCCATTTTGCCTACCTCTTCTAAAAGTTAAGTATCCTGGAATATTTAGTTTCCAACCTTGGCCACTTTGCAACCCCGTTTCCGTTATGGCTATTAGATCAAACCTGTTAATTTCTATCTGAGCTATTAATTCATCTATTTTGTTGCGAATGCTTCGCGCATTCAGATATAGTGCCTTTAGCTTTGACTTATTTCTATTTTCCCTGATGTCACCTTAGTCTCTGATGCCTTATTACCTTTGTTACTCTCTCTGTCCCTTCCTGACCCACTCTGCTTATTTTTACCCAAAACTCTACTCTGCTCTAGAGCCTTGACATCTCTAGAGCCTTGACATTTCTCTCGCTGCTTTTAAATTTACACTTTCCTGAATCCTCCCGACCCCTCCTTCATTAGATTAAAGCACTGACTACTGCCCTAGTTATTCGGTTCGCCAGGACACTGGTCCCAGCCCAGTTTAAGTGGAGCCCGTCTACTGCCCTAGTTACACATCTTTCCCGATTTTCATTTCCATCAGCTAATCTGATATCACCCATTTTACACGATTGTCCAAAGTCAAAATGACCCCCCAAAGTGTTCAATTCCCCAACACTAACATCCTTCACCCCAACAAGCAGAAAATAAAACTAATTTAAAATACCCTCCTAGGCAGCCTGGCTGAAGCATTACCGGAGCGACTCACACACTGTGCCAGCCCTTTTGTATTTTGTGAATTAATTGTTGCTGTTGGGTCCCAATGGAAACACTTCAGCACATCCCATTAAATATGAGGAATTAAATTCCAGGATTGTGATGCTTTCCCTGGTTCTGTCATCCTCCCGTGGGCGATTAGGTTATCTGTACCACTCCAAATTCACCCTAAGCTGTTACTATAGTGATGATGCAGTTTGGATTCAGTCTGAACGCCCATTTACACTGCAGGACTAGCTCTAGGTTTAACGCCAGTGTGCAGCCTGTAGCAGCCTTTTACTGTGGAGTTATCCTAGTACAGATACTCACCTCATCAACTATCAGCCCGCACACCCGGACTGACCCCTGCACTCTGTGGCAACGACTTCCCTACTGGGACAAAAGGGCACTCACCATCTGACTCAAGATCAGTGTTTGCAATCTTTAGCAGCCACCAATGCTGTGTGAAGGTACTGCCTATACAGGGCAGGAGGTCCCAGATTCAGTCCCCAGTCTGTGCTGCGGAGGTCAATCCCACACAGGGCAGCAGTTGAGGCTGCAACCGAGCTCAGCGTCCTGGGCTAGAGAGGAGAGACAATCTGAATGGATTCCTGCACTGAATCAATGACCAATTACTCCTGCTGGGAAGTGTGTAAGTGGGGACACTGGGTGAGGATCAGGCCCAGATGGGAAGACTGCCCAATTGAAGGGTGCTAACACTCAATCTCTAGGTTCACACATGTGAGTGGCTACTGAGTGGGGGATTGGAGGGGAAAAAAGCTGAGCAAATTGGAGGTGGAAAGAAGCCTCGTCCTTTGTCAACCCTGTCCTGCTTTTGGTGAGCAGCAGGTTACTTCCAGCTCAGCTGCCAGTGAGTGTGCTGGGATGATTGTATCGCACAAATGATTCTCTAAGTTACATGTTTGAATTCTGGGGTGAGCCCAGTCAGGTTCAATGAACAACACAATCCCTGGACCAGCGTTATTGACTCAGTTTTTAAGGGCCACATTCCTAAACAACATCTTTCTTGAGGGCCATTCTCAGGATTGGTGCAACAGAGTTGATAGGACACTCACCTGGGTTGCAACTGCCTAAGAAGAAGAATTCCCCACACAGTGAGCTCCTAACGTCAATCATGCCACTGTGGGCTGCCGGTTACCATGTGGAGGCCACGCACTTCCCCATGGGGAGAAAAGAAAATCCACAGGTTCAATAGTTCTATTTACTCCGATCTTTCCATTTATAATCTTGTCTCCTGTAACATTCCCATCCCTTCTTTGGATGCAAAGCAAGAAAAGGAGGGAAAGCACCGATTCCCATTTCAGGCAGGCCGTGATTACACTGCCAGGGACACATGGGGTTGCAAGTTCCCCACGGCCGCAATTGAAGAGGAGGTGGGATTACCACAACTGTCTGAGACCTGCATGCTTCTCTTTAATTGTGGGATTTTGCGCTGATCTTCCTAACCCCTGCCTCAAGACACCTATACTCAATTATAAGCCAACTGAGATCAGAGCTCTCACTCTGAATAACCAGTTCCAAGCAACAACTGACAGCAATTAAATCCTTGGTGCCCATCACCATAGCAAACAAACAGGTCAACCAGCAGAAAATACTTTGGAGCCAGTCATTCTAGAATCAAAGCTGCTGCTAGTGGGGATGATTTCTTCTGGTCACTGTGCAGCGATATCGTAAACAAATTCAGGACAACCTCCTGATTTCTAGAGAAATTGTAAAGATTGTTGATGAAGGGCTGAATTCCACTGTGCAAGATGCCAGCAAAGGTGAAAAGAGTAAAAGAGATGAGATAAATCAGGAAGTAGCGACCAGCTGAGTAATGTTTAGCTTGAGTTTTAAAAGTAGATTGTAGGTGGAAGGGACAACAAAGCAGGTGGGGAGTTCCACAGCCTGACA
This sequence comes from Squalus acanthias, assembly GCA_030390025.1. NCBI lineage: Eukaryota > Metazoa > Chordata > Chondrichthyes > Squaliformes > Squalidae > Squalus > Squalus acanthias. The sequence goes on from CM059445.1 coordinate 21,537,754, forward strand.
GCCTGGGAAAGAATGATTTGAGTAGGAGTCGGTGTAATACAGTCTTAACTTCAATACAGTGACAATGCAGGGAGGAGGAAGAGCTTGTAGGATGGAGAATTTACAGCGAGAGGAAAGCTTAGAGACGCACTGACCATCGTGGTATTGATAAGAGAGAGGCAAGAAAAGCTGAGACAAAGAGAGTGATTTGGAAGGCTACAGATAAGAGAGAGATTACCTATCAGACAACAAGCTTTCCACCCACTCTTAATCCACTCCTTGAATAAACTCTACTCTGACACGCAGGCATATTAGTAGCTCACTGCTGCCACACGGTGGTATTAGTGAGGATTTATGGAAAGCAGCTGCTTGGCTGGCAAGTGCCGCATCCTTGGGTGGCACTCAAACCCCTTGAGTAAATCATTCAGATTGTTTAGAAAGCATGAAGACATTTTATACCTAACCTGAAATATCTCTTTAAATCTTTAATTCTATTTGAAACTCATTCTCCCTTCCACCCACTGCCACCCCAACCATAGGCACAAGCCCTGGGGCGGAGATGAGTACAAAAATATTTCTGGGTTACATTCCCCCCAAATGTAATATTCCATCTATATGTAGTGCACCCCCTCATCTCCTTTGCTATCACCGTTACCTGCTCACTCTGCCCCAGTCTCAATCTCAGCACCGCATTATGTAGAAAAACCCAACGTCCTCCATGTCACCAAGAGTGGCCCAAATAAAGTCTTCTATAGGCATATAAATAATAAACAGGTAGTAAGAGGTGGGGTGGGGCCAATTAGGGACCAAAAAGGAGACCTACACATGGAGGCAGAGGGCATGGCTGAGGTACTAAATGAGTACTTTGCATCTGTTTTCACCAAGGAAGAAGATGCTGCCAAAGTCATAGTGAAAGAGGAGGTAGTGGAGATACTGGATGAGATAAAAATTGATAAAGAGGAGGTACTTTCTAGAAAGACTGTCTGTACTTAAAGTTGATAAGTCATCAGGACCGGATGGGATGCATCCTAGGATGCTAAGGGAGGTTAAGGAGGAAATCGTGGACGTACTGGCCATAAAATAGCCAAAAAAAGCGCCAGAGCGGAAGATTGGGAACAGTTTAAGATAGAGCAAAGGAGGACAAAGGGCTTAATCAAGAGGGGCAAAATAGCTTACGAAAGCAAGCTGGCGGAAAATATAAAAACTAACTCCAAAAGCTTTTATAAGTATATCAAGAGGAAAAGACTGGTGAAAACCAAAGTTGGCCCATTGCAGTCAGATACGGGGGAATATATAACGGGAAATAAAGAAATGGCAGACCAACTAAATGCATACTTTGGGTCAGTCTTTACGAAGGAAGACACAAAAAACCTCCCTGGGATATCGGGAAAAATAGGGACATTTGCAAAGGAGGAACTGACGCAAGTCAGTGGCCCAGAAATTGATCCGGCTGCGCGAGAGTACGCACAGTGTACACTCGCGCAGCCAGACTTCAATTGCCGGTTTTCAGCATGCACTGCGCATGCACTGAAAACCGGCAATTGATGGAAGTGAAAGGGGGCGGGTCCTCAGTGCACCGCGTGCGCGCTACAGGCTGCGCGCACGCAGTGCACTTCATCGCTTGCGCACGCAGGTAAGTATTGAAGATTCTGGAAAAGTAAAAAGCAGGCGCAGGAGCCTCTTTTAACCAGGTAAGTACATAATTAAGTAGTATTTAGAATTTTTTTTTACAGGTAAATCTTTAGTAGCGACTTTAAAGACAGGTAAGTTTATTTTTATAACATTTTAAAAGATTTAAAATTTTTTCAAAAATTTATTTTTTTGTTTAAAAAGGTTAATTTATTTAATTACACTTATTTTAATAATGTGATGGGTTTTTTTTTTAATTTAATGGAGGTTTAGCTCTTCTTTTGGGGGCTTGTTGTATTCCTAGTTTTCACAGCAGTTCAATGGCCGCTGTGAATTCTATGAATGAGAGCTTGGTGTGCTGCCATTGGCTGTAACTCAGTCACGTGATCCCACAGTGCACTCGAACTAACTCCGCACTGTGGAATCACGATGCACTCGCAGCTGATGGCTGGGACATGAAGTTCCAGCGAGCTGGGACTGAAAAAGCCAAGGCGCAGTGAGACATCGCGGGAAGGGCTTACCCTCGCACGAACCCTCACACTGCAATTTCTGGGCCAATATCTCTAAGGATATGGTGTTAAGGAAGCTAAAGGGATTGAAGGCGGACAAATCCCCAGGGCCTGATAACATGCATCCTAGGGTGCTGAAGGAGGTGGCCCTAGAGATAGCGGATGCACTAAGTATGATTTTTCAGAATTCATTAGACTCGGGAACAGTGCCCATGGATTGGAGGGTAGCTAACGTTACCCCACTATTCAAAAAGGGGGGTAGGGAAAAAGCAGGTAATTACAGACCTGTAAGCCTTACATCAGTTGTGGGCAAAATGCTGGAGTCCATCATTAAGGATGAAATAGCGGAGCACTTAGCAAATGGGGACAGGATAGGACAGAGTCAACATGGATTTACAAAGGGTAAATCGTGCTTGACTAATCTATTGGAATTTTTTGAGGGAGTAACTGGTAAAATAGATGGGGGAGAGCCAGTAGATGTGGTGTACCTGGACTTCCAAAAGGCCTTCGATAAGGTCCCACATAAAAGATTAGCAGGGAAAATTGAAGCTCATGGGATAAAGGGGAAAGTATTGACGTGGATAGAGAACTGGCTGTCAGATAGAAAACAGAGAGTTGGAATAAAAGGCTCATTTTCTGAATGGCAGGCAGTAACAAGTGGGGTACCACAGGGATCTGTCCTGGGTCCCCAGCTGTTCACAATTTACATTAATGACCTGGATCAGGGAGTCGGATGCAGCATTTCCAAATTTGCAGACGACACTAAACTAGGAGGGGGGGTGGGCTCAGAGGAGGAGACCAGGAAGCTCCAGAGCGATTTGGACAGACTGGGTGATTGGGCGGATAAATGGCAGATGCACTATAATGTGGACAAGTGCGAAGTTATCCACCTTGGGTGCAGGAACGGGAGGGCAAATTATTATTTAAATGGCAATAAATTGGGAGAGGGGGAAGTACAGAGAGACCTGGGTGTTCTTGTACACCAGTCACTGAAGGCGAGCATGCAGGTGCAACAGGCGATCAAGAAGGCAAACGGTATGCTGGCCTTCATAGCAAAAGGGTTGGAATACAGGAACAGGGATACCTTGCTGCAGCTGTACAGGGCACTGGTGAGACCACACCTCGAGTACTGTGTACAGTTTTGGTCGCCTCATCTGAGGAAAGATGTTCTTGCCATGGAGGGGGTGCAGCGGCGATTCACCAGGCTGATACCAGGAATGGCGGGATTGACCTATGAGGAGAGACTATGTAGTTTAGGGATGTACACACTGGAGTTTAGAAGATTGAGAGGGGACCTCATAGAAGTGTATAAAATTCTGACAGGTCTAGACAGACTAGATGCAGAAGGAATGTTTCCCTTGGCGGGTGAGAACAGAACTAGAGGACATAATTTAAGGATAAGGGCTAAACCATTTAGGACAGAAATGAGGGGGAATTTCTTCACTCAGAGGGTGGTGAACCTGTGGAACTCATTGCCACAGAGGGCAGTGTACGCCAGCTCATTAAATATATTTAAGAGGGAATTAGATATATTTCTACAGGCAAAAGGGGTTAAGGGTTACGGAGAGAAGGCGGGGACGGGATACTGAATTGGAGGATCAGCCATGATCTCATTAAATGGCGGAGCAGGCTCGAAGGGCCGGATGGCCTACTCCTGCTCCTATCTTCTATGTATCTATGTATCTATGTAATCTTCCAATCCTCCTTAGATACGGGGGTGGTGCCAGAGGACTGGAGAATTGCAAATGTTACACCTTTGTTCAAAAAAGGTGCAAGGATAAACCCAGCAACTACAGGCCAGTCAGTTTAACCTTGGTAGTGGGGAAGCTTTTAGAAACGATAATCCGGGACAAGTGTGGATTAATTAAGGAAAGCCAGCACGGATTTGTTAAAGGCAAGTCGTGTTTAACTAACTTGATCGAGTTCTTTGATGAGGTAACAGAGAGGGTTGATGAGGGCAATGCGATTGACGTGGTGTATATGGATTTCCAACAAAGTTGAAGCCCGTGGAATAAAAGGAACAGTGGCAGCATGGATACGAAATTGGCTAAGTGACAGGAAACAGAGAGTAGTGGTGAACGGTTGTTTGTCGGACTGGAGGAAGATATACAGTAATGTTCCCCAGGGGTCGGTACTAGGACCACTGCTTTTCTTGATACATATTAATGACTTAGCCTTGGGAGTACAGGGCACAATTTCAACATTTGCAGATGACACAAAACTTGGAAGTATAGTGAACAGCGAGGAGGATAGTGGTAGACTTCAAGAAGACATAGACAGGTTGGTGAAATGGGCGGACATGTGGCAGATGAAATTTAACGCAGAAAAGTGCGAAGTGATACATTGTGGTAGGAAGAACGAGGAGAGGCAATATAAACTAAAGGCTACAATTCTAACGGGGGTGTATAAACAGAGAGACCTGGGGGTATATGTGCACAAATCATTGAAGATGGCAGGGCAGGTTGAGAACGCGGGTAAAAAAAGCATACGGGATCTGGGCTTCATAAATAGAGGCATAGAGTACAAAAGCAAGGAAGTTATGATGAACCGGTATAAAGCACTGGTTTGGCCTCAGTTGGAGTATTGTGTCCAATTCTGGGCGCCGCAGTTTAGGAAGGATGTGAAGGCCTTAGAGAGGGTGCAGAAAAGATTTACGAGAATGATTACAGGGATGAGGAACTTCAGTTACATGGATAGACTGGAGAAGCTGGGGTTGTTCTCCTTAGAGCAGAGAAGGTTGAGAGGAGATTTGATAGAGGTGTTCAAAATCATGAGGGGTCTAGACAGAGTAGATAGAGAGAAACTGTTCCCATTGGCGGAAGTGTCGAGAACCAGAGGACACAGATTTAAGGTGATTGACAAAAGAACCAAAGGCGACATGAGGAAAAACAGCGAGTGGTTATGATCTGGAATGCACTGCCTGAGAGGGTGGTGGAGGTAGACTCAGTTGTGGTTTTCAAAAGGGAATTGGATAAGTACCTGAAGGAAAAAAATTTGCAGGGCTACGGGGAAAGAGCGGGGGTGTGGGACTATCTGAAGTGCTCTAGCAGAGAGCCGGCATGGGATCGATGGGTCGAATGGCCTCCTTCTGTGCTGTAACCATTCTATGATTCTAACCAACCAAGGTGCGTTAGGTACAGTGCTGCGCTCAACCAACAAGGTGCGTTAGGTACAGTGCTGCGCTCAACCAACAAGGTGCGTTAGGTACAGGGCTGTGCTCAACCAACAAGGTGCGTTAGGTACAGCGCTGTGCTCAACCAACAAGGTGCGTTAGGTACAGTGCTGCGCTCAACCAACAAGGTGTGTTAGGTACAGCGCTGTGCTCAACCAACAAGGTGCGTTAGGTACAGTGCTGCGCTCAACCAACAAGGTGTGTTAGGTACAGCGCTGTGCTCAACCAACAAGGTGCGTTAGGTACAGGGCTGTGCTCAACCAACAAGGTGCGTTAGGTACAGCGCTGTGCTCAACCAACAAGGTGCGTTAGGTACAGTGCTGTGCTCAACCAACAAGGTGCGTTAGGTACAGCGCTGTGCTCAACCAACAAGGTGCGTTAGGTACAGGGCTGTGCTCAACCAACAAGGTGCGTTAGGTACAGTGCTGCGCTCAACCAACAAGGTGCGTTAGGTACAGGGCTGTGCTCAACCAACAAGGTGCGTTAGGTACAGTGCTGCGCTCAACCAACAAGGTGCGTTAGGTACAGGGCTGTGCTCAACCAACAAGGTGCGTTAGGTACAGTGCTGTGCTCAACCAACAAGGTGCGTTAGGTACAGTGCTGTGTTGCTGCATTCAATTAATTGGGTGGAACCGAAAACTCATGAAATATTGTCACATCCTCTTCTGAAAGAGCAGTTTCACAGGCGCCTCCTGCCCTCTGATACCTTCCCCAAAGTGGCCATTCTGCACGTGTGAGCCCAGAAGTGTCATCGGGCTATTTGGCTGTGGGTAGCATCATAATATACATAGAAACATAGAAGATAGGAGCAGGAGCAGGCCATTCAGCCCCTCGAGCCTGCTCCGCCATTCAATGAGATCATGGCTGATCAACCAAATTCAGTACCCTGTCCCTGCTTTCTCCCCATATCCCTTGATCCCTTTAGCTTTAAGAAATATATCTAACTCCTTCTTGAATATATTTAATGAATTGGCCTCCACTGCCTTCTGTGGTAGAGAATTCCATAGGTTCACCACTCTCTGGGTGAAGAAATTCCTCCTCATCTCAGTCCTAAATGGCTTACCCCTTATCCTTAGACTGTGAGCCCTGGTTCTGGACTCCCCGGCCATCGGGAACATCCTTCCTGCATCTAGTCTGTCTAGTCCTGTTAGAATTTTATAAGTTTCAATGAGATCCCCTCTCATTCTTCTAAACTCCAGCGAGTATAAGCCCAATCGACCCAATCTCTCCTCATACGTCATTCCTGCCATCCCAGGTATCAGCCTGGTGAATCTTCGCTGCACTCCCTCCATGGCAAGAACATCCTTCCTCAGATAAGGCAAGCAAAACTGCACACAATACTCAAGATGTGGTCTCACCAAGGCCCTGTACAACTGCAGCAAGACATCCTTGTTCCTGTACTCGAACCCTTTCGCTGCGAAGGCCAACATACCATTTGCCTTCTTAACCGCCTGCTGCACCTGCATCCTTACCTTCAGCGACTGGTGCACAAGGATACCCAGGTCTCGTTGCACTTCCCCTTCTTCCAATCTATTGCCATTCAGATAATAATCTGCCTTCCTGTTTTTGACACCAAAGTGGATAACCTCACATTTATCCACATTATATTGCATCTGCCATGCTTCTGCCCAATCACCCAACCTGTCCAAATCATACTGGAGTTTCTCGGCATCCTCCTCACGGCACACACTCCCACCCAGCTTTGTGTCGTCTGCAAACTTGGAGATATTACATCCAATTCCCTCGTCTAGATCATTAATATATCTTGTGAATAGCTGGGGTCCTAGGACCGATCCCTGCGTACCCCACTAGTCACTGCCTGCCACTCGGAAAAAGACCCATTTATTCCAACTCTTTGCTTTCTGTCTGCCAACCAGTTCTCTATCCAAGTCAATACCTTGCCCCCAATCCCATGTGCCTTAACTTTACACGTTATCTCTTATGCGGGACCTTATCGAAAGCCTTCTGAAAGTCCAAATACACCACATCCACTGGTTCTCCCTTATCTATTTTACCAGTTACATCCTCAAAAAATTCCAGTAGATTAGTCAAGCATGATTTACCTTTTGTAAATCCATGTTCACTTTGTCTGATCCTGTCACTGTTTTCCAAGTGCTCTGCTATTACATCTTTTATAATGGACTCTAGCATTTTCCCCACTACCGATGTCAGGCTTACCGGTCTATAATTCCCCGCTTTCAGAGCCAGACCACATCCTCACCTGACATCCACACAAGTCCTTCCAGCAGGAGTCACTGGATAATGGTCAGGAACAACAGCCCTGGTTAATTTTTCCCCCTTCCCCAGTGTAGCACCCCCCTGCCCCCTCCCCCCCTCCACAACTGCTTCCTGATTGAACTCAACTAACTGCACAAACTAGGGGTGGAATTTGGAACCGTCCTGGCAATTACCATATTGGCAATGCCTTTACCCACTGAGCTATCAGGTGCTGGAGTACATCACATACAGAATACAGAATGCAAATGACTAGAAACAAGTGTTTGACCACGAGCTGGTTTCCAGCTCGCTGCCCGGGTGTAAACCTGGCTTTGCAGTTCGGCGCCCGTTACAGAAACCGCCCGATTTACATTTACATTGAAAATCTACCCAATAATCGTTCAAACTGTGGACTTAACATAAGCTTAAATGTTATAAATGGAAGATAACTAATAATAATTGCTTTAAAGCTGTCGGGTGCTGTAGGTGCACTGACATCAGATTGCTCCCCCATCCTGGAATCAGTCACCATTTCATTCCCACTGTTGCTCCAGCTCTAAAACACTCCCATCTTGTCTTTTTCTAAAGGAGTGGCGTTCACACTAATCCCCACAGAAATTGGATTATTTTCCTGAGCCAGACTTTATTGATTTCAGATTCCACAGACTACAAGAAACATTCACAGGCTGGTAACCAGCTCAACATGAATAAATGGAGTTGTGTTCTTCCCTGGGTTAGCCCAGTATCCCCAGCACTGCTCCCCTTTGTGTTCTGACGTAGGGAGGGAGGGTTGGGTCTGATCTAAGACATTGTCAAGTAGGATACAAAATAGTCGAGAGGACTCTCTTCCCCCATGTGTGAGCCACGTGCTCGTGAGTCGCACTTCAGATATGTTCTAAAATACCAGTCACGACGATGGCATTCCACTCAGATGGCTCCCTTGGTCACCACCTGATGTTTATTCTTTATGCTACTTCGATGTGTATATTTTTGGCAGTTTATGGGGAGGAAAGTCAGTGTGAGGAAGTGGGGAATCCCCATTTGCTCGAGAGGCGCTTTGTCATGCACTAATTCCAAACTGTAACCACCTCGCTCTTACCTGGCCTCCTCTTGGTCTGCGTGCGTGATAGCTATACGGGGAGGGATGAGCAGCGGCAGAGTGGTGGGCCTCTGGAATCTGTCCACCTCCGGTGATCTGGACCTTGTCCTCCACTGTGGTACTTGCAGAGTGCCAGAGAAGGTGCGGCGACCTCGGCGTGGATCCACGCCCAGCGTGCTGCTGGAGGTGTACGATCGGCTGCACCGCCCTGCGTCCAAAGTCTCCTTATTTTTCTGGAGAAGAAACAGAACAGAATGATCACACTTTGAACGGTTTTACCAACTAAGGCACTGCGAGTCTCTGTCCTTTTGCCACTCTCAGCAGCCTGCAGTCAATGAATGAACAGCAGGTGTACCCGATGTCCTACCTGTCACACTGCCCCCGAAACATGCCATACAATTTTCACTGCCGCTATAAATGCTGACACTCCCCATACGGCTCTCATTTCTCTCACTCTCTTCTGTGTGTGTGGAATTGGGCTATGAAATTGAAAAGAAGCCAGAACTTTGATAAAATCACCATCTGTTTTTCTGTCCTTCAGCAGTGTGTGTTGTAATTTGTTAATCCTTCACCTCTCAGCAAGGATGACAGCATTACCTCCAGCAATAGACTCCCTCTGCTGGATACATATGCAACCCCATAGTATACAGACCCCACCGCGTATAGCGAGCACGTTGGTGTTAATGCGATTTGCCTGCTGTCGGCGGTGGACCTTTAAACCAAAAAACGGAGTAACCAACATATTTTTTCAAAAACAGGAAGTCTCCACTTAGCAGCTGCCTCTCCTAATTGTTAACATCTCGTCACTAAGTAATCACACTTTACCAAGGTGCAGACAGCTGATTGAATCTGCGTGAAGACGCGACCTTGCCTGAAATCAGCAGAGCCTTTTAAATGGCTAAGTACAGGGCAAGTACTTGTTGAACTGCCCAAAATAGTCAACGTGATTAATACATTATAAGCGGCGCCTTTGGAATTGGCTGCTGTGGCAAATGGTTGGCGCTATCGGCCCAATATAGGCGGCTGCCCGAGAGAAGTGCGGATGGTGCAAGTGGTTGGGACTGGACTCAAATAGAACACTCTCCAGTGAGGGAAACAGATCGCAAGATAGGTATAGATGAGAAAGGCCATTCAGCCAACTTAACTCTACAGTGACGAAAGGTCATCGACCTGAAACGTTAACTCTCTTTCTCTCTCCACGGATGCTGCCTGGCCTGCTGAGTTTTTCCAGCGTTTTCTGTTGTTATTTCGGATTTCAAGCATCCGCAGTATTTTGCTATCGTAACTCTACAGTTTCTTCATCATTACATCCAACTCTTTCTTAAATGAGGCTATTGCCTCTGGTAGTTGGCATGATGTTAATGAGGAAGTGCCACAGTCAGAGGTGCTTTCTTTGGGTTATTCCAAGGTCCTGGCCAACATTTCTTGCTCAACCAACACAAACAAAAATAGATTATCTGGTAATTTGTTCATTTGCTGTTGGTGGGGTCTTGCTGTGCAAATTGACTGTTGTGTTTGCCAAACAACAACTGACTACACTTCAAAAGTAATCCATTGCTTGTTCATGGTTTTGTAACATCCTGAGGTTGTGATAAGGCACTACTGGAGTTCTTTTTCCAGTAAGAAATAAATTACATTTATAAAGCCAGCACCCCATCCAGAGCCATTCCAAGTGTTGATCACTCGGTGTAAAAAGAGATCAGAGAAAAATGGACAACAAAAAGGACAGAACAATATCACATTAACAGAACAATATCCATATCACATGGCCATCCTCGCGGCCCACACAGCTTTCTGCTGAGCCTATCCTCGCCATATAAAGAACCAAGGGGCCATGTCAACACCTATCCTTCCATTCAATAGGATGCTGGTAACATTTCCTACCCATTCGATTAACAAATGGCTCTTTTATATACCTAATTTTTTTCTTTTTTTTGTTAATTTTGTCAAGGTAAGGGGAATTGAAGACTTTCCACTTCAGGCATTCTGCATTACTACCAATCAGTCCCACAGAGTACACGACAGTTACATGCTGAGTAAAGCTCCCGCTACGCTGTCCCATCAAACACTCCCAGGGCAGGGACAGCACGGGTTAGATACAGAGTAAAGCTCTCTCTACACTGTCCCATCAAACACTCCCAGGGCAGGTACAGCACAGGTAAGATACAGAGTAAAGTTCCCGCTACACTGTCCCATCACACACTCCCAGGGCAGGTACAGTATGGGTTAGATACAGAGTAAAGCTCCCTCTACACTGTCCCATCAAACACTCCCAGGGCAGGTACAGCAAGGGGTAGATACAGAGTAAAGCTCCCTCTACACTGTCCCATCAAACACTCCCAGGGCAGGTACAGCACAGGTTAGATACAGAGTGAAGCTCCCTCTACACTGTCCCATCAAACACTCCCAGGGTAGGTACAGCACGGGTTAGATACAGAGTAAAGCTCCCTCTACACTGTCCCATCAACACTCCCAGGACAGGTACAGCACGGGGTTAGATACAGAGTAAAGCTCCCTCTACACTGTCCCATCAAACACTCCCAGGACAGGTACAGCACGGGTTAGATACAGAGTAAAGCTCCCTCTACACTGTCCCATCAAACACTCCCAGGACAGGGACAGCACAGGTTAGATACAGAGTAAAGCTCCCTCTGCACTGGCCCATCAAACACTCCCAGGGCAGGTACAGTAGAGGTTAGATACAGAGTAAAGCTCCTTCTTTGCTGTCCCATCAAATACTCTACACCTCTATTTGGTGGATCGACTGTTCAGTGGGGTTTATTGTGTGCCTATGCTGTGATTAAGAGGATGGTGACAACATACCTAGACATTTTATGGTGCGTTGTGCTGCTCATTATGCTGTTTGTGAGGATCTTGGGCTATGTACTGTCCAAGTAGAGAGGGTTCAAACCATGCGTGTCAGTTGTCTAATGACCAACTAGCCTTTTAGGGGGAGAAAGTAAGCTGCTCATTTTTGGGTCAAGGTGACTCCAAGATGACACAACTGACAATGGATGTTCGGAAGCAAGCAATCCTCTGTGGCAGATTTGATGATCTGATACATGAGCGAAGCAGATCTACAGTACACCAAGACACTGTTGATAACTAACCAGCCGCTTGGTTCATTAATGGGGCCTGGAGGGCAAATCTGTCACTGGCAGAAAGGATTCTTCCTACCGAGGGCCAGATAACCCTGTCCATCCCTAGGCAGAGTTGCCCTGGCTGGACGCTCATCTTTGCTCAGTAGTGAGCTGTGCAATTCTAGCTGGTTAAACTTCAGCAGCATCTCTGGGACCCTAGGCCTTGGCTCTGACATTTGGCTGAAATCTCTGGATTTAGGGAAGTGGGCTGTGTCCTTATGGGAAGAGTGGGAACTCCATAACCGCTACACAGAAACTCCACCTGTGTGGATTTCTCAGTAGATTGATTCAGGGACTCTTAAACATGGTGGTAGGTTTCCACACATGTCAGACACCCAGCTGACCAAAACAAATGACTGAGGTGTGATGGACTCAAAACTTTTATTGATATATGTTAAGGATCTTAATAGTTCAGCACCGGATGATGAAGGAAAAACACTTCAATTTATTATCGCTGTAAACAACTTTACATACAGCAGCCTTCCGTAGCTCACTGCAAGCTTACAAACTCCATCTTGCAGACTGCCTAGCTTCCATCTGGAGCTAACTGGTTTCTTAATTGTACAATGATTTTAAAGGAAGGCTTCTAAGTTCTCATGCTCACACTGCCATAACGTTACAGATCCCAGAGATGAAAGGTCGGTGTTCAATCCACTGCACAACCCACTCCATTTTGTCATTAGCTTGTTGTTAAGGGGCATATCAGGACTTGTGCAGCTTTGAGCAGCTTACATTGAGTGCACCCCAGCCCCATTCTGACAATATAAATTAAACCCTTCACTTTCATTCGGTACGAGGTAAGAGCAAAACAGCCAGAGGAAATCCAGCAGCTTTAGTTTATTTACAACAGCAAGTTGGCAGATAATGAGCTGCTGTAGGAGCCCCAGCACGTTGTCACTTTAGTGGCAGGTGCCTGAATGCAGAAAGACAATTTCCAGCATGCAAACTATGACATGAGAATTCAACGGTGTGCAGTGTAGCATCCCTCATCAGTACAACACAAAATAAATACAGTGAATCACTGGGAGAAAAGATGAACAATCTGAGAATGTGTTGAGGCGGTGAGAGATGCTGCACGATGAGCATTACGAGTTAATGGGAAAGCCTAAGTCTCTGTGTGTGTAGGAGTACTGTACAGAACAAGAACAACTTCTTCAATATAAATGCCAGTTTTCAATTTCACGCTGCGATGCACAAGCATGTTTAATATTGTGATTTCTATTTCCATTTTGTGACGCGTTCTCTCTAGTAATTTGTGTGTGATGCGTTCACCCCCCATCTCTCTCACAGATAAACATGATGCGGAGATGCCGGCGTTGGACTGGGGTGGACAAAAATGAGAAGTCGCACAACACCAGGTTATAGTCCAACAGATTTATTTAAAATTACAAGCTTTCGGAGCTGTCGCCCCTTCCTCAGGTAACTTTGTAACTTTACCTGAGGAAGGGGCGACAGCTCCGAAAGCTTGTAATTTTAAATAAATCTGTTGGACTATAACCTGGTGTTGTGCGACTTCACAGATAAACATGGCACAGTGCTGTCATTAGTGGAACAAATGATTCTTTCCGAAAGTAAATTTGGCCAAGCTCCCCACAATGGCTCAATACATGGGCAAGGAAGGCCCAGGCTCGAACCCCAGTCTGTGCGGAGTTAGCTCATATCACAAGGTGCAGCAGCTGAAGTGCATAGGCCTGGGCTGCAAGGTGAAAATCGTGGCAAGATTGTGAGAATCTTTAGCAGGAGCAGGTCATTAGTCCATCTAAGCCAGCCATCCAACTTCCCACAAGATTACCTTGATGCATTCCTAAAGTAATCCTGAGTCCTATTTGCTGCCAGGAACTTCTCTTTTAGAACCCTGTCACAATTTCTTGTGTTCCCTACCCTTGCTGTGAGCTTGTTCCACATGCTTATCACCTGAAAAAAAATGATCTGAATTTCCTATTTTCTTTTGTGATCCTTAATTTAAAACTATGAGTCATTGGGGGAGAAATTCGGTATCGCCCCGTTTGGGGCGATATTATCGGCCGGGCGCAAAGTTTAGCGCCCGGCACTAATTATCGCCTCCGACTGCAAACTTGGCCTCTATCGCCCCTGGAGGTGATTTGAGCGCTAAATCAGGCGCTACACACCTGTCTTAAGGCGCTAACGTCGAGGAGCGAGGCGCTACCTCAGAGCGCTGGCGAAGCTCAGGTGATGTCAGTCAGCAATGGAACACAGACTGGCGTCGGCCAGTTCTTAAAGGGGAGGGTCGATGTTGCTGTCCAGCCACACCCTGCTCATTGCAGCCTTGAATCTTGGCCTGGAGAGACCTGTACATCAATTGTGCTGGAACCACCAATGGATAGGCCCAGGGAAAGAGCTCAGCACTTCAGCGACCGGGCCTTGGTGGCTCTGGTTGGCGCTGTGGAGCGGCGACGGGCAGTGCTCTACCGACAGAGTGGCAGGAGGCCATTGCCCCGTGAATACAGAAGAGTCTGGAGGGAGGTAGCTCAGCACGTCTCCTCGAGGAGCCTGGTGCCGAGGACCCACACCCAATGTCGGAAGAAGTTCAACGACCTCACTCGAGTGGTCAGGGTGAGTGGCTGCTTTTCAACACCTCTACATCCCTCCATCTCAACTTCACTCTGTGTTAAAACTCCACAGCGTGCTGGGAAACCTGAACTTCCGGGTTTTCCGCTGTCTCCCGGGTCCCCCCGCACCATGCGGGTGGGATCTGGGAAAATCCAGCCCGTTAACTCTGTTTCTCTCTCCACAGATGCTGCCTGATCTGCTGAGTATTTCCAGCATTTTCTGTTTTTATTTCCGATTTCCAGCATCCGCACTATTTTGCTTTTGTTTCAAAATTCTATAATGACCTCTGTTGACCTATATTACACCCCTAGCTCAACAACCCAACTTTGCTTTCTCAACCGGTTTTAGCGACCTGTCCACCCAAACCTCAGGGTTTTCTGTCGCAACACTACAAGCTCATGACCATTTAGCACATAATTCACACAATCCTTCCCCCTGTCAGTTCTCATAACTTTACAATTCTCTGTATCAAATGCTATCTGCCACTTTACAGCCCACAAATCCTAGTTTCTCCAGATCCTTTTGGATCTGTACATATTAATAATCATCACTTACCACTGCCACCAGTTTAATATCACCTGCAAATTTCGATGCCTTCAAATAATTTTCAACATTATAAACCAACATTGAACCCCGTGGAACACTCTTAACAACAGCTGCCACTCAGTCACCTCCCCATTACCACAACTTCTGCTGTTAATTAATCAGCCAGTTTCTAATCCAGTCCAATACACTGCCACCTATCCCATGGGTTGAACCTGATGCAGTAATCTATTATGTGGGACAGTGCCGATGCCTTTCTGAAATCCAGGTATACAGCATCCACCATCTCACCCCATAACCTCCTCAAGAAATCCACTAAATTGATTAAGCACAACCCGCCGCCCCTAAACCATGCTGATTATTTCTAATTGCTCCCTGTCTCTTATGGTGATCCCTTATAACATCCTTCTTCATTGTTTAAATCCATTTTCCCACAATCGCAATAAGGCTTACAAGTCCATAATTTGCCAGTTTGTCCTTGGCACCTGGTTTTAAAATAGGAATCAGCCTTCCTTTCCTGATCAGTATCCAGTGCCCCTGCTGGGAAATGCTCATCGATGGGTCTGGACTGAGCAGTCTGCCGACACACACTGTCCAGGCTCACACATGAACGATAGCCACTTGGGAGAGGTATCAGAAAACTGTCTGTGTCCATGGAACCATCCCCCAGCAAGAACCAGCGCCTTCAGGCAAGGAGGGGAGATAATTAGATGGCAAATGGAGGTGGCAAAAATATCTCCATACAATAGGAAAGTATGACAATTTTTAGTCTCAATTACCCGTCCTAATTCGTGCATCTTAAGCCCATCTTTTCACCATAGCCACTAGTCCCCTCCCTCTCCAGAAACATATCTTGTTACCTCTTGAACTCATTTAAACTGCCCACATCAGTGTCCTTCCTGGGAACTTATTCCATAACTGAATTACTCTTGGGTGAAGAAGTTCCGCTTCACTTCCTCTTGTTCCTGACTCCTTCATTTTTAACCTGTGTCCCCAGGGATTTGAACCCTTCACCAAGTCTCTGTGCACTCACATTGGCATCGACAACACTATTAAGATCTCAAACATGGGCTGAGTACTGTGGTGTTTGGGACAGAGACGCTAACAGACACACTGGGAGGCCGTGTAATTTGTTTGTTTCGTTGCATTAAATGATTATATTTATTTTTATCCACTAATTCATCAGCCATTCAATGAGGAAAATCTCATGGGTGTTGAATCAGTCTGCCTTATTTAACTTAGATTAGGATGATGCTGCTTTATCTTATTCTAGATCTAAAGTTATGTGAGCTGTAATCTTGTGTACAAGTATTGAATTAATGATTTTCCCTTTTCACAAATGTCTGAAATGCAAAGCCATTACCACATTAATTGGAAATGATTAACTATTGCTTAATGCTTAACATTTTTGTAAGAAAATTATAGTTACCTGAATCTTAAAATAGAGAAACTGAACAAAATTTTGCTAAAAGTATTACGGGGGGTCCATTTTGTGTCGCTCCCCCCCCCGCCATAATAGGCATCATAGAGGAGCCTAATCCTGCCATCACCCAAAGTCCCCACACACAATCTCTCCAGCAGGAGTGACTGAATAATGGTCAGGAGCAGGAACTTTCTAACCCAGGGAATTAAGGACAATTGCAGTGCCCATCTATTCCTTTCTCCCTCATATGCTTATCTAGCTTCCCCTTAAATGCATCTATAGTATTCGCCTCAACTACTCCTTGTGGCAGCGAGTTCCATGTTCTAACCACTCTCTGGGTAAAGAAGTTTCTTCTGAATTCTCGATTTAATTTCTTGGTGACTATCTTATATTGATGGCCTCTAGTTTTCCTCTTCCCCACAAGTGGAAACACTCTTTCTGTGTCTGCTCTATCAAAACCTTTCATAATTTTAAAGACCTCTATTCGGTCACTATTGAGCCTTCTTTTAAAAGAGACCCAGCTTGTTCAACCTTTCCTGATAGGTGTAACATGGTGTAGCACAGAGCGATGGGACACAGGTCTGTGGCTGTGATTCCTCCAGGTAATTCGGGCAGTTACCAAGTGGAGGCGGGGCACTTCCCCACGGGATGGAGAATAAAAATTACTGGAACATGCTTCAATTTCTATTTTAATGGGTCGTTTTGACTTGTCTGGAAGCTGGGATAACCTTACCTCCTAATACAATCCTTTTTCCCTCTTTTACTGGAGCAAGAAAAAGAGGGAAGAGCACAAAATCCCAGCTGTCAACATCCCAGAAAGTCTGCCTAGAACCACAGTGAAGGGAGCTCGGCTCCAAGGGGTCCTCACACAACACTGCACCAAGCAACACAACATTGGGCAGCATCTGTCTCACCTTTCACAAGGAAGCAGCCATCTGATAGATTCGAATTGTGGGTGGTGTTGCTCAGAACTATCTCAGTGGGGAAAAGACAAGGAGCACACTGACGAATTGGAATGGTTCGACTCAGCTCGCAGTGCATGGATGGATCATTAAATTACTGGGTGCACAGCTGGGAAGTGGCATGACGCTGCGTAGAATTAAAAAGAAAGACTTGCATTTATATAGCGCCTTTCACGACCACCGGACGTCCCAAAGTGCTTTACAACCAATGTAGTACTTTTTTGAAGCGGAGTCACTGTTAAAATGTAGGAAACGCGGCAGCCAATTTGCGCACAGCAAGGTCCCACAAACAGCAATGTGATAATGACCAGGTAATCTGTTTTTGTTATGCTGGTTGAGGAATAAATACTGGCCCAGGACACTGGGGATAACTCCCCTACTCTTCTTCGAAATAATGCCATGGGATCTTTTACGTCCACCTGAGAGAGCAGATGGGGCCTCGGTTTAACGTCTCATCTGAAAGACGTTAAAATCCGAAAGAAATTAAAAAGAATGGATGAGTGACATTGCAGGATGAAAATTATAATGTGGTACTGAGCCATGGAGACCAGAAAGCTCCCAGGTTCCATCCCCAGTGTGAGCTGTTAGCCAATCCTAGCTGAAAACTAGGGTAGATGCACTTCAATTGCCCTCAGAACCCCATGGATAGGAAGAGATAAAATCAGCCGGGTTCTGCTCCGAATCACTTTCCAGAAACTCCTTCTGTAAAGTCCGTGTGCGGGCGTCGGGTGAGGATAGGATTTGCCCCGGATGTCATGTTCCCCACAGCTGAATATCCTGCCAACACTCACTACCCAGGCCCACACAGGAAGAATAGACCCGTGGGAGAGGTACCAGAGGGCAGCTCATGCCTATGGAACTGAATGCCAGCGAGAGTTAACACCTTTTCAGAACAGCATAGGAGAAATATGGAGGAAATGGAAAAAACATATTTTAAAATTAGATTGCGATATGAAGGTGTAGCATGTTTGTGCCCTCGCATTGTGGTCCACGTTGCTATGGCAACAGCCAGGCATGTCCTAAATTGTTCTGACAGACATTAAAAACATTGGTGGGAAGAGACACAGCATTTAATTTATGACCCTCTCACCTCTGTAGGCGTAGGCATCCTGGAAATCTCCAAAATCTTTCAACTACCTGCGTTATTATCCTGCTGTAAGGATGGAGAGTGAAATAAGTTAAAGACAAACTCAGCATCTTCCTCAGCTCCCTGACAATGAATTTCCTCCTCCCCCAGCCCAGTTTTTCTTCTCCTGGGGAGAACCTCAGCAAGACACTGTAATTGACAAAGATTAGCCTGATCTCAGTAGGTTTTCTACTGAGGTTCTGCAGTGTAATTACCCTGCCCTTATCCACTGGTTCCAACTAATCTGTGTTACAGCCCCGGACCGGCAAGGTTAATGGACTTCAATACCTCATTAAGCATGTGCCTGACGGGTAATCAGAAACAGCAACGGCATGATAAGTTTCTATTGGATTCAACCCCAGCACACAGCGCTCCCAACCACACGTTCTATCAAATCACTGCAACACCAGCTCTTCCATCCCCAACCCACGCACAACTGTTCAGAGTAAAAAGTGAAACAAAGGGGCGGAATTTTAACCTGGAGGAGCGCGTGGGTTTCGGTGCAGGGTTAAAAATGCGAGCATGTCGGGAAGCTGGCTCCAACCCGCCAACTTCCACAGTTAACTCGCGCGCGTTAGGTTGGTTGTGCGCAACACTCTTGCGAGAGGTGGGATGCCTATTAACATGTGGTAATCGCTCAATTGGAGCGATATTTCAACAGTTTTAAATTTAACATCGCATCCACGTGTTTCCCGGACTTCCTGAAAGTCGCCCTTGAAAGAAAGGCGAGAACACACGGCAATTGAGGGGGCTGATTAAAACTCATGGAAATACTGCAATAGATACTCAGTACTCACAGATGCTTTCTTACCTACTAGTGGGAAAGGGTTTGTTCACAGTACTTTTGCTGAGAGTTTACTTTCTACAGTTTGGAGGTTTTCTGAATCACGTAAGGATGTATGGCACCTTGACTGCCTTAGATTGGACCTCGAACGAGGAGCAATATGATGAGGTCCAATATGACCAGCACCAGCAGCAGCCTGCTGTTCAGAGACCTGCTGTTTAGAGAGGGTGCAGAAAAGATTTACGAGAATGATTCCAGGAACGAGGGACTTCAGTTACGTTGATAGACTGGAGAAGCTGGGGTTGTTCTCCTTGGAGCAAAGAAGATTGAGAGGAGATTTGATAGAGGTGTTCAAAATCATGAGGGGTCTGGGCAGAGTAGATAGAGGGAAACTGTTCCCATTGGCAGAAGGGTCGAGAACCAGAGGACACAGATTTTAAGTGATTGACAAAAGAACCAAAGGCGATGTAAGAAAAAACTTTTTTACACAGTGAGTGGTTAAGATCTGGAATGCACTGCCTGAAAGGGTGGTGGAGGCAGATTCAATTTTATCTTTCAAAAGGGAGTTGGATAAGTATCTAAAGGAAAAAAAATTGCAGGGCTACAGGGAAAGGGCGGGGGAGTGGGACTAGCTGAGAGTCGGCACGAGCTCGACGGGCCGAATGGCCTTCTTCCGTGCTGTAACCATTCTATGATTCTATGACCTGTAGCTGGACATCAGCGAGGGGAGCCAAGTATTACTCCAGTGACACAGAGTGTATATGCAGAGGCTGAGTTATCTTGACATGTTGGAACAGCAGTGCTTCAGCAGGCTCAGGTTATTG
Organism: Squalus acanthias; assembly: GCA_030390025.1. Classification (NCBI taxonomy): domain Eukaryota; kingdom Metazoa; phylum Chordata; class Chondrichthyes; order Squaliformes; family Squalidae; genus Squalus; species Squalus acanthias. Next base: position 21,557,732 of record CM059445.1, read on the forward strand.
CATCAGGTGGTGTCAGACACCTGCAGCCTGTTAGAAGAAGACCTGCTCCCTGCTGGACCTGGTGGCCATGCGTTACCAATGGTTGTCAAAGTGACCACTGCCCTCAACCTTTTTGCCTCCGGATCCTTCCAGGGCTCTGCCGGAGACATATCCAGGATCTCCCAGCCGGCGGCCCACAAATGCAAAAGACAGGTGACTGATGGGTTGTTTGCCAGGGCCAGCAATTATGTGAACTTCGAATGCGATGACGCCAGTCAGAATGAGCGATCATTCGGGTTTGCGACTCTGGCCGGCTTTCCACAGGTACAGGGCGCCATCGACTGCACATACACGTGACAATCCGTGCACCCCCCCCCAGATCAACCAGGAGTATTTATGAACCGCAAGGGCTGCCACTTCATCAATGTGCCGCTGGTGTGCAACTACAAAAAGATATTTCTGCAGATATGCGTAAGATTCCCGGGGAGCTGCTGCTCGCAGGAGGCACTACCCGCGACATAGGCTATACAGGCAGAGGCTGAGTTTCCTTGACATGTCCTGCGGCAGTCCAAACTCCCTGACACTTTTGGACTTGAGGGGTGGCTGCTGGGAGACAAGGGATACCCACTTCAAACTTGACTGATGGCACCCGTCAGAAACTCGACCAATGAAGCCCAACAGCGTTACAATGAATGCCATATGACCACCAGATGTGTGATCGAACATGTGATCGACATGCTGAAGATGTGCTTCAGGTGCCGAGATAGACCTGAAGGTGCCCTTCAGTACGCACCAGCCAGGGTCTCCAGAATGGTTGTGCTGTGCTTTGCTCTGCACAACATTGCTCAGCATTGACCTGCAGGGCGATCAAGACGCAGAATGCACATTGTCTGCAGATGATTCCGAGAAGGAGGAGGAGGAAGATGAGGAGGAGGAAGGTGATGAGGGCAATGAAGCCCAAGGATGCCCAAGGTTCACTTAGGTTGCACCAGTGGACCAGTGTCAGAACCACATGCAACGGCCACTCTTCCCGCCCCCAATGCTACTGACAGAAAGTAGTCCTGCAAATATTAGGTATTGACTGGGGGCAGGGGGTGTGGGGGCAATGGGTGAGAAGTGGAAGTGGTAGGTGGATGTGTAACTGTACTCACCTTTCCTGACTTGGTTAGATCATTAAAGCGCTTCCTGCACTGAATCCAGGGGCGCCGCACAATGATCCTGCTGCTGACCTCCTGGGCCACCTCCAGCCACGCCTTCTTTGTGGCAGCAGCAGGTTTCTTCCTCCCATTGGTGCGGAAGAGTATCTCTCTCCAGCTCCTCACAGCCCCCAGCAGTACATCAAGCGAGGCATCATTGAAGCGAGGCGCAGCCTTTGAGCATCCAGAATGCTTTGTCACACCTTGTCTTCTCTTGTTTCCAACTCCAACGTCTCCAAATTCCATCTTTGGATTGGCCCTTTAAATACTGGAGTTGAGATTACGTCATGCGGGTCCTCATCACTCCCGCTGCCGCGCAATCCACGCCAAACCCGGAAGGAAAATGATAATGAGCTGGCTGCGTTAAAATGCCACTGACAGACGCGCTGAACTTACTTCTAAGTTTCCCACGCAATATCGGACCACCCCCCAATACACCTCCGAATTAATATCGGTGCCAGCACAGTTCCACAATCAGTGAGTTATCAGAACCTTTATTACCAATAAAAGAATAAAGTTGAATATTTAACTTTTCTGTATGACATTCCCCACCGATTTTAGTGAAGACATTGACCTGTTTAAAATAAAGCCTACACTAAAATTGCAGACAGAGAAATGTCACAAAATGCATTAGATGTTCATTTGTTAATACCAGCAACAGTAACGCCTGGGTTTAAAAGCTACAGTATCACAGTGCAATACTCATGCTGCCTAACAAAGTCACAGCATACTTTTCAATTTCCCTCAGTGCAACTAAGGCAATCTGAGCTAAACAATATTTGCATTGAATATCTGTAGAATTATAATTCCACCAGGAAAGAACCCAACAGACCCTTGATAAGTAGCACTGAGCGGTTTGGGCAGAGACTTGGCACTGTGTCAGCAGCCGAAAGAGAGAAACTTGCATTTATATAGCACCTTCAACATGGAAAACATCCCAAGGCACTTTGCAAAGGACAATCCGACAACAAGCATTTAATTTTTAGGCACTGCGGGTGGGTGGTGCAGCATTGCTTTAGCTCATCACGGTAGATATGATGGTGGACAGTGAGGCCAGTCATGTGCCAGGTGCTCTCCAGTGTGTGGCCCTCAGACTTGAGGGTGCAAAGGTGGAAACTGTACTGGGGGAATGGTAGGGGTGGGAGACTGTGAGTAACTTGGTGGGGACAAGGGCATCAAAAGCAGGGCTATGGGAGCTGTTGAGCAATCTGACAGTGTCAGCGGTGTTGTGGCGGGCCAAAAGAGAGGGAGACGGGAGTGAGAGAGTATATCTGTGAGGAGTGGGCAGGGAGATGTGAGGGAAACAAGATTAGCCTTATCATTACTTGGAGTTGGCAAGGGCTCGCATGATGAAGAGCTTGGCCATGGGTATAGATGGGAGAGGTCATGTGCAGGATGAGATTGATTGCAGACAGGTAGGTAGAGAAGTTGGAGAAGAGGGGGCAAGAGGAATTGAGACAGAGGTTGAAGTCACAAGAGTACAAGATCGGAAGATAATTATAGATCTTAATTCCTCCATCCAGAAAGCCACCACACTACCCCCCACCATTGCAGCATCTTATTGTTTCTTAAATGATTTCAGAGTTTTTGGTTGCACTACTCCATTTGGAAGCCTATTCCATGTGTTGATCACTCTTTGTGTGAAGAATTATTTTCTGATATTAGTCCGAAATTTGCTTTTTACTAGTTTGAACCTGTGGCCCCTTGCCCTACTCTCACATTTCAATTTATATCCATTTACCTTTTCCATACTTTGGTAAATTTCTATAGGATCACATCTCAGATACCTCTTTTCCAGGCTGAAAAGCCGAAGTTTGTCCAGTCTTTTCTCATGACTCAGACTCTCACTAGAGATCAGCCCCTTGCCTCTTCCCTGCACCGTCTCCAGTGCTTGAATGTCTCCCTTGTGTCTCACAACTGGACGCAATATTCAAGGTGCAGTCTGACCAGAGAGCCATACACTTTGATCACAACTTCCTTGGACTTGTATTCTATAGGTTTGGCTACATAGTTCAACATTCAGTAATCCAGAAGCCTGGACTAATAATCCAGAGAACGTGAGTTCAAATCCCACCATGGCAGTGTGAGAATTTGAAGTCAGTTTTTAAAAAATGCTGTTACTGGTATCAGTTAAAGTAACCACAAAGCTGTCGGATTAAAAACCCAACTGGTTCACTAATGTCCTATAGGGAAGGAAACCTGCCGTCCTTACCCAGTCTGGCCCGTATGTGGCTCCAGTCCCACACCAATGTGGTTGACTTTTACCTGCCCTCTGAAGTGGCCTAGCAAGCCACTCAGTTGTCAGGACAGCTAGTGATGGGCAATAAATGTTGGCATTGCCAATGACAACCACAGCCCGAGAATCAACAATAAAAAGAACTTCTATTGTCTTCATTCATTGCGGCTCTGCATTGATTGGACAGGTTTAGCACCAAGTCGACTAAACTTCTAGGTTCCACGAACAGCAATGACATGAATGACCAGCTAATCTGTTTTGACGATGTAGATTGAGGGATAAAAATTGGCTGCAACACTGAAAGAACTCCCTGCTCTACTTTGAAAAGGGGCCATGGGATCTTCTGAAAGACAGTACTTTAACAATCCTCAGTAGTGCACTGAAATGTCAGCTTAGGTTATGTGCTCAAGTCCTGGAGTGGTGCTTGAACCCCCAGCCATCTGAGTCAGAGGCACGAGTGCTATCAAATAAGACAAGCTCTCCCCTCAATGCTAGTGTAAGCACAAAATGAATCAGCACAGGCAATGGGAGCCAGCACCTTGCAGAAAAACAGCACTGCCAGCAAAATCAAGTTCACCTTTTAAACAATTTAATAAAGTGAGCAGAAGTCAGAAATAATGCGTCGCCAAGATGATGAATGAATCAGAGGCTGCCCTGATTCTTATCCAGGTGCTTAATTACATTACTGCAGCAAACTGAAATGCAGCCAACTGTCATATTTCATTTTGTCCTTTTCAAATACACAACCATTTTATTAACAGCAAAAAGATGCTTTCATGCTCAGAGGCACAAAAAGGAAGGCAGTGGATGTTAGGCACTGTACTTAAACAATGCCCTCACTGATTGCTTCTGCTCTTAAAAGAAATAAAACTATTATGCTTGTAAATGTCAGCAATTCTCAGTTTTTAAGGAATAGGTGTTGTGATTATGAAGCCTTATCACAGGAAAGCAGAAACAATTCTTCCAAGATACAGATTTCCATCTCTGCTTCTCATTTTCCAATTTTCCAAAGTGACCATTCTTCATGTTTGAACCTAGAGAGCGAGTGTCAGCAGGCTATTTGCCTGTGCAGGCATAAGAACATAAGAAATAGGAGCAGGAGTAGGCCATTCGGCCCCTTGAGCCTGCTCCACCATTCAATAAGATCATGGCTGATCTTCTACCTCATCTCCACTTTCCTGCACTATCCCATATCCTTTGATTCCCTTAATATTTTAAAATCTATCGATCTCTATCTTGAATATACTCAACGACTGAGCCTCCACAGCCCTCTGGGTTAGAGAATTCCAAAGATTCACCACACTCTGAGTGAAGAAATTTCTCCTCATCTCAGTCCTAAATGGCCGACCCCTTATTCTGAGACTGTGACCCCTGGATCTAGACTCCCCAGCCAGGGGAACCATCCTCCCTGCATCTACCCTGTCAAGCCCTGTAAGAATTTTGTATGTTTCAATGAGATCACCTCTCATTCTTCTAAACTCTAGAGAATATAAGCCTAGTCTACTCAATCTCTCCTCATAGGACAATCCTCCCATCCCAGGAATCAGTCTGGTGAACCTTTGTTGCACTCCCTCTATGGCAAGTATATCCTTCCTTAGGTAAGGAGACCAAAACTGTACACAATACCTCCAGGTGTGGTCTCACCAGGGCCCTATATAATTGCAGTAAGACGTCTTTACTCTTATACTCAAATCCTCTTGTAATAAAGGCCAACACACCATTTGCTTTCCTAATTGCTTGCTGTACCAGCATGTTAACTTTCAGTGATTCGTGTACAAGGACACCCAGGTCCCTCTGAACACCAACATTTCCCAATCTCTCACCATTTAAAAAATACTCTGCTTTTCTATTTTTCCTACCAAAGTAGAGTGGATAACTTCACATTTCTCCACATTATATTCCATTTGCCATGTTCTTGCCCACTCACTTAGCCTGTCTATATCCCTTTGAAGCCTCCTTGCATCCTCCTCACAACTTACATTCCCACCTAGCTTTGTATCATCAGCAAACTTGGATATATTACATTTGGTCCCCTCATCTAAATCATTGATATAGATTGTGAATAGCTGAGACCCAAGCACTGATCCTTGCGGTACCCCACTAGTTACAGCCTGCCAACCCGAAAATAACCCGTTTATTCCTATTCTCTGTCCGTTAACCAATCCTCAATCCATGCCAGTATATTACCCCCAATCCCATGAGCCCTAATTTTGTTTACTAACCTCTTGTGTGGCACCTCATTGAATGCCTTCTGAAAATCCAAATACACCACATCCACTGGCTCCCCCTTATCTATTCTGCTAGTTACAACCTCAACAAACTCTAACAGATTTGTCAAACACGATTTCCCTTTCATAAATCCGTGTTGACTCTGCCCAATCCTTTTATTATTTTCTAAGTGCCCTGTGACCACGTCCTTAATAATAGATTCTAGCATTTTTCCTGCTACTGATGTCAGGCTAACTGATCAGGCATCACAACTGAGCCCAATTCTGTTCTCACCCAATCACACACACACACACACACGGGCACACGCACGCGCACACACACACACACACACACACACACACGCACGCGCACACACACACTTTCCATAGTGATCAAAGTGGGAACACTGGCTGATTTTCTCCCCCTCCCTTGCCCAGAGGTGCTGAGGCCAATTATAGCTTCCCAAGTGCCACCATGCCTGATATATACCACACACAAGGGATCCAACCTGAGATTTTCTTGTCAATAGGACTCAGCACCACACCTGGGATTCTCAAAACCCTTCTGTAGGCAAGCAGTCACAGGCTCGCTTCATCTACAAAATTTACACAATGTAAAAGCTGCAGCGGTTTTTAGTCCAAAATAAAAATAGGAAGCTTGTGGTGCCTACAGACCGTTTGCCTAGATGGGAGGGGGCACCAGTTAAACATGGACCTTTCACCTTGAGAGGGGCAGCTTGTTACAGACCCTTCACCTCCTGGGGGCAGGACGATGTTATTTAGAAACCTTAGCCTCAAGGGAGCAGTGTACTACTCATGCACTCTTCATGTCAGGTAGGGAGAAGTCTATTATCACAGACCCCTCTCGGGGGGGAAGAGTATTTTACACCCCCAGTCCTTTACCTTGGGGGGAGCAGTGTGCTACTAAAGACCCCTCTCGGGGGGGAAGAGTATTTTACACCCCCAGTCCTTTACCTTGGGGGGAGCAGTGTGCTACTAAAGACCCCTCTTGGGGGGGAAGAGTATTTTACACCCCCAGTCCTTTACCTTGGGGGGAGCAGTGTGCTACTAAAGACCCCTCTCAGGGGGGGGGAAGAGTATTTTACACCCCCAGTCCTTTACCTTGGGGGGAGCAGTGTGCTACTAAAGACCCCTCTCAGGGGGGAGAGAGTATTTTACACCCCAGTCCTTTACCTTGGGGGGAGCAGTGTGCTACTAAAGACCCCTCTCAGGTGGGGGGAGAGAGTATTTTACCCCCAGTCCTTTACCCTTAGCAATGTGCTACCACAGATCCTTCTCTTCACTAGGAGGGAGTATTTGTTAGAATGCAAATCCTTGAGAAAAATATAAAAATTGAGGCACAGCAGCCTAAACTAGGACTCAGTACAAGGTGCTAAAACCAGCACCATCCCAAAAAACAGGAGAGGCCACTCTGCCTGCACCTGTGGCCGGGAATAAGAGGGTACAGGAAGGAGCTACATTTTAACACCGGACCTGAGCGGGAGCGGCGGCATAAAGAGAGCTGAGAGGGGACTTAAAAAGAAACAAGGAGTGACGTCACAGGACAGCAAGAGGCAGAGGATAAATTGAGCGGGAGGACCTGAGAGAGCGCAGACTGGAGCAGCTGCAACAGCGAGGAGGCAGAGGATAAATTGAGTGGGAGGACCTGAGAGAGCGCAGAGCAGAGCAGTGACGGCACGAGGAGGCAGAGGATAAATTGAGCGGGAGGACCTGAGAGAGCGCAGAGCGGAGCAGTGATGGCAGCGAGGAGGCAGAGGATAAATTGAGCGGGAGGACCTGAGAGAGCGCAGAGCGGAGCAGTGATGGCAGCGAGGAGGCAGAGGATAAATTGAGCGGGAGGACCTGAGAGAGCGCAGAGCGGAGCAGTGACGGCAGCGAGGAGGCAGAGGATAAATTGAGCGGGAGGACCTGAGAGAGAGCGCAGAGCGGAGCAGTGACGGCAGCGAGGAGGCAGAGTAACTCCAGCGAAAACAACAACAAATGCAACAACTGCAATACAGCTAAAGTGGCGTCACAACCAGGGAAGGAGCTGATTGGTGAGTAGCTGGTAAGTGTTTCTAGTTAATAGTCCATTAAGTAAAGGCATGGCAGGGCAGCTCAGTCCCGTGGAATACACATCCTGTGCTATATGGGGACTCCAGGACGCTTCCCGTGTCCTGGACAACCACATGTGCAGGAAGTGTCGTAAGCTGGAGGTGCATCCGTGAGGCTGAGAGCTTCGTGGATAGCACGTTTCAGGAGGTGGTCACCCTGCAGATAAAGAGTGTGCACGCAGACAGGGAATGGGTGACCACCAGACAGGTAGTGTAGGAGTCCCCTGAGTGCATCTCGCTCTCCAACCAGTATTCTGTTCTGAGTACTGGTGAGAGCGATGGTTCCTCTGGGGAGTATAGCCAGAGTCAAGTCCACAGCACCACGGGTGGCTCAGCTGTACAGTGGGGGAGGAAGAAGAGTGGGAAAGCAATAGTGGTAGGGGATTCGATAGTTAGGAGAGCAGACAGGCGTTTCTGCGGCCGCAGACGTGACTCCAGGATGGTATGTTGCCTCCCTGGTGCCGGGTCAAGGATATTACCGAGCGGCTGCAGAACATTCTGAGGGGGGAGGGTGAACAGCCAGAAGTTGTGGTCCATATCGGTACCAATGACATAGGTAGAAAAAGGGATGAGGTCCTGCAGGCAGATTTCAGGGAGCTAGGAAAGAGATTAAAAAGCAGGACCTCAAAGGTAATAATCTCCGGATTACTCCCGGTGCCACGCTTAATGAGTATAGAAATAGGAGGATAGCGCAGATGAATGCGTGGCTGGAGAGATGGTGCAGGAGGGAGGGCTTTAGGTTCCTGGGGCATTGGGACCGGTTCTGGGGGAGGTGGGACCGGTACAGGTCGGACGGGTTGCACCTCAACAGGGCCGGAACCAATATCCTCGTGGGGAAGTTTGCTAGTGCTGTTGGAGAGGGTTTACATTAATTTGGTAGGGGGATGGGCACCAGGATGTAACATTAGAAAGGTGAAATAAAGTGCTCAAAGGATTGGGAGAGACAAAGAGCACTAAAGTAAGAAATAGTAAGGTATTAGGGGAGGTGCGGGTTAGGTTGATTTGGCTATGATAAATTGACCCTTAGTGTTAGGGGGGGATTAAATATGTGGGGTTATGGGGATAGGATGGGATATGTTAGGGGGAATTAAATACGTGGGGTTACGGGGGTAGGGTGGGATATGTGTACTGTGGGGATTAAAGCAGGGACAGGGTACTGGACTTGGATGATCAACCATGATCGTATTGAATGGTGGAGCAGGCTCGACGGGCCGAATGGCCTACTCCTGCTCCTAGATTCTATGTTTCTAGGTCAAACTAAGAGAATACAGGATGGTCTAAGATGGGTTTACAGTGTATGTATGTGAACGCACGAAGTGTAGTAATCAAGGTAAGTGAGCTGCAGGCACAAATAGCCACATGGGAATATGATGTTGTGGCAATAACTGAGACCTAGCTCAAAAAAGGGCACGATTGGTATAAAATATTCCTGGTTATAAGGTGTTCAGGAAAGATAGGGAAGGAAAGATAGAAGGTGGTGCGGCAGTATTGGTTAAGGAGAATGTTACAGTGCTGGAGAGGGGGGATTCCTGGAGGGGTCAAGGACAGAATCTATATGGCTAGAGTTAAGAAATAATAGAGGTGCCATTACACTACTAGGTTTATTCTATAGACCACCAAATAGCAGTAAAGATATGGAGTAACAAATTTGCAGAGAAATTACAGAGAGGTGCAAGAACTGTAGAGTTGTAATAATGGGGGACTTCAACTATCCTAATATAAACTGGGATCGTAATAGTGTAAAGGGCAGAGAAGGGGAAGAATTTCTGAAGTGTGTTCAGGAGAACTTTCTTGATGTTTCCGGCCTGACGAGGCAGGAGGCATTGCTAGATCTGGTTCTGGGGAATGAGGTAGGTCAAGTGGAGCAAGTGTCAGTAGGTGAACATTTAGGGAACAGTGATCATAGTATCATAAGGTTTAGATTAGCTATGGAAAAGGACAGGGAGCAATCTAGAGTAAAAATGTTGAACTGGGGGAAGGCCAATTTCAGTGGGATGAGAACGGATCTGGCCCGGGTAAACTGGAATCAAAGATTGGCAGGCAAAACTGTAATGGAACAATGGGCTGCCTTTAAAGAGGAAATAGTTCAGCTACAGTTGAGGTACATTCCCACTAGGGGGAAAGGCAGGGCAACTAAAGTCAGGGCTCCCTGGATGACGAAACAGATAGAGAATATGATGAAACAGAAAAAGAGCACGTATGACAGATGTCAGGTTGCAAATACATCTGAGAATCAGGCTATATATAGAAAGGTCAGAGGAGAAGTGAAAAAGAAAATAAGAGGGGCAAAGAGAGGGTATGAGAATAGAATGGCAGCCATCATAAAAGGTAATCCAAAAGTCTTCTATAGGCATATAAATAGTAAAAGGGTAGTAAAAGGAGAGGTGGGGCCGTTTAGAGACCAAAAAGGAGACCTATGCATGGAAGTAGAGGGTATGGCTGAGGTATTAAATGAGTACTTTGTATCTGTCTTCACCAAGAAGATGCTGCCATAGACATAGTAATGGAGGAGGTAGTGGAGATACTTGATAGGATAAAAATTGATAAAGAGGAGGTATTGGAAAGGCTGGCTGTACTTAAAGTAGATAAGTCACCAGGAGCAGATGGGATGCATCCTAGGATGCTGAGGGAATTGAGGGAGGAAATCACGGAGATACTGGCCATAATATTCCAATTCTCCTTAGATATGGGGGTGGTGCCAGAGGACTGGAGAATTGCAAATGTTACACCCTTGTTCAAAAAAGGGTGTAAAGATAAACCCAGCAACTACAGGCCAGTCAGATTGACCTCGGTAGTGGGGAAGCTTTTAGAAACAGTAATCAGGGACAAAATTAACAGTCACTTGGACAAGTGTGAATTAATTAAGGAAAGCCAGCACGGATTTGTTAAAGGCAAATCATGTTTAACTAACTTGATTGAGTACTTTGATGAGCTAACAGAGAGGGTTGATGAGGGTAATGCAGTTGACATAGTGTACATGGATTTCCAAAAGGCATTCAACAAAGTGCCAGATAATAGGCTTGCCAGCAAAGTTGAAGCCCATGGAATAAAAGGGACAGTGGCAGCATGGATAAGGAATTGGCTAAGTGACAGGTAACAGAGAGTAGTAGTGAATGGTTGTTTTTCGGACTGGAGGAAGGTATACAGTGGTGTTCCCCAGGGGTTGGTTTTAGGACCACTGTTTTTCTTGATATATATTAATGGCTTGGACGTGGGTGTACAGAGCACAAGTTCAAAATTTGCAGATGACACAAAACTTGGAAGTATAGTGAACAGTGAGGAGGAGAGTGATAGACTTCAGGAAGACATAGACAGGCTGGTGAAATGGGCGGACACGTGGCAGATGAAATTTAACGCAGAAAAGTGTGAAGTGATACATTTTGGTCGAAAGAATGAGGAGAGGACATATAAACTAAATGGTACAATCCTGAAGGGGGTGCACGAACAGAGAGCCCTGGGGGTATGTGTGCACAAATCGTTGAAGGTGGTAGGGCAGGTTGAGAAAGCAGTTAAAAAGGCTTACAGGATCCTGGGCTTCATGAATAGAGGTATAGTGTACAAAAGCGTGGAAATTATGATGAACCTGTATAAAACACTTGTTCGGCCCCAACTAGAGTACTGTGTCCAATTCTGGGCACCACACTTTAGGAAGGGTGTGAAGGCCTTAGAGAGGGTACAGAAAAGATTTACGAGAATGATTCCAGGAATGAGGGACTTCAGTTACGTTGATAGACTGGAGAAGCTGGGGTTGTTCTCCTTGGAGCAGAGAAGATTGAGAGGAGATTTGATAGAGGAGTTCAAATTCATGAGGGGTCTGGACAGAGTAGATAGAGAGAATTGGCTATCTAACAGAAAGCAAAGAGTTGGGATAAATGGTTCATTCTCAGACTGGCAATCAGTAACTAGTGGTGTTCCACAGGGGTCAGTGCTGGGTCCCCAACTCTTTACAATCTATATTAACGATTTGGAGGAAGGGACCAAGTGTAACATATCAAAATTTGCAGATGATACAAAGATGGGAGGGAAAGTAGTGAGTGAGGAGGACATAAAAAACCTGCAAGGGGACATAGACAGGCTAAGTAAGTGGGCAGAGATTTGGCAGATGGAATACAACACTGGAAATTGTGAGGTGATGCACTTTGGCAGGAAAAATCCTAGAGCAATTTATTATCTTAATGGCAAGAAACTGGAGAGTACTGAAGTGCAAAGGGATCTGGGGGTCCTGGTGCACGAAACTCAAAAGGTTAGTATGCAGGTGCAGCAAGTGATTAAGAAGGCAAATGGAATGTTGGCTTTCATTGCTAGGGGGATAGAATATAAAAATAGGGAGGTATTGCTTCAGTTGTACAAGGTATTGGTGAGACCGCACCTGGAATACTGCATACAGTTTTGGTGTCCTTACTTAAGGAAAGACATCCTTGCTCTCGAGGCAGTGCAAAAAAGGTTCACTCGGTTAATCCCGGGGATGAGGGGGTGGTCATATGAGGAGAGGTTGGGTAGATTGGGACTCTACTCATTGGAGTTCAGAAGAATGAGAGGCGATCTTATTGAAACATATAAGATTGTGAAGGGGTTGGATCGGGTGGATGCGGGGAGGATGTTCCCGATGACGGCTGAGACTAGAACTAGGGGACATAGTCTTAGAATAAGGGGCTGCTCTTTCAAAACTGAGATGAGGAGGAACTACTTCACTCAGAGGGTGGTAGGTCCATGGAATATGCTGCCACAAAAAGCTGTAGAAGCTACATCATTAAATAAATTTAAAACAGAAATAGACAGTTTCCTAGAAGTAAAGGGCATTAAGGGTTACGGGGAGCGTGCAGGAATTTGGACATGAGTCTAGGTTCGGATCGGTCATGGCCCTGTGGGTAGTGGAGCGGGCCCAGGGACCGTGTAGCCTGATTCTGCTCCTATTTCGTGTGTGCAATTCTGTTAGATGCAGGAGATGGTTCTGTGATAGATAGTAGATTGGCGGTTAGGATCAGATCAGCCATGATCTTATTGAATGGCGGAGCAGGCTCGAGGGGCCGATTGGCCTACTCCTGCTCCTATTTCTTATGTTCTTAAACTGTTCCCACTGGCAGAAGGGTTGAGAACCAGAGGACACAGATTTAAGGTGATTGGCAAAAGATCCAAAGGCGACGTAAGAAAAAACTTTTTTACGCAGCGAGTGGCTAAGATCTGGAAGGCACTGCCTGAAAGGGTGGTGGAGAGAGATTCAATCACGGCTTTCAAAAGGGAATTGGATAAGTATCTGAAGGAAAGAAATTTGCAGGGCTATGGGGAAAGGGTGGGGTGTGGGACTAGCTGAAGTGCTCTTGCAGAGAGCCAGGACGAGCTCGACGGGCCGAATGGCCTCCTTCTGTGCTGTAACCATTCTATGAACAAGGGACAGGTCAGAGGGGAAGAAATAACAAAATACGCAGGGTGGGCAACGAAAATAAAACAACAGTAATACTAATTTAAAGGAAGGGAGGAAGGAAGGGAGGGAGGGAGGGAGAGAGAGAGAAAGAAAGAAAGAAAGAAAGAAAGAAAGACTTGCATTTATATAGCGCCTTTCACGACCACTGGACATCTCAAAGCGCTTCACAGCCAATGTAGTTTTGGAGTGTAGTCACTGTTGTAATGTAGGAAACGCAGCAGCCAATTTGCGCACAAACAGCAATGCGATAATGACCAGATAATCTGTTTTTGTTATGTTGATTGAGGGATAAATATTGGCCAGGACACCCCTGCTCTTCTTCAAAATAGTGACATGGGATCTTTTACATCCACCTGAGAGAGGTTTAACGTCTCATCCGAAAGACGGCACCTCCAACAATGCAATACGCCCTCAGTACTGCACTGGAGTGTCAACCTAGATTTTTGTGCTCAAGTGCCTGGAGTGGTATTTGAACCCACAACCTTCTAACTCAGAAGGTGAGTGTGCTACCCACTGAGCCACAGCTGACACACAGTTGAGTTGAGCAATGTAAAGGGCCTGGGCTTCCTTCAGTAAACTCCAACCACTTGTTTTAAATGAGATTATGAAGAGGTGCCTGCACCTTTGACATTGTGTGGTGGACCCCAGGCTCTACAGTCGTGTGTGTGTGTTTTTTCTGCCATTGTGTGCGGTGTATAAAGCTAGATTCTAGGTGCACGGAGTTTGATACAGAATACAGCCACACACTGTCAATGAGGAGCAGAAACGCTGCATCCCCCTTTCAAAGGGCAAACCAGAATTGCTAATACAATTAACAGAGGGAAACTGCAGAAGGAGTACTTGTAATGTCAGGCGCAGAACCAGTATCTGACAGCAGACGCATCCTTTACAGAGACAGAATAAACAAACCAAATGGGATTTCCATTGATCCAGAAATCATGTACATTATTAACATTCATAGCTGAGATTTGCTAGTCTTTCAAACTTAGTTTCAATCAAAAAAAAACTTTTTATTTATTCTAAATTTAGATGAATGATCCAGTTTTCTTTTTGGTATCAGACCTCAGGATCGCAGCCACTGCAGTTCAGCTTTCCCTTCACCAGAGGGTGTCCTCGCCCTGCAGTTTTCAGCATTCATGGCCTGATGCAGAACTTATTTACAGTATTTCGACACAACCTGCAGTGCTGCCTCATGAACTATTTACATTTAGATGCTACATTTAACATAAGAAACAGCCCAAGGAACTTCACCAATAAGGACAAGGACATCGGATGTCGAGCGGGTAACATAGAGATTAGGACCTGTGACCAAAAGCTTGGACAAAGAGATGAGAATTTAAAAGAGAGGCAGTGAGGTTTGGGGTGAGTTTAAAAGAGCAATATATCAAAGCGGCCAAAAGCTCTGCCACTAATGGCAGGCCAAAGGAATGAAGGGAGGCACAGAAGGGGAGAATCTGAGAAATGTAGTGTTCGGGGTAGGGGGGAGGGGGCATAGGGGAGGGGGCATAGGGCTGGAGAGATAGAGTAGAGCAAGACCAAGGCAGGCTTTAGAGAGGAGAAGAACAGTTTTGACCGTAAGTCAGGGTAGGTCAGTGAGGACGGAAGTGATGGGCAAGTGGGACTTGGCACAGGATAGGGTACTCGCAGCAAAATGTGGAGTTTGCGTAGCGTGGAAGTTGAGAGGTCAGCAAGGAGAGTGTTAGATTAGTCAAGTCTGGAGATGATAAAGGCATGTATGAGCATTTCAGCAGCAGAGACGCTGAGGAAGGGGCAGGGTCTTAGTAACTGATAGAATGTGGGGCTTAAAGCTCAGGTGAAGGTCGAACAGCCAGCACAGTAGCAACAACCCTGCATTTGGCCTCAATGTCTCTGGGTCAGGGAGGGGAACAATCAGTCTAATTCCTGTTACTGATTCTGAAATGTGCGTGTGGACGTCTGGTGAGGACAGGAGCAGACTTGGCTGCGATGCCTTTCAGGATCAAATAGCCTGTTGACACGCATTGTTTCGGCTCACACGTTATGAACTGCCATTTGGGTGGTGTACCAGAGAGCTGTCGCCACCTCCCCCCACCCTACCCCACCCCAGTGAGGTGCAGTCCAGAGAGCTGTTGCCCCCAGTGAGAGGGAGCCCAGAGATGTCATTCCCCTGAGTTATGGGGAGCCCAGAGGGGGGAATTTGTGTGAAAAAAATCAGTATTTAAATATTCAAATATTTAGTGTGACAGCACAGCGGGGTACAGAATACAATCTCTTTGCTGGAATACAATTCATTCTTCAGCACTTGTCGTACTTACATCTTCTGCATTCACAGCCAGGACACTGCTACTTTTTTTCATTGTGAGAGAGAGCCTGGCCCGTTGCCTCGTGCCCTGCAAGTACCGGGGCTGCTGCACCCCAATTTCAACTTCAGCCAATTCTTGTCAAATTGTCAGCACCAGGTATGAAATGTTTGCAGTTTCTGCTCGCCTCCTGAAAACAAAAACAAAGGAAAGCATTACTGTTGTGCGTGTGCAACTGGGTATGAATAAAACTGATGAGAAATCACGGCTTTTACAGGGTCGCTGTGTCCGAGGGAGAGTTCCTCTGCGAGCTATATGCTGTGTAATGGTACTGATCTTTACATGTGGTTTTACGATTGTGCGTCCATCCCTTCCAACTACCACCCAATCTCTAACTTCCCTTTCTTATCCAAGATCTTTGAACATGTCATCACCTTCCAACAAAATGTTTTCTCTCTCACCACTCTCTATTCGAATCCCCTTAGTCTGGTTTATTTCCTGTGTACAGCATCGAGACAGCACTGGTTAAGGTCACCAATGATGTCCTCTGTGACCATGGTGCTTTATCCCTTCATGACCTCTCTGCAGCATCTGACATGGTGAATCACACCATTCTCCTCTACTGTATCTCTTCTGTAGTTCACCTCAGTAGTACTGCCCTTGAGTGGTTCCTTTCCTGTCGGTTACAACACAGCTAGCACCCTTTTCAGCTTCTCTTCCAGCTCCTTGTCATGGTCACCTCCAGAGTCTCCCAAGGTCCATCCTTGGCCCCCTATACATGCTGCCCCTCAGTGACATCATATTGTGTACAATTCTGGGCACCACACTTTAGGAAGGATGTTAAGGCCTTGAAGCGGGGGCAGAGGAGGTTTACCAGGATACCAGGGATGAGGGGCTTCAGGGGAAATTAGGAGAATTTTTTTCACACACAGGGTTGTTAAGATCTGGAACGCACTACCTGAAAGGGTGGTGGAAGCCGATTCCACAGGAACTTTCAAAAGTCAATTGGACATGTACTTGAAGAGGACTCATTTTCAGGGTTGTGGGATTAAAATGGACAGCTCTTTCAAAGAACCGGGCCAAATGGCCTCCTCTGTGTTGTAAGATTCTGTCTATAGATATAGGGTCAGCTGCCACATGTACGCTGGTGACACCCACAAATTCCCTTGACTATATAACCATCTCTATGCTTGTCTGACATTAAGCCATGGATGAGCCACAATTCCTACATCAGGAAGACCAAAATCATCATTTTTCACCCTTGTTAAAAACTCTGCATTGTTGCTATCGACTACAACCCCCTCACTGGCTGTTCAGAACTTCAACATCCTGCTCGCCCCACAACTGTGCTCCAATTCAGACATCCTATCCACTACTAACAGCTCTTATCTGTACCTCCGCAATACTGCGCACTTCACCCACCCTACCCCCACTACTGCAAAAACCTTTATCCACACATTCATTGGGCTGGATTTTGATACTGGGGCGGGTTGGGGTCGTGTCATCCGCATTTCGTGTTATCCACCCGACTGCAATTGGATGTGGGAGATTGATGCAATTTTCACCTAATTGGGCAATTGAGTTCCAGCACGTGGGAACCCATGAACCAATTAGTGGTTTCAGTCTGAAAGTCGCCTCTGATGATGTCATCATTGCTGCTGCATTGAAGGTCAGAGGACCTGGATGCAAAATGAGCAGCAGCTCTAAGTCTGCTGAGAGAGAGAGAGAGAGAGAGAGCGCGAGAGCGAGAGAATTTTTTTTCCCATCCAGGTCCTCTCACAGCAAAGGCCAGTCAATGCAGCAGCATCAGAGGTGACTTTCAGACCTAATACTACTACTACCTTCATCACAACTGTAATAGTGGACCTGTAGCTGATCGTCAGCTATCCAAATGTGCTCCCGCCAGGTTTCACGATCGTGGTTCAGAACAGGCGTGCTTCACGTAGATCAAGGGTTAAAATCACAAAGGCCTTTCAAAATGGCATTATCGAGGCAATTTAGTGCTTGTTAAGGGCCTTAACAGCCTATCCCGCCTCTTAAAGGCGGGACGGAGTCGGGACCAGAAGACACGATTTAATCAAAATTGCGTGGAGGCGGGATGGAGGCGGACTTGTGCCCGCCCGCCAGTTTTCGCTATTTTAACCCCCCCCACGCCTCTAAACCCGCCTCCACGGGTCAATGAAAGTCCAGCCCATTGGGCTGGATTTTGATACTGGGGACGTGATGGAGTCGGGACTCCTACATTTTGGTTTGTAGACCCGCCTCCATCGACTTGTGGCCAACCCACTGTATTTTCCCTTGATTGACCTTGTTGAGCCCGCCCAGTGAGCTCAGCAGGCCAATTAAGGGCCACCCGGCAACAGGTGACGTCACAGATTGACATTTCATCTGTCAAGAGCTTTTGACAGATGAAATATCAGCGTTTGACAGCTCTGTGAAGCTGTCAAACACTGACAATTTGTCTTCTAACTTGAGTCCTTCCTCTCAGGCTGAGTTAGAAATCATTCCAGCACAGAAAACAGAGGCTGAAACTTTTGACAGCACCACGGCCTTTCTGCTTTCTGTGCCGGTGAGATTTCTGACTCCTGAGAACTGAAGGGCTGACACCTGCAGGAGGAAGTTAAGGTAAGTAAAACTTTTTCCCACACTTTGCACTTACCTTACACACTTACCTCTGCACACATGCACCCATCACTCACCTGCCCACCGGACATATCGACCCCTCCAACCCCTGCAGACCCACGGTCCGTCTCGCTAACCTGGCGTGGTTGGGACCTGTCGGGAAGCCCACATTTCAGCTTTCAAAATAGGGATTAGGCAAAAAACTGCCTGTTAACTACCTGTTAACAGGCAGTTAATTGTCACTAATCCCCTTCCCGCCTCGGGGAGGCGGGTCCCAGCACAGGTCGGGTACCCGCCGCCAGCGAAACTGGCATGGAGGCGGGTTGGGGTCGGGACCCCCGAATCTGCAACTTTAACCCTCCACACGCCTCCAAACCCGACTCCACGGGTCAATGAAAATCCAACCCATTATCTCTACACTCGGTTTTTTCATCGCTCTCCTTGCCAACCTCCACCTTCCATGAATTTCAACTCCTTCAAAAGTCCACACAGCAACAAAACAGTTTTCACTGAAGAAGCATAGATGAAAAGAAAAAGATATAAAGGCTGGAAATCTGGAATTTAAAAAAACAGGAAATACTGGAAATACACAGCAGGTCTTCAGAATCTGTACCAGAAAGAATGGGTTAAGGTGTCACATGAAAGCCTTCACTAGAATTAACCAAACGTTAATCTTTTCTCTCTAAAATACTGATTGATCAGCTGTGTATTTACAGCAAATTCTGTTTTTATTTTTGCACGGAACTATTCACCAAGGGAGTGAAATTGCGCAATGACAACTTAATAACAAATACTTTACTTGTATATCTTTGCCCCCCACTCCCTCGGTGTGCCATCTACCTTTCTGCAGCTTAACCAGGTGGAGATGCTCAGCCCATAAACCTTTCCATGACCACATTTTACAACATCAACCACACCCTGAAATTAAACATAGAAACATAGAATCTAGGAGCAGGAGTAGGCCATTCGGCCCGTCGAGCCTGCTCCACCATTCAATACGATCATGGCTGATCATCCAAATCCAGTACCCTGTCCCTGCTTTACTCCCCACAGTACACATATCCCACCCTACCCCCGTAACCCCACGTATTTAATTCCCCCTAACATATCCCATCCTATCCCCATAACCCCACATATTTAATCCCCCCCTAACACTAAGGGTCAATTTATCATATCCAAATCAACCTAACCCGCACATTTTTGGACTGTGGGAGGAAACCGGAGCACCCGGAGGAAACCCACGCAGACACGGGGAGAATGTGCAAACTACACACAGACAGTCACCCGAGGTCAGATTCGAACCCGGGTCCCTGGCGCTGTGAGGCACCAGTGCTAACCACTATTCCACCGTGTTGCCTAGGGCTGGATTTTGAAGTTGGAGTCGTGTTGGGGTCGGGAATCACACATTCTGGCTTGTGAACCCGCCTCCATCGAGATGTGGCCAACCCACTGTATTTTCCCTTGATTGACCTTGTTGAGCCCGCCCAGTGGGCTCAGCAGGCCAATTAAGGGCCACCCGGCAACAGGTGACGTCACAGACTGACATTTCATCTGTCAAGAGCTTTTGACAGATGAAATATCAGCGTTTGACAGCTCTGTGAAGCTGTCAAACACTCACAATATGATTTCTAACTTCAGTCCTTCCTTTCAGGCTGAGTTAGAAATCATTCCAGCACAGAAAACAGAAGGCTGCTGTTTTTGACAGGTCCACGGCTTTCCTGCTTTCTGTGCCGGTGAGATTTCTAACTCCCGAGAACTGAAGGGCTGACACCTGCAGGAGGAAGTTAAGGTGAGTAAAACTTTTTTCAACAATTAGCACTTACCTTACACACTTACCTCTGCACACATGCACCCATCACTCACCTGCCCACCGGACATATCGACCCCTCCAACCCCTGCAGACCCACGGCCCGACCCGATAACTTGGAGTGGTTGCCACCTGTCGGGAAGCCCACACTTTTC
Organism: Squalus acanthias; assembly: GCA_030390025.1. Taxonomy (NCBI): domain Eukaryota; kingdom Metazoa; phylum Chordata; class Chondrichthyes; order Squaliformes; family Squalidae; genus Squalus; species Squalus acanthias. Next base: position 21,577,749 of record CM059445.1, read on the forward strand.
GTTTTAAAATAGGGATTATGCAAAAAACTGCCTGTTAACTACCTGTTAACAGGCAGTTAATTGTCACTAATCCCTTCCCGCCTCGGGGAGTCGGGTCTCAGACTAGGTCGGGTACCAGCCGCCAGAGAAACTGGCATGGAGGCGGGTTGGAGTCGGGATGGGGTCGGGACCCCCGAATCTGCAACTTTAACGCCCCCCTGACTCCAAACCCGACTCCACGGGTCATTCAAAATCCAGCCCCTAATGTAGAAAACCGGTCACATGACGCTTCACAGAGGCATAATCAGAAAGAAATTGGCAGCAATCCAAACATGATATTATCAGGGCTCCAAGAGGTGAGTTTTCCACGAGGGTCTTAAAGGAGGAGAGGTGGAAAGATTGAGGGAGGGAATTCCACAGCATGCGGCCTAGGAAGTTGAAGACGTATCCACCAATGGTGGGATGAAGGGGAGATTCATAAAAGGCCAGAGTCAATGGAACGTAGTGTTGTGGGAGGGATATAGGACGTTAGAGAGATAGGGAGGGCCGAGGTCATGGAGGACTTACATATGAGGATGAGAACTTAAAATCTGAGATATTAGGAGCCAATGTAGGTCAGCAAGGATGGGTGTTTGGGACTTGGTGTGGGATATGATACGGGCAACAGGGTTTTGGATGAGCTGAAGTTTACAGAGGATGGCCAAGTGAGCATTTGAAGTTGTCGAATATTGAGGTGACAAAGACATGGATGAGGGATTCAGCTGTAGATGGGCTGAGATACAGTCAGAGGCAGGTGATGGAAGCAAACGGCTGTGATGGGGAGGGTATGGAGTCGGGAGTTCAGCTCGGGATCGAATACAATGCTGAGGTTGCAAACAGTCTGGTTCAGCCTGAGACAGTGGCCGGGGAGGAGGATGGATTCAGTGGCGAGGGTACACAGTTTTGGTGGGAGCCAAAGACGGCGGCTTCAGTCTTCCTAATGTTTAACTGGATGTAATTGTGGCTCATCCAGGACTAAATGTCGGACAAGCAGTCAAACAACACAGAGGCAGTGGAGAGGTCAAGAGAAGTTGTGGAGAGGTAGAGCTGCATGTGGTCAGTGGAAGCTGACCCCATGCCTGTGGATGATGTCACCAAGGTGTAGCACTTACATGAGGAAAGGAGGGTGCAAAGGATAGACCCTTGGGGCACTCTGGAGGTAATAGTGTTGGGGGGGAAGAGAAGCCATTGCAGGAGAGGCTCTGGCGACAGTTAGATAGGTAGGAGTGGAACCAAGCCAGGGTAATTCCACTGCGATAAACAATGAAGTAGAGGCGGTGGAGAAGGATGATGTGCTTGCAGAAAGGTCAAGGAGGACGAGGAGGAATAATGCACCATGGCCACAGAAGATGTAATTTGTGACTTTGATTAGGGCCGTTTGCTGCTGTGGCAGGGGCAGAAATCTTTTTAGAGAGTTTCAAACATGGTGTTGCGGGGAAGATGGACATGGATTTGGGAAGCAACAACACGTTCAAAGACTTTTGACAGGAAAGGGAGGTTGAAGATGGGGCAGTAGTTTGCAACGACACGGGGGGGAGGGGCAGGGGGGTTTGCGGGGGTGATGACGGTGTGGTTTTGAAAGGGAGGGGGACAGTACCTGAGCAGAGGAAACTATTTACAATGTCAGCTAGTATGGGGGCAAGGAAGGAAGTTAGGTGGTCAGCAGTTTAGTGGGAATAGGATCAAGGAAGCAAGAGGTGAGTGTCATGGACAAGATGAGCTTGGATAGGGCATGAGGGGAGATAGGAGAGCAACTAGAGAGAGATGCAAGTTCAGATGTAAGGCAGGGAGGCGCCTGGGGGGAGATTTGGATTGGTAGGCATGCAGAAAGAGGGAAGCAGCAACGACAGTTGAACGAATAGTCTCAATCTCAGTGACAAAGAAGTCCTTGAGATTCCTGCACTTTTTGTTGGAGCTGAGGGTGGAAGGGGCACAGGAGAGAGTTTAAGGAGACAGTTGGTAATGGTGAAAAGAAGCTGAGGTACAGTTCCACAGATGCTCTCTGATACTTCGCCCAAGCGAATGTAGGTTGACTATTCTAACATGGGGGGGCACAACAGTCAACCCCGACCCTCCTCATCCAATGTCCACATGTACGCACTTGGACAGTGATTAGGAGTAGTAACCCTGGGTGATTTTTCCTCCTCCCTAGCCCAGAGGCATTGAGCCCAATTTTGGCTCCACGACCATCTACTGGCTGAGGTGAATTAACTCGACACAGACCAGGGATTCAACCTGGGACTTTCTCGCCCTGTGTGCTCAGTACATTTAAAATTACCTACTGAGCCACCAGAGAGTTTGGAAAATGTAACTTAAACAAGCTGGCAGAATGGTGAGCACGACAGCACGTTACTGATTTTAAAATTTTCAACCATTTGAAATGTTTTCCTCACCTCCCCCCACCGTCTGTAGATATCCTCCGTGGTTGGACTGCACCTGCTTCCCTCAGATTCTCTACGTCATTCTGAACAAACCCCAATCGGTTCAGATTACAATTCCAGCCAATAAACACTTCTACTGCCTGGGCAAGAAAGTAAACAGCAGAATCACATTTGGGCTTGTGTTTGATTTTGAACAGGATTCACACAGCCCAATGGCACTTTGAGAGGGCTGGATCAGGTCCAGAGCAGGTGACTGTAACACAAATTGGTGAATCATTATTTGAATTTATTATATTTGTTTGTTATAAATACTACAGTCAATGCAACTATTCTGTGCAGGGGTGGGGTGTAAAGGGAGAATGCATTCATTCAGAATGGCCACCAGTAAACAGATCTCTAGTTAACATTCAGAACCATGACTGGCAGAGAAAGATGAATTGTTGATGTCTAATCTTGGCTCTCTTCGAGGAATCGTACACCGTGGCAGAGACTTTCATTGATTCAAGAGAAGAAACAAACAACAGGACAATTTTTACACTGCCTCAAGTAATGTAACCATAGCAACTGCAGAGGAAAAAAAATTACGGAGGGATAGAAGAATCCCCTGAGAATGGCACGGAGCAAACTCGGTCTCCTCTCCGTCTGTTTGACAGGAGCCCGACAGGAACCAAGAGGGTTGCTAACAGCACTTCAAAAAAATCTATTCACTTCACTCCACCTGGACTTTGTCTCTCCCCCAATTGATGGTTTGGACTCCTAAAGCAGCTCACGCATCCGTCATCTAATCTGCATCGTTGCACACACATCTGTGAGCATCTCACAAACATTGAAACCTCTAAGGGTTTTATTTCAGTGCAATTAAATTACAACATTGTTTTCTCCTAAAACTTGTTATAAAATGTATAAATGTTGCACAGCTTGTAAGGAAATGAGAAGAGTGAACTGATGAAAACAATTATTTCTGACGTGACAACAACCGAGTGCATTTAACATAGAAAATATCCCAAGGCACGTCACAGATGGAGAAAAAAAATATGTCCCACTGAAGGAAGTTGACGGTGGGAGCTCACAAAGCAACGTGGGTGGCCAACTATTGCACCCTGGACCTTAGGGAATACGCAATGCCATAAAACTGGATGGCCATATCTCGCCCTGGTGAGGGTGTTGGACTTTTTGCAGCACTGGTCCTGCACTGGAAGGGTGTGTGGATTGGAGACAGGGGTACAACTTGGTGGTGCTGATTATCCAGCCTGTGCTCCATTTCAGCATAGCTCTCTGCTGGGAGATCAGCATCGGTGAATTTGCCCCCAGGATGACCGAATGTTTGGCAACATCAGGATGCAATGACATGGCTTTAATCAAGCTCAGCAACAGGAAGAGTGGCTTTACAGACAGTTCAATGTTTTACAAACATGGAATGCTCTTCGAATACTCGAAACATTGAGAACAAACCCTTCATAGCACCAATGTTTTCAGCAGGCTGTCTAAACATTTCTAAAATCTAAACTGGAACCAAAGGTCTGTTACAACAGAAGCCACTTTCTCACGCTGTACTTCTTTGTCTCAATGTGAAAATATGAGTTATTAATTATCAATTAATTATTAAACATTCCAATAAATTTCCATCAGCAGCAAAGCAACTTAAGCCTCGATCCTGCACTTGGCCCGTTCCTATCCCGAGCCCCCCTTCTAAACCATCCCCTCCCCACTCGAAAACATCCCAGCCCCACTCCAAAACCATCCCCACTCCAAAACATCCCCACTCCAAAACCATCCCCACTCCAAAACCATCCCCACTCGAAAACCATCCCCACTCCAAAACCATCCCCACTCCAAAACCATCCTCACTCCAAAACCATCCCCACTCCAAAACCATCC
>CM059445.1:21582101-21824601 GCA_030390025.1 Squalus acanthias
GTCCACTGACATGTTGGATGGCTTTGCCACTATTTGGAATAATATGATTGTTACATCAAGAACCCACATGATGCTGCCCTTGACGATATGAACAATCTGTCAGGTCGAGCATGGGGCCTGCTTAACTGCAGCCTGACCAGCAGGGTGGGGGATTTCCTCCAATGTAGATTTGAGCTTCAACACCTGTTCAGCCTTGAAAAATAAAGTGAAAAAACACCATGCTGCTTGTGTGTGGCAAGGAGATTAACCCATCAAGTTCTGGACATTATTTCTCCTCAATTTTCTCTTCACCGTTCCTAAAAGGTGCTGAATCTTGCCAGGATATGGGGCAGGCACCCTCCGAGACTTCACCCAAACAGCAGAGGGTATCTGACACCTGTAGAAAGTGAGGAGAAAGGATATCCAGAACTTTAAGGGCCATTCTTTTATACACAAGTCTAGAGGACGAGTGTTGGCAAGCTATTTGACTGTGGGAGTTGATAATTAGGCCTGACCTGTCTTTACTAAACAAAAACCCAGCAGGGAATGTTGGATAGCAATCGGGAACAGGAACCCCAGCTGATTTCCCCTCCACCTCCCAGTCCAGGAGCACTGGGAAAAACTAGTGCCCCAGCAAAATCAACAACTCAATACAGGCCAGGGATGGAACTTGCGACCTTCTGGTCTGTGCAGCTAAGTCCTAGACCGCATGTTGTGCTGCCAAATAAGCCACTGAGGGGGCTGTCTCCTCACATGTTTGAAAAATGTCTCTCCTTTTTGACCCTCCCTTCATTGCACTGTTGACAGCCCTAAAGCCAATGACTCAGAAATGCCTGCCGCCAATAGTTGTGGACGAATGCCTGTTTCCTCTGTCAGCTAATTCACCACGGGCCCTAGACCCCTTTACTTCAATGGCATTACCATCGCCGAATCCCCCACCATCAACATCCTGGGGGTCACCATTGACCAGAAACTTAACTGGACCAGCCACATAAATACTGTGGCAACAAGAGCAGGTCAGAGGCTAGGTATTCTGCAGTGAGTGTCGCACCTCCTGACTCCCCAAAGCTTTTCCACCATCTACAAGGCACAAGTAAGGAGTGTGATGGAATACACTCCATTTGCCTGGATGAGTGCAGCTCCAACAACACTCAAGAAGCCCGACACCATCCAGGACAAAGCAGCCCGCTTGATTGGCACCCCATCCACCACCTTAAACATTCACTCCCTGCACCACCGGCGTACCGTGGCTGCAGTGTGCACCATCTACAAGATGCACTGCAGCAACTCGCCAAGGCTTCTTCGGCAGCACCTCCCAAACCCACGACCTCTTCCACCTAGAAGGACAAGGGCAGTAGGCGCATGGGAACACCACCACCTCCAAGTTCCCCTCCAAGTCACACACCATCCTGACTTAGAAGTATATCGCCGATCCTTCATTGTCGCTGGGTCAAAATCCTGGAACTCCCTACCTAACAGCACTGTGGGAGTACCTTCACCACACGGACTGCTGCGGTTCAAGAGGGCGGCTCACCACCACCTTCTCAAGGGCAATTAGGGATGGGCAATAAATGCTGGCCTTGCCAGCGACGCTCACATCCCATAAACGAATTTTAAAAAACTCGATTGGAACAGAGCAGATTTTAGAAAGGTGAGGAGTGAGCTAGCTGAGGTGAGGTGGAAAGAGAAATTGGCACACAGGACTGAAGATCAACAATGGGATGTTTTTAAAAAGGTGATTGCAAAGTTTTAGAATAAATATATCATTAAAATTTTTTTAGAATGTCGTGAATAAATCGAGGTTAGAAACAAGCTAAAATTGAAGAAGGTATGTGATGATATTGCTGATGATTCTGATATTCCCATTTACACCTCCTCTAGACTCATCTTTTGTTTCTTTACTTGTCCCATTACCATCTCCTTTTGCCTTGCACCACCATCCCTTTTGTCATTTAATCTTTTCTGCCTTCCACCCTATCACAGGCCTTCCCTTTTGTTCTTTCCTCTCCTCCCCCTTTCCCTGCCTCTGCGCTTCCATAAAACCTGTTACATCTCTAACCTTTTCCAGTTCTGACGAAAGTTCATCGACCTGAAACGTTGGCCCAAAAATTAGTGCCGCTACGCGAGAGTACGCACTGCGTACTCTCGCGTATTCTTTCTCCAATTGCCGGTTTTCTGCATGCACTGCGCATGCGCTGAAAACCGGCACTTGGTGAATGGAAAAGGGGGCGGGTCCTAGGTGAACCGCGTGCGCCCTACAGGCTGCGCGCACGCTGTGCACTTAGTGGTTTCAACGCGCAGGTAAGTACGGAAGATTCTACACATAAAAAAAGGAGTAAGACCCACTTTTAACAAGGTAAGTAGTGAATTAAGTATTATTTTGAATTTTTTTTAACAGGTATATCTTTTTTAGAGACTTTAAAGACAGGTAAGTTTATTTTTATAACTTTTTAATTGATTTTAAATTTTTTCAAAAATTAAATTTTTTATTTAAAATGGTTAATTTATTTAACTATACTTATTTTATTAATGTGATGGTTTTTTTTTAATTTAATTGAGGTTTAGCGGTTCTTTTGGGGGGCTATAGTATTCATAACTTTCACAGCACTTATGTGAAAGTTATGAATGGAAGATGGTGTGCTGCCATTGGCTCTAACTGAGTCACAGCTCGCACGAATTAACTACGCCGGTGGGATACGCAAGCCCAGCACAGCAGCTGTCCAGAACATCAAGTTCGTGCGAGCTGGAACTGAAAAAGCCAACGCGCAGTGAGAGATCGCGGGGAGGCCTTACCCTCGCACGAAGGCTTCCTCACGAATTTTTGGGCCAATAACTCTGTTTCTCGCTCTACAGATGCTGCCAGACCTGCTGAGAATTTCCAGCATTTTCTGTTTTTATTCCAGATTTCTAGCATCCGCAGTATCTTGCTTTTGTAAGAAGGTATGTGGGGCCTATACGTATGATTAAAATAAGAGATACAAGAAAATATGGCAAGAGGTTAAGAAAGGGATAAGGAAAGAAAAGAGGGAAAATCAGGAGAGAATCTCATGAAATATTAAAAAGTAAAGAATACTACAAATATATCCCAGTCGGGGAACACTTCAGCAGTCAAGGGCATTCAGCCTCGCATCTGCGGGTTAGCGTTCTCCAAGGCGGCCTTCGGGATACACGACAACGCAAAATCATCGAGCAGAAACTGATAGCCAAGTTCCGCACTCATGAGGATGGCCTCAATCGGGATATTGGGTTCATGTCACGATACAGAACGTGACTTGACATCGTTGCCGGTCTTTCCAGCTTTTTAAAAAAACAAACACAAGAAACAAACACAAGAAACAAACCCAAATGGAGAGGATATGCAGCCAGCAGGTGTTTTGACACGTTGGACCCCCTGGGACACATCTCATTGTCTTGGCTGTGCTCTTAGTGTGTCTTTGATGTAGGGAAAGATTGAATGCATTTTCTCTGTGTTTATATTCTGTGAATTCTGGTAGATTGTCTCACAGTAACTCTACCTGAGGAAGGGGCGACAGCTCCGAAAGCTTGTAATTTTAAATAAATCTGTTGGACTATAACCTGGTGTTGTGCGACTTCTCATTTTTATCCACCCCAGTCCAACGCCGGCATCTCCACATCATGTACAAATATATCAGTAAACAAGAGAATTGTCAAATGTGAGGTGGGACCCCGAAAGGAGAGAATAGCGAAATAGGAGAGGATAAGTGGAAATCAACGGCGATATTTAATAAGGTGTTTGCGTCAGTGTTTACAAAAGCGGAGGATATTAGGAAGGAAGTAAATCCTGAATTGGTTAAAAGCGAAATGGCAGATACCATAATAAATAACAGGAAGGCATTAGAGAAGCAGAAAAAGGGGTCGTATGATAGATGTCAGCTTAATAATACAAGGGAGAATCAGGCTGAATATAAAAATTACAGAGGAGAAGTGAAAAAGGAAATAAGAGGGGAAAAGAGACAGTATGAGAATAGATTGGCAGCTAACATAAAAGGGAATCCAAAGGCTTTCTTTAGGCATATTAACAGTAAAAAGGTTGTCAGAGGAGTGCTGGGGCCGATTAGGGACCAAAATGAAGATCTATTGCTGGAGGCGAAGGCATGGCTGAGGTACTAAATGAAGACTTTGCATCAGTGTTTACCCAGGAAGCGGACTTTGTAAACGAGGAAGTTGCTGGGATACTGGATGAGATAAAAATAGGTAAAGAGGAGGAACTAGACAGGCTGGCGGGTAATTAAAGCGGATAATCACCCGGTCCAGTTGAGATGCATCCTAGGTTGCTGAGGGAAGGGTAGAAATTGCGGAGGTGCTGGCCACAATCTTCCAATCCTCCTTAGATACAGGGGTGGTGCCAGAGGACTGGAGCATTGCAAATGTTACATCTTTGTTGAAAAAAGGGGAGAAGGATAAACCTGGCAATTACAGGCCAGTCAGTTTAATGTTGGTGGCGGGGAAGCTTTTAGAAACAATAATCCAGGAGAAAATTAACAGCAACTTGGACAAGTATGGACTAATAAAGGAGAGCCAGCACAGATTTGTTAAGGGCAAATCATGTTCGACTAACTTGATTGAGTTTTTTGAAGACGTAACAGAGAGGGTTGATGAGGGCAGTGCAGTTGATGTTGTGTATATGAACTTTCAAAAGGCGTTTGATAAAGTACCACATAGTAGGCTTTTTAGCAAAATTGAAGCCCATGAGATAAAAGGGACAGTGGCAGCATGGATACAAAATTGGCTAAGGGATAGAAAAGAGAGTTGTGGTGAATGGCTGTTTTTTTGTACTGGAGTGGAACTATACAGTGGCGTTCCCCAAGGTTCAGTACTAGGACGACTGCTGTTTTTGATATACATTAATGACTTGGACTTGGGGGTACAGGGCACAATTTCGAAATTTGCATATGACACAAAACTTGCAAGTGTAGTAAACAGTGAGGAAAATAGTAATAGACTTCAAGAAGACAGACAGGCTGGTGGAATGGGCGGACATGGCAGATGAAATTCAACGCATGAAGTGTGAGGCGATGCATTTTGGTAGGAAGAATGAGGAGAGACCATACACACTAAATGGTACAATTTTAAAGGGGGTGCAAGAACAGAGAGACCTGGGGGTGCTTGTGCACAAATCTTTGAAGGTGGCAGGACAGGTTAACAAAGCAGTTAATAAAGCATATGGGATCCTGGGCTTTATAAATAGAGACTATGACCGCGATTTTATCGGCACTGAGAGGGCGGGTATGGAGGCGGGTAAAGGGTTAAAATCGTTTTGATTGACGGCGGGTTGCGATCCCGCCATCAACCCGCCTCCACAACACTTGCCAAATGCCGGCTCTGGGAGTCCCGATCGGTCCCGCCACCAAGCATGTTAACTGCCTGGATAAGCCTATTTTAACAGCATTTTTCAATTTTTGCACATTTTCTATGTGTTCCACGCCGTTCCCAAACCACGCCAGCTGATTGCGCCGGGTTCAGCAAGTGCCTGACTTCTTGACAGCTGCAGCTTCAGCATAAACATAAAAACGGAGCTCTTACATGGCTCACTTACAGATGAGAGAACTTTGTTTTTTCAGGTGTTGGAACACTTTTTGCAGGTCTACTGAGCTTGTAAGTGGTGAAGCTGAGATCCATCTCCACTGTGACCTCCTGGGAAAACCCTCTCCCCACATTAACTGAGCGCGTATAACTTCTAGTCCTCAACTGACATATCTACCAGCAGCATGGGAACCATTTATACCCTGTCATCCTGGTCTTCAGATTCGAGGAAGAGCAGCCGCGGCAGCAGCAGAACCAGGCACAACAGCAACAACTGGATCACCAACCTCCTCCTCACCCACCTGATGCTGCACAGGGCAGAGGACGTCAGCGCAGGCCTGCACGTCGCCGCAGGAGATACCCCCAACACAGGGTTTACAGGCCGAGGATGAGCTTCCTCAACATGACTGAGCAGCAGTGCCAAAGGAGGCTGAGACTTTCGCGAGAGGTAGTCGCTGACATCTGCGCAATGCTGCACCAACACCTGGAGCCCAGAGGAGCGGGTGGACACCCCTTACCAGTGGCTGTCAAAGTCACCACTGCCCTCAATTTTTTTGCTTCAGGGTCCTTCCAGGGCTCATCAGCAGACATCAGCGGCATCTCCCAGTCAGCCGCACACACTTGCATCACGCAGGTTATCGATGCCCTCTTTGCAAAGGCGCACAATTACATCCACTTCTCCATGAATCAAGCAAGTGTACCCGCGCGTGCGGTTGGCTTTGCAAAGATGGCAGGCTTGCCAAGGGTGCAGGGCGTCGTAGACTGCACACATGTGGCCATTAGGGCACCCCATCACAACCCAGCTGTATTTGTCAACCGCAAGGGCTTCCACTCCCTTAACGTCCAGCTGGTGTGTAACCACAGGAAGGACATTATGCATGTTTGCGCAAAGTACCCTGGCAGCTGCCATGACTCGTCATCCTGCGGCAGACTACTGTGCCTCCGCTCTTCAATCCGCCAACCCAACTTTCCAGATGGCTACTTGGAGACAAGGGCTATCCCCTGAAGACGTGGCTAATGATGCCGTTGAGGAGGCCATCAAACGAAGCAGAGGAGCGCTACAATGCCAGCCACATTTCCACCAGAGCCATCATCGAGCAAACCATCGGCTTGCTCAAAATGCGATTCAGATGCCTTGACAGATCAGGTGGAGCCCTATAGTACTCAGCAGCCAGGTCTCCAGAATCATCATGGTCTGCTGTGCACTGCACAACATCACACAGCATCGTGGCTTCCAGCTCCCTGAGGAACAAGTGGCTCAGCACATAGCCTCCTCAGTTGAGGAGGAGGAGGAGGAAGACCTTGCGGAGGCGGATGCGCCAGCTCCAGCTCCAGCAGCACACGAGCACATTGCTACCCGTGATGCAAGGGATGCACTCATCTTTGCCAGATTCGCTTAGGTAGACGAATCAAACACATGTGGCTGGTACCTTCTTATCACACCATACACAATGTACAAGAACCTGTGGGTTCCTATCACTCTCACCACCATCATTACAAATGTAAGTCGCCCTGAGCCCTCAATGTGCAACTTCCATTTCCCAGAACACATAGGTCAGACCTTCAACTGTTTCCCATCACTATTGTTTAATACATACACAAAAGGATGACAATGCCAAGTATTAAACAGAACAAAAGACAACAGAACAGAACACCCAAGTGACTACCCTTGTGACTAATTGTCCTTTATCTTCCTCTTACGCATGCTTCTACGTGGTGCTTCCCCTGTGGCTGCAGCAGATGTGGAGGCACCTTGCTCACTTTCATGCTGCTCCTGCTTCGACACCTTTGGCGGGCGTCCTCTGGGTTTGCGAGCCTGTGAGGGCTCGGCAACAGTCTGCTCCTCCTGCAGCTGTGCAAGGGCTGAGACGCCCATCTCAGTTGGGTGAAGACTCTGGTGGGGCTCTGACCGAGGGCTCTGCAGTGGCATAGGAGTGTGAGCGCTTGGAGAGGAGCCCACACTTCCTTGTTGCCTGCCACCAACATCCCTCTCATGGGTCAGCCACACTTCAGTGCTAGCAAGTGGCTGGACAGCACCTTGCTGCACATCAGGGGGGCCATGAGGACCCGTATCTGCACTGGCAGTTCTCCTCAAAAGGACTTCCATGAAGCTCTGGTTTCTCTGCTCAATAGCTGCCCATCGCCCCTCCAGAAATGTCAATCTATTCTGAACATTCACCATGTTTTCCTGAATTGGTGACTTATTTCCTCCATTAACGTAGCCAGCCTTTCCATGGAGGTTGCCATCCTTTCCGTGGTGGTGCGTTCATGCGTCATTGCCTCCACAAAGGCGCTGCTCATGTTAGAGATGGACTCCTCCGTCCTCTCCAGACTCACAGTAACCCTGGATGCAAAACCTGCCGGAAACTCCTGCACTTGTTCCTGGAGTTCCAGCACTGCTCTCTTTCTGGATGGCCCCAGAGGCACAGGGTCCACATGCAGCTGAGCAGAGCTGAGAGTGCACTGCGGCCTCCGACAAGGACTCTCCACTGCTGTCCCTGTCTCCACCATCTGCTGATGCTCACTTGTGAGATGTGATACACCAGGTGACAACACTACTCTATCTCGCGAAGGTCCCACCGAGGTGTGCGTATCTGCGCTGGTGCTGGGTGCGCTTAATTTTGCTGACGCTGCGCCCTCAGAGGTTGCAGGAGGTACTCCTTGCGCCCTCTCACTCCATCCACAAGAGCATGGAGGGAGTTATCATCAAAGCGGGGAGAGGCCTTGGATCTTGCAGCAGTCATAGCTGCCAACACGAAAACCAGCAGAAAAGGATGAGAATGAAACAAGGCTGCATGGGCCCCTTAAATGCAGCTGGCTGACAGACGTCAGCAGAGGCGCACTGCAGACCCGAAACCACCAATTGGCCCGGGTAGCGCGCACGCAGGGATTCAATAGGGCAATGAAGGTAACATTTCAATTCTGACTGGCTGAAAGCGGAGGCGAGACCGGAACCCGCCGACCACCTGACCCGCACTCAACCCGCCACCAATGATAAAATCGCGGCCATAGAATACAAAAGCCAGGAAGTTATGCTAAACCTGTATAAAACGCTAGTTCGGCCCCAGCTGGAGTATTGTGTCCAAGTATGGGCACCACACTTTCAGAAGGACATGGAGGCTTTGGAGAGGGTACAGCAGAGATTTACTAGAATGATTCCAGGGATTACAGTTCCCTGGATAGACTAGAGAAGCTGGGATTGTTCTCCTTGGAGCAGAGAAGGCTAAAAGGAGATTTGATAGAGGTGTTTAAAATCATGAAGGATTTAGATAGAGTAAATAAAGAGAAACTGTTTTCAATGGCTGAAGGGTCGACAATGAGAAGGCACAGATTTAAGGTGACTGGCAAAAGAACCAGAGGCGACATGAGGGAAAACCTTTTTATGCAACAAGTGGTTAGGATTTGGAATGCACTGCCTGATAGGGTGCTGGATACAGATTCAATAGGAGCCTTCAAAAGGGAATTGGATAAATACTTGAAGGAGAAAAAATTGCAGGGATATGGGGAAAGAGCGGGGGAGAGTGGGACTAACTGAATTGCTCTTCGAAAGAACTGGCACAGACTCAATGGGCCGAATGGCCTCCTTCTGTGCTGTACTGTTCTATGATTCTAAGTGAGTAAGGTTAAGGAGGACACGTGCTGGTGGTCTTCACATTTATTTAAAGGTTCCATTCCTTGTGAATGATTTACAGGCCGAGCGTTTGACATCTAAATCCGGCCTTAATAAACAAGAAACCCTGCTCAGCCGCAGCTAAACTGGTCGCAGCGATATATCCCCTCTGATCCCGCTGCCTTCCCGTGGGTTGCAATATTACCCTGTTCTTTTGAGCAGGCTAGCAGGACACCTGTCGGAAGGCAGTGGGGTCCTTAAGCAGACCAAGCTCCAATGACGTCAACGGGACCCAACTCCCCGCCAGGCCAACCTTCCCGCAAGTAAATCCGGGCCAGAAGAGGCCCAGAAAGGCAAGTTAATTTCATTTGTTTTTTTGTTGTCTTGTGGGCCAGGAGGAGCAGGAGTGCTCCTCCGGGCCCCACAGGGAAACCTTGGGCATCCCCTGCTGCAAGATTCCCTCCTCCTCCCTTGACCGTGATGCCCTCCCGACCCCCCTCCTAACCACTTACCCGAGTGCCGGGTTCCCTTTCTTCCGGTCCCTGACGTCGGCCTCCTGTGGCCGGATATCCCACTCCCGCCCGCCGGCCAGCGAGAGCTTCCCGCTGGGTTCGGGCGGGAGACCAACGGGGGGGGCCATGGAGCTAAAATCTCCCAGGCCTCACGTTGCGAAAGCCAGCGGTTTGCCATCTGCTACAGCCCTGCCCACACAACTCCCGCCGGGAGTTCAAATCAGAGCTTAAATATCCGTCCCAGTATTATCTGAACAAATGCAAAGGTTTGAGTGTTTTGCTGCAGAAACAGAGATAACAAGTAATTCTCAGGGGATTTAACAGTATCTCTTTCAAGTTATGGAGTGTTGTTCCTTATTAGCTGAGAAATGAAGTGGAAAGGGGATGTTTGTTTGTTAATTTAGCCCAAGGGGTTTGGCAGCGACCAACAAAAAGCAGTAAATTACAGTGACTAACAGTAATTCCAGATTCCTGTTAACGCCTCCAGTTTAATCCCATTACAATGCTACATGATAATTCAAGACAGGTCTCCCCAATCTGTGAACAGTGCACATCATTGAAATGGACTGCAGGCAGTGGTTTTCAACGTCTTCATTCATCCATGCATACGCCTGCCATAAGGATATATGAGTCTGTTATTCTGTATGCATAACTTGCTTATGCATGATTTGTGCTTGTATCTGTTGGTATAATTTTCTTTTAACCCATTCATGTTACGCAATCTACTGCTTGGTTTAGACTACTAGGAGATTTGGCAAAGGAACAACTGAACATGCGCAAGATTTGCGTGTGGTGGAGACATAAAAAAATGAACATAACTGGCGGCTCAAAGACTATGTGAACTTGAGTACAGAAATCTAGGCTGACACACCAGTGCAGTGCTGAGGGAGTGCTACACTGTCGGAGGTGCCGTCTTTTGGATGAGACGTTAAACTGAGGCCCCTGTCTGCTCTCTCAGGTGGACGTAAAAGATCCCATGGCCACTATTTCGAAGAAGAGCAGAGGAGTTCGCCCCGGTGTCCTGTCCAATATTTATCCCTCAATCAACATAACAAAAACAGATTATTTGGTCATTATCACATTACTGTTTCTGGGAGCTTGCTGTGCGCAAATTGGCTGCCGCGTTTCCTACATTACAACAGTTACCACATTTCAAAAAGTACTTCATTGGTTGTAAAGCGCTTTGGGACGTCTGGTGGTTGTGAAAGGCGCTATAGAAATGCAAGTCTTTCTTTTTTTTACCGTTAGAATTACATCGGGTTTGAATTACCTCATCGGATCCTGACATTTCAATATTTGCGAAGCCCCCGACTGCCTGTGGCTGTCCGACTCCACGCTCCCCAAAACCCGGGAGTTAGAATCGCAGGGGATGGGATTTATCCCCTCGCCCACATGGGTTAAAATCGGGGCTTTACTGTCTAGGCTTATAATCACTATCACTAAGGAAATAGTACTCGGTAAAATAATGGGACTAAAAGACGACAAGTCCCCTGGACCAGATGGCCTGCATCCCAGGGTCTTAAAAGAAGTGGCTGCAGAGATAGTGAATGCATTGGTTGCAATATACCAAACTTCCCTGGACTCTGGAGAGGTCCCAGCGGATTGGAAAACCGCTGATGTAACACCCCTATTTAAGAAAGGAGGGAGACAGAAAGCAGGAAACTATAGACCAGTTAGCCTAACATCTGCCGTTGGGAAAATGCTGGAGTCTTTCATTAAGGAAGCAGTAGCAGGGCATTTAGAAAAACATAGTGCAGTCAAACAGAGTCAGCATGGTTTTAGGAAAGGGAAATCATGTTTCACAAATTTGCTGGAGTTCTTTGAGGATGTAACAAGCAAGGTGGACAAGGGTGAGCCAGTGGATGTGGTGTATTTGGATTTCCAGAAGGCATTCGATAAGGTGCCACATAAAAGGTTACTGCATAAGATAAGAGCTCACGGAGTTGGGGGTAATATATTAGCTTGGATAGAGAATTGGCTAACTAACAGAAAGCAGAGAGTCAGGATAAATGGGTCATTTTCTAGCTAGCAAACGGTAACTAGTGGGGTGCCACATGGATCGGTGCTGGGGCCCCAACTATTTACAATCTACATTAATGACTTGGATGAGGGGATCGAGTGCAATGTAGCCAAGTTTGCGAATGATACAAAGATGGGTGGGAAAGCAAGTTGTGCAGAGGACTCAAAGAATCTGCAAAGGGATACAGACAGGCTAGGTGAGTGGGCAAACATTTGGTAGATGGAGTATAATGTGGGGAAAGTGCGAGGTTATCCACTTTGGCAGGAAAAATAAAAAAGCAAACTATTATTTAAATGGAGAGAGATTACAAAATGCTACAGTTCAGAGGGACCTGGGGGTCCTTGTGCATGAAACACAAAAAGTTAGCATGCAGGTACAGCAAGTAATCTAAAAAGGCAAATGGAATGTTGGCCTTTATTTCAAGGGGGTTGGAGTGTAAAAGCAGGGAAGTCCTGCTACAACTGTACAGGGTATTGGTGAGATCCCACCTTGAGTACTGCGTACAGTTTTAGTCTCCTTATTTAAGGAAGGATATACTTGCATTGGAGGCAGTTCAGAGACGATTCACTAGGTTAATTCCAGGGATGAGGGGTTTGACTTATGAGGAAAGGTTGAGCAGGCTGGGCCTATACTCATTGGAATTTAGAAGAATGAGAGGTGATCTTATTGAAACATATAAGATACTGAGGGGGCTCGACAGGGTAGATGCAAAGAGGATGTTTCCCCTCATGGGGAAATCTAGAACTCGGGGGCACAGTCTCAGAATAAAGGGTCGCCCTTTTAGAACTGAGATGAGGAGGAACTTCTTCTCTCAGAGGGTCGTAAATTCTGTGGAATTCTCTGCCCCAGAGAGCTGTGGAGGCTGGGTCATTAAATACATTTAAAGTGGAGATAGACAAATTTTTGCAAGATAAGGGAGTGAAGGGCTACGGGGAGCGGGCAGGGAAGTGGCTTTGAGCCCAAGATCAGCCATGATCTTATTGAATGGCGGAGCAGGCTCGAGGAGCCAAGTGGCCTATTCCTGCTCCTATTTCTTAGGTTCTTATGTTCTTAACTGAAGAAGGGCCACTTGGCCAAGGACTTGCGTTTAAACTATGCAAGAATGGAATAGACTGGATGTTGGCCGATTTTTCTTATCCCAGAGAGTAGTGAGCCTCTGGAATGTGTTGCCGGCTGGTGTGGTGGGTGCTGGCTCTGCACGCCTTCAAAAGGCAGCTGGACCGGTTCCTGATTGGGGCAGAGATCGCATCATATAGAAGGTAAGTAGATTAACAGTTAACGTAAACCTGGTCCATGTGATCTCCTGAACTGGTTTGGATCGCCTGAGGGGGTCGGACTGGAATTTTCCAGACTTATTTTCCCTTATTGGCCCTGGTTTTTTTTGCCTCTCCCAGGAGATTGCAGGGCTGTGGCGGGGGCGGGGGTAGGGTGTCTAGTCATGATGCTTCAGCCATGTTCGTGGGTGCAGATGGTGCTGCATCAGGACCATATCATCCACCCAAATATTCTTTGCTACTGATTAAAACAAAATAGGATTCTGTTTGTGCCAATAGAAGATAGGAGCAGGAGTAGGCCATTCGGCCCCTCGAGCCTGTTCCACCATTTAATGAGATCATGGCTGATCATCCAAATTCAGTACCCTGTCCCTGCTTTCTCCCCATATCCCTTGATCCCTTTAGCCTTAAGAAATATATCTAACTCCTTCTTGAATATATTTAATGAATTGGCCTCAACTGCCTTCTGTGGTAGAGAATTCCACAGGTTCACCACTCTCTGGGTGAAGAAATTCCTCCTCATCTCAGTCCTAAATGGCTTACCCCTTATCCTTAGACTGTGAACCCTGGTTCTGGACTCCCCCGCCATCGGGAACATCCTTCCTGCATCTAGTCTGTCTAGTCCTGTTAGAATTTTATAAGTTTCAATGAGATCCCCTCTCATTCTTCTAAACTCTAGCGAATATAAGCCTAATCGACCCAATCTCTCTTCATACGTCATTCCTGCCATCCCAGGTTTCAGTCTGGTGAATCTTCGCTGCACTCTCTCCATGACATCCTTCCTCAGATAAGGTGACCAAAACTGCACACAATACTCAAGGTGTGGTCTCACCAAGGCCCTGTACAACTGCAGCAAGACATCCTTGCTCCTGTACTTGAATCCTCTCGCTATGAAGGCCAACATACCATTTGCCTTCTTAACCGCCTGCTGCACCTGCATGCTTACCTTCAGCGACTGGTGCACAAGGACACCCAGGTCTCGTTGCACTTCCCCTTTTCCCAATCTATTGCCGTTCAGATAATAATCTGTCTTCCTGTTTTTGCCACCGAAGTGGATAACCTCGCATTTATCCACATTATACTGCATTTGCCATGCATCTGCCCAATCACCCAACCTGTCCAAATCATACTGGAGTTTCTCTGCATCCTCCTCACAGCACACACGCCCACCCAGCTTTGTGTCATCTGCAAACTTGGAGATATTACATCTAGTTCCCGCGTCTAGATCATTTATATATATTGTGAATAGCTGGGGTCCTACCACCGATCCCTGCGGTACCCCACTAGTCACTGCCTGCCACACGGAAAAAGACCCGTTTATTCCAACTCTTTGCTTCCTGTCTGCCAACCAGTTCTCTATCCAAGAGAGTACCTTACCCCCAATCCCGTGTGCTTTAACTTTGCACGCTAATCTCTTATGCGGGACCTTATCGAAAGCCTTCTGAAAGTCCAAATACACCACATCCACTGGTTCTCCCTTATCTATTCTACCAGTTACATCCTCAAAAAATTCCAGTAGATTAGTCAAGCATGATTTACCTTTTGTAAATCCATGTTGACTTTGTCCGATCCTGTCACTGTTTTCCAAGTGCTCTGCTATTACATCTTTTATAATGGACTCTAGCATTTTCCCCACTACCGATGTCAGACTTACCGGTCTATAATTCCCCGTTTTCTCTCTACCACCTTTTTTAAATAGTGGGGTTACATTAGCTATCCTCCAATCCATGGGAACTGTTCCAGAGTCTATAGAATTTTGGAAGATGACCAGCAATGCATCTACTATTTCGAGGGCCACTTCCTTAAGTACCCTAGGATGTAAATTATCAGGCCCTGGGGATTTATCGGCCTTCAATCCCGTCAATTTCCCTAACACCATTTCCTTACAAATACTGATTTCATTCAATTCCTCCCTCTCATTAGACCCTATGTTCCCCGACATCTCTGGGAGGTTATTTGTGTCCTCCTTTGTGAAGACAGAACCAAAGTATGTATTTAATTGGTCTACCATTTCTTTGTTCCCCATTATAAATTCCCCTGATTCTGACTGCAAGGGACCTGCACTTGACTTCACCAATCTTTTTCTCTTCACATATCTATCGAAGCTTTTACAGTCAGTTTTTATGTTCCCTGCAAGCTTACTCTCATAATCTATTTTCCCCCTCTTAATAAATCCCTTTGTCCTCCTTTGCTGAATCCGAAACTGTTCCCAATCCTCAGGTTTGCTGCTTTTTCTGGCCAAATTATATGTCCTCTCCTTGGATCTTATGCTATCCCTAATTTCCCTTGTTAGCCACAGTTGAGTCACCTTTTTTGTTTTATTTTTATGCCAAACAGTCACACATCTGGAAGTAAATGCATTTTAAAAGGCAAAGATCCCACTTATTGTGAGCAGAGAACTGGTAAACCTCTGTGACTGTTGCTGCTAACAATCTCTGCAGAGTATTTAACGTCTGTGCCAAGTAAGTGGAAAACCTCTCGTGCTGAAACATCCATAAGTTGTGTAGATAAAGTGATAGAAACTAATTCCTGTAGTGTAGTCTGCTGCTGGATATTGGGGTAGTTACACGTTTGAAAGTCATCATTTGTGCGAAAAAGTTTTAATTAGAGTCTGAAGCAACAGGCGGAATATTAGTCCCAAAGGTAGCACAAAAACTGACACTAAATACATCGGCAAACACTGCGTAAAAAGGAACATCACAGGCCGCCCGAGGCCAGGCGCCCATTCACTGCGTTGCTCACAGTGAAGTGGTACACATTCTCCATACAGGGTCCAACCACCAAGTCAAAGGTCAAATGTTATCTGTAATAAGCTCATGAACTAATACGGCTACTTACCTTTACACAGTATGTCACCACATTAATCAACAGACTTGTTCCAGTCCTACTCAGGTCCCCTCCCTCACCTCTTTTTCCGGTACATTGATGACTGTATCGGTGCTGTTTCCTGCTCTCGCCCTGAACTAGAAAATTTCATTCACTTTTCTTCCAATTTCCACCCTTCCCTCACCTTCACATGGTCCATCTCCGACTCTTCCCTTCCCATCCTCGACTTCTCTGTCTCCATCTCTGGGGATAGGCTATTGACAAACATTCACTACAAGCCCACTGACTCCCACAGCCACCTGGACTACACTTCCTCCCACCCCGCTTCCTGTAAGAGAGACTGGACAGGCTGGGGTTGTTTTCCTCAGAGCAGAGAAGGCTGAGGGGGGACCTGATTGAGGTGTACAAAATTATGAGGGGCATAGATAGGGTAGATAGAAAGGAACTTTTCCCCTTAGTAGAGGGGTCAATAACCAGGGGGCGTAGTTTCAAGGTAAGGGGCAGGAGGTTTAGAGGGGATTTGAGGAAAAACTTTTTCACCCAGAGGGTGGTTGGAATCTGGAACTCACTGCCTGAAAGGGTGGTAGAGGCAGGAACCCTCACAACATTCAAGAAGCATTTAGATGAGTACTTGAAACGCCATAGCATACAAGGCTACAGACCAAGTGCTGGAAAATGGGATTAGAACAGATAGGGCTTGATGGCCAGCAGGGACACGATGGGCCGAAGGGCCTCTTTCTGTGCTGTAGATCTCTATGACTCTGTGGGCTCGATTTTGCCAGGCCCGAGGAGGCGGGAATGGAGGCGTGTGGGGTGTTAAAATTGCAAAAAATGGCGGGCGGGCCCGACCCCGCCTCCATCCCACCTCCGAGCAATTTTCCCAAATGCGTGGTTTCTGATCCCGTCTCCGTCCCGCCTCCAAGAGGCAGGATAGGCCCTTAAGTCCCTTAACAACCACTTAATTGCCTCTATAATCCCATTTTGAGAGGCCTTTCTGATTTTAAGACTTTTCCGACGTGATGCACGCCTCCTCTGAAACACGACGGTGAAATCTGGCGGTAGCACACTTGGATTGCTGACTATCAGCTGCAGGTCCACCATTAAGAAGGAGATTTGATCAATCATCATTCTGGGGGAACTTTTAGCAGTCATAACCATTGTTGTGGAACTTTGGAGTGGTGGTGGTGGCGGCGGCGGCGGTGGTGGTACAAAAAAAATCTGGGAGCAGACTTAGGTCTCCTGCTGCTCATTTTGCCTCCAGGTCCCTCTCACAGCAAAGGCCAAAAGCTTCCCAGTCTTTGCAGACCTTAAATGCAGCAGCAATGATGACATCATCAGAGGCGACTTTCAGACTGAAAAAACTAATTGGGTCATGGGTTCCCACATGCTGGAACTGAATTGCCCAATTAGGGGAAAATCGAATAATTCTCCCACATCCAATTGCAGTCGGGTGGCTAACACGAAAAGCGGATGACACGACCCCAGCCCACCCCATGACAAAATCGAGCCCTATGACTCTATGGGGGAAAGATTCAGTAGGTTTGCGCCTCCCGTTAGCGCCTTAAGAGGGCGCTAATGGGGCGCAAAGCAACTAGCGCCCGTGGGCGGCGATGTTTGTGGCGCTCACAAAATTAACTAGACATTTTGCGGCGGCTCTAAACACTACCGCCACGATCTCCTGCACTGGCAGATCATGACGTCAGTCGAGAGTGCAACGCCCCGGTAGCGCCCCGGACCGGATATTGAGAGGCGCCCCCTGCCTTACCGCCTGTCGCTAGCAACGACAGGTTGAGGGGAGCGTTTTGCAGTCAGGAAGGGACTGGGGGAGCGCTATTTAAAGGCGCTAATCTTTGTGCCCGGCCGATAATTGCGCCCCAAATGGAGCGATACTGAATTTTTCCCCCTGTGACTCTATTCCATTCTCCCAGTTTCTCCGTCTCTGCCGCATCTGCTCTGATGATGCCACCTTCCATACCAGTGCTTCCGACATGCCTTCCTTTTTCCTCAACCGAGGATTCCCCTCTACTGTGGTTGACTCAGCCCTTGACTGTGTCCGTTCTATTTCCCGCACTTCTGCTCTCATCCCTTCCCCTCCCTCCCGGAACCACGATCGGGTTCCCCTTGTCCTCATCTTTCACCCCACCAGCCTCCACATTCAACGGATCATCCTCCGCCATTTCCGCCACCTCCAGCGTGATCCCACCACCAAACACATCTTCCTCTCACCTCCCCTTTCAGCTTTCCGAAGGGACCGCTCCCTCCGCGACACCCTGGTCCACTCCAAAATCACCCCCAACACCCCTTCCCCTTCGTCCGGCACCTTCCCGTGCAAGCGCAGGAGATGCAACGCATGCCCTTTTACCTCCACCCTTCCCACTGTTCAGGACCCCAAACACTCCTTCCAGGTGAAACAGCAATTTACTTGTACTTCTTGCAATTTAGTATACTGTATTCGCTGCTCACGATGCGGTCTCCTCTACATTGGGGAGACCAAACGCAATTTGGGTGACCGCTTTGTGGAACACCTCCGTTCAGTCCGTAAGGGTGACCCCGAGCTTCCGGTCGCCTGTCACTTTAATTCTCCGCTCCACTCCCACTCAGACCTCACCGTCCTCAGCCTCTTACACTGTTCCAATGAAGCTCAACGTAAGAAACATAGAAACATCGAAGATAGGAGCAGGAGTAGGCCATTCGGCCCCTGGAGCCTGTTCCGCCATTTAATAAGCTCGAGGAACAGCACCTCATCTTTCGATTAGGCACTTTACAGCCTTCTGGACTCAACATAGAGTTCAACAATTTCAGACCATAGCCTCTGCCCCTATCCTTTCTTTCCATTTATTTTATTTATATTTTTATTTATTTATTTATTTATTTTTTCTCTCTCTCCCACATGGCAGCTGTCTTTCATTCTGCCAGTGCCATTTACACTTCATCTAGAGCCATCTTTTGTTTCTTAACTTGTCCCATTACCATCTCCTTTTTGCCTTGCACCATCTCTTAATGTCTCTTAATCTCTCCTGCCTTCCATCCTAACACAGACCTTCCCTTTTGTTCTTTCCTCCCCTCCCCCCTTTCCCTGCCCCTGCACTTGCTTAAAAACCTGTTCCATCTCCAGCTTTTTCCAGTTCTGACGAAGGGTCATTGACCTGAAACGTTAACTCTGTTTCTCTCTCCACAGATGCTGCCTCACCTGCTGAGTATTTCCAGCATTTTCGGTTTTTATTTCAGATTTCCAGCATCCGCAGTATTTTGCTTTTGAATCAACAAACTGTGTTTGTTACAGTCATTAGTTCAGAGATTTCCAGAATGAATTGACATTTCTCTTGATCAGAAAACTAAGTAATACCTAGAGTACTGATTTTTCAGATTGACTGATATATTTAACCTAGGTTAAATTCAGCAGTTCCATGCTTGAAGAGAGCAGGAGGTGGAGATAGGCCGATAACACTATAGCACTGATTTTCCAACCCGCACTCCCTTCAAGCGTGTCTCCCTGCTAGGACTGCAGGATTGCTGAATTTACCCGCGATCATTGTCTGTACCACTAATAAAATGCTGAAAGGTTGGAACTGGAGTCAGCACTTGGGGTGAGAGCAGGTTTTCTGTGGATTTCTCAGGTTTAGGAGTCTTGCTTATCCTGCTATTTTAAGAGATGTTACCCTGATCATTTTAAATACATTAACATCTTCATTAAATCAGTAAAAGTATTTGTACAAACAAGTTAAGCATCCACATGCTAATATTCACATAGTCTAATTACAAGGCTTCAGAAATTAAAATTCTTACCTCTGGGTTAGATACTCATTTTAATGTTGGATTAGTATTTTTAATTTAATCAATTTTATTTAAATAATTTCTCTTTTGCTATTTGAACCTCATAGACTGTTTGAAATTGGGTTTGGTTACTGCAGCATCGACACGGATGTTTTTCAATAAAAACTCAACTGAATTAAGTAATAATAAATCTAAAGCTGTCCTTCGGAAATGTGAATTGCTGCTCCCTTTATGCACGGAGGACTAAAGAGCTGCAGCCTCATTTCCATTTTACTTCCCACCTCTTCTGAAAGTGCTGACTTGTGCTGGGGAACAGCTCCACGAGCACCAGTGGTTTTCAAACCTTTCTATGTAGGTGGATCCCCTGCCAAATATTGGCACATTCCTGGGGACCCCCTGCCAAATATTGACACATTCCTGGGAACCTCCTGCCAAATATTGACACATTCCCAGGGACCCTCTCCAAATATTGACACATTCCTTGGGACCCCCTGCCAAATATTGACACATCCCGGGGACCCTCTCCAAATATTGACACATTCCCGGGGACCCCCTCCAAATACTGACACACTCCCAGGGACCCCCTCCAAATATTGACACATTCCTAGGGACCCCCTGCCAAATATTGACACATTCCTGGGAACCTCCTGCCAAATATTGACACATTCCCGGGGACCCTCTCCAAATATTGACACATTCCCGGGGACCCTCTCCAAATATTGACACATTCCCGGTACCCCCTCCAAATACTGACACACTCCCAGGGACCCCCTCCAAATATTGACACATTCCTAGGGACCCCCTGCCAAATATTGACACATTCCTGGGAAACCCCTGCCAAATATTGACACATTCCTGGGGACCCCCTG
This sequence comes from Squalus acanthias, assembly GCA_030390025.1. Taxonomy (NCBI): domain Eukaryota; kingdom Metazoa; phylum Chordata; class Chondrichthyes; order Squaliformes; family Squalidae; genus Squalus; species Squalus acanthias. The sequence goes on from CM059445.1 coordinate 21,602,510, forward strand.
CCTATTATTGACACATTCCTGGGGACCCCCTGCCTATTATTGACACACTCCCAGGGACCCCCTCCAAATATTGACACATTCCTAGGGACCCCCTGCCAAATATTGACACATTCCTGGGAAACCCCTGCCAAATATTGACACATTCCTGGGGACCCCCTGCCTATTATTGACACATTCCTGGGGACCGCCTGCCAAATATTGACACATTCCCGGGGACCCCCTGCCAAATATTGACACATTCCTGGGGACCCCCTGCCTATTATTGACACATTCCTGGGGACCCCCTGCCTATTATTGACACATTCCTGGGGATCCCCTGCCTATTATTGACACATTCCTGGGGATCCCCTGCCAAATATTGACACAATTCCAGGGACTCCTTCCAAATATTGAAACACTCCCAAGGACCCCCGCTCCAAATATTGACACATTCCCAGAGACCCCCTCCAAATATTGACATGTTCCGGGGACTCCCTCCAAATATTGACACATTCCTGGGAACCTCCTGCCAAATATTGACACATTCCCGGGGACCCTCTCCAAATATTGACACATTCCCGGTACCCCCTCCAAATAATGACACACTCCCAGGGACCCCCTCCAAATATTGACACATTCCTGGGGACCCCCTGCCAAATACTGACACATTCCTAGGGACCCCCTGCCTGTTATTGACACATTCCTGGGGACCCCCTGCCTATTATTGACACATTCCTGGGGACCCCCTGCCAAATATTGACACATTCCTGGGCACCCCTGCCAAAAATTGACACATTCCCAGGGACCCCCTGCCAAATATTGATACATTCCTGGGGACCCCCTGCCTATTATTGACACATTCCCGGGGATCCCCTGCCGATTACTGACATATTCCTGGGGACCCCCTGCCAAATATTGACACACTCCCAGAGACCCCCTCCAAATATTGACAAAATTCCAGGGACCCCCTCCAAATACTGACACACTCCCAGGGACCCCCTCCAAATATTGACACAATTCCAGGGACCCCCTCCAAATATTGACACAAATCCCAGGGACTCCTTCCAAATATTGACACATTCCTAGGGACCCCCTGCCAAGTAGTGACACATTCCTGGGGACCCCCTGCCAAATATTGACACATTCCTGGGAACCCCCTGCCAAATATTGGCACATTCCTGGGGACCCCCTGCCTATTATTGACACAATCCTGGGGACCCCCTGCCTATTATTGACACATTCCCGGGGAACCCCTGCCAAATATTGACACATTCCTGGGGACCCCTTGCCTATTATTGACACATTCCCGGGGACCCCTTGCCTATTATTGACACATTCCCGGGGACCCCCTGCCTATTACTGACATATTCCTGGGGACCCCCTGCCAAATATTGACACACTCCCAGGGACCCCCTCCAAATATTGACACAATTCCAGGGACCCCTCCAAATACTGACACAATTCCAGGGACCCCTCCAAATACTGACACACTCCCAGAGACCCCCTCCAAATATTGACACACTCCCAGAGACCCCCTCCAAATATTGACACACTCCCAGAGACCCCCTCCAAATATTGACACAATTCCAGGGACCCCCTCCAAATATTGACACAATTCCAGGGACCCCCTCCAAATATTGACACAATTCCAGGGACCCCCCTCCAAATATTGACACAATCCCAGGGACTCCTTCCAAATATTGACAAACTCCTAAGGACCCCCCTCCAAATATTGATACATTCCCAGGAACCCTCTCCAAATATTGACATGCTCCGACCCTCCGCTCCAAATATTGACACATTCCCAGAGACCCCCTCCAAATATTGACATGTTCCGGGGACTCCCTCCAAATATTGACACATTCCCAGGAACCCTCTCCAAATATTGACATGTTCCGGGGACTCCCTCCAAATATTGACACATTCCTGCCTGCCAAATATTGACACATTCCTGGGAACCTCCTGCCAAATATTGACACATTCCCGGGGACCCTCTCCAAATATTGACACATTCCCGGTACCCCCTCCAAATATTGACACATTCCTGGGGACCCCCTGCCAAATACTGACACATTCCTAGGGACCCCCTGCCTGTTATTGACACATTCCTGGGGACCCCCTGCCAAATATTGACACATTCCTGGGCACCCCTGCCAAAAATTGACACATTCCCAGGGACCCCCTGCCAAATATTGATACATTCCTGGGGACCCCCTGCCGATTACTGACATATTCCTGGGGACCCCCTGCCAAATATTGACACACTCCCAGAGACCCCCTCCAAATATTGACAAAATTCCAGGGACCCCCTCCAAATACTGACACACTCCCAGGGACCCCCTCCAAATATTGACACAATTCCAGGGACCCCCTCCAAATATTGACACAAATCCCAGGGACTCCTTCCAAATATTGACACATTCCTAGAGACCCCCTGCCTATTATTGACACATTCCTGGGGACCCCCTGCCAAATATTGGCACATTCCTGGGGACCCCCTGCCTATTATTGACACATTCCCGGGGACCCCCTGCCTATTATTGACACATTCCCGGGGATCCCCTGCCGATTACTGACATATTCCTGGGGACCCCCTGCCAAATATTGACACACTCCCAGAGACCCCCTCCAAATATTGACAAAATTCCAGGGACCCCCTCCAAATACTGACACACTCCCAGGGACCCCCTCCAAATATTGACACAATTCCAGGGACCCCCTCCAAATATTGACACAAATCCCAGGGACTCCTTCCAAATATTGACACATTCCTAGAGACCCCCTGCCTATTATTGACACATTCCTGGGGACCCCCTGCCAAATATTGGCACATTCCTGGGGACCCCCTGCCTATTATTGACACATTCCCGGGGAACCCCTGCCAAATATTGACACATTCCTGGGGACCCCCTGCCTATTATTGACACATTCCCGGGGACCCCCTGCCTATTACTGACATATTCCTGGGGACCCCCTGCCAAATATTGACACACTCCCAGAGACCCCCTCCAAATATTGACACAATTCCAGGGACCCCACCAAATACTGACACAATCCCAGGGACCCCCTCCAAATATTGACACACTCCCAGAGACCCCCTCCAAATACTGACACAATTCCAGGGACCCCTCCAAATACTGACACACTCCCAGAGACCCCCTCCAAATATTGACACACTCCCAGAGACCCCCTCCAAATATTGACACACTCCCAGAGACCCCCTCCAAATATTGACACAATTCCAGGGACCCCCTCCAAATATTGACACAATTCCAGGGACCCCCTCCAAATATTGACACAATCCCAGGGACTCCTTCCAAATATTGACAAACTCCTAAGGACCCCCCTCCAAATATTGATACATTCCCAGGAACCCTCTCCAAATATTGACATGCTCCGGGGACTCCCTCCAAATATTGACACATTCCCGGGGACCCCCTGCCAAATATTGACACATTCCTGGGGACCCCCTGCCTATTATTGACACATTCCCGGGGACCCCCTGCCTATTATTGACACATTCCTGGGGAACCCCTGCCTATTACTGACATATTCCTGGGGACCCCCTGCCAAATATTGACACACTCCCAGGGACCCCCTCCAAATATTGACACAATTCCAGGGACCCCTCCAAATACTGACACACTCCCAGGGACCCCCCCAAATATTGACACAATTCCAGGGACCCCCTCCAAATACTGACACAATTCCAGGGACCCCTCCAAATACTGACACACTCCCAGAGACCCCCTCCAAATATTGACACACTCCCAGAGACCCCCTCCAAATATTGACACAATTCCAGGGACCCCTCCAAATACTGACACAATCCCAGGGACCCCCTCCAAATATTGACACACTCCCAGAGACCCCCTCCAAATATTGACACACTCCCAGAGACCCCCTCCAAATATTGACACAATTCCAGGGACCCCCTCCAAATATTGACACAATTCCAGGGACCCCCTCCAAATATTGACACAATTCCAGGGACCCCCTCCAAATATTGACACAATCCCAGGGACTCCTTCCAAATATTGACAAACTCCTAAGGACCCCCTCCAAATATTGATACATTCCCAGGAACCCTCTCCAAATATTGACATGCTCCGGGGACTCCCTCCAAATATTGACACATTCCCGGGGACCCCCTGCCAAATATTGACACATTCCTGGGGACCCCCTGCCTATTATTGACACATTCCCGGGGACCCCCTGCCTATTATTGACACATTCCTGGGGAACCCCTGCCTATTACTGACATATTCCTGGGGACCCCCTGCCAAATATTGACACACTCCCAGGGACCCCCTCCAAATATTGACACAATTCCAGGGACCCCTCCAAATACTGACACACTCCCAGGGACCCCCCCAAATATTGACACAATTCCAGGGACCCCCTCCAAATACTGACACAATTCCAGGGACCCCTCCAAATACTGACACACTCCCAGAGACCCCCTCCAAATATTGACACACTCCCAGAGACCCCCTCCAAATATTGACACACTCCCAGAGACCCCCTCCAAATATTGACACAATTCCAGGGACCCCTCCAAATACTGACACACTCCCAGGGACCCCCTCCAAATATTGACACACTCCCAGGGACCCCCTCCAAATATTGATACAATTCCAGGGACCCCTTCCAAATATTGACACAATTCCAGGGACCCCCTCCAAATATTGACACAATTCCAGGGACCCCCTCCAAATATTGACACAATTCCAGGGACCCCCTCCAAATATTGACACAATCCCAGGGACTCCTTCCAAATATTGACAAACTCCTAAGGACCCCCTCCAAATATTGATACATTCCCAGGAACCCTCTCCAAATATTGACATGTTCCGGGGACTCCCTCCAAATATTGACACATTCCCAGGGACCCCCTCCAAATATTGACACAATTCCAGGGACCCCCTCCAAATATTGACACAATTCCAGGGACCCCCTCCAAATATTGACACAATCCCAGGGACTCCTTCCAAATATTGACACAATCCCAGGGACTCCTTCCAAATATTGACATGTTCCGGGCACTCCCTCCAAATATTGACACATTCCCAGGAACTCCCTCCAAATAATGACACGCTCCCAGGGACCCCCTCCAAATATTGACAAATCCAGGGACCCCCTCCAAATATTGACACATTCCTGGGGACCCCCTGCCAAATACTGACACATTCCTAGGGACCCCCTGCCTATTATTGACACATTCCTGGGGACCCCCTGCCAAATATTGACACATTCCTGGGAACCCCCTGCCAAATATTGACACATTCCTGGGGACCCCCTGCCTATTATTGACACATTCCTGGGGACCCCCTGCCTAATATTGACACATTCCTGGGGACCCCCTGCCAAATATTGGCACATTCCTGGGGACCCCCTGCCAAATATTGACACATTCCCGGGGACCCCCTGCCTATTACTGACACATTCCCGGGGACCCCCCTGCCTATTACTGACACATTCCCGGGGACCCCCTGCCTATTATTGACACATTCCTGGGGACCCCCTGCCTATTACTGACATATTCCTGGGGACCCCCTGCCAAATATTGACACACTCCCAGAGACCCCCTCCAGATATTGACACAATTCCAGGGACCCCCTCCAAATATTGACACAATCCCAGGGACCCCCTCCAAATATTGACACAATCCCAGGGACTCCTTCCAAATATTGAAACACTCCCAAGGACCCCCCCTCCAAATATTGGGCCGAAACTTGATCCCGGGACGCGAGAGTACGCACTGCGTACTCTCGCGTATTCCCACTCCAATTGCCAGTTTTCTGCATGCCCTGCGCATGCGCTGAAAACCGGCAATTGCTGTTCTGAAAAGGGGGCGGGTCCTGGGTGCATCGCGTGCGCGCTACAGGCTGCGCGCACGCTGTGCACTTCATGCTTTGGACGCGCAGGTAAGTAGGGAAGATTTTGGAAATGTAAAAAGGAGGAGTAAGACCTGCTTTTAAGAAGGTAAGTAGCGAATTAAATATTTTTTTGAATTTTTTTTTACAGGCATATCTTTTTTAGAGACTTTAAAGACAGGTAAGTTTATTTTTATAACTTTTTAAAAGATTTTAAATTTTTTCAAAAATTTAATTTTTTATTTAAAATGGTTAATTTAATTAACTATACTTATTTTATTAATGTGATGGGTTTTTTTTAAATTTAATTGAGGTTTAGCTGTTATTTTGGGGGGTTGTAAGATTCATAGATTTCACAGCAGGTCTGTGAAACTTATGAATGGAAGATGGTGTGCTGCCATTGGCTCTAACTGAGTCACGTGATCCCACAGCTCGCACGAATTAACTACGCCGGTGGGATACGCAAGCACTGCACAGCAGCTGTCCAGAACATCAAATTCGTGCGAGCTGGATCTGAAAAAGCACAAGCGAGGTGAGACATCGCGGGGAAGGCTTACCCCCGCGGGAACAGAGCGAGATCAATTTCTGGGCCATTGATACATTCCCAGAGACCCCCTCCAAATATTGACATGTTCCAGAGACCCCCTCCAAATATTGACATGTTCCGGGGACTCCCTCCAAATATTGACACATTCCCAGGAACCCCCTCCAAATATTGACACAATTCCAGGGACCCCCTCCAAATATTGACACAATTCCAGGGACCCCCTCCAAATATTGACACAATTCCAGGGACCCCCTCCAAATATTGACACAATCCCAGGGACTCCTTCCAAATATTGACACACTCCTAGGGACCCCCTCCAAATATTGACACATTCCCAGGAACCCTCTCCAAATATTGACATGTTCCGGGGACTCCCTCCAAATATTGACACATTCCCAGGAACCCCCTCCAAATATTGACACAATTCCAGGGACCCCCTCCAAATATTGACACAATCCCAGGGACTCCTTCCAAATATTGACACACTCCCAGGGACCCCCTCCAAATATTGAAACACTACCAAGGACCCCCCCTCCAAATATTGACACATTCCCAGAGACCCCCTCCAAATATTGACATGTTCCGGGCACTCCCTCCAAATATTGACACATTCCCAGGAACCCCCTCCAAATATTGACATGTTCCCGGGGACTCCCTCCAAATATTGACACACTCCCAGGGACCCCCTCCAAATATTGACACAATTCCAGGGACACCCTCCAAATATTGACACAATTCCAGGGACCCCTTCCAAATATTGACACAATCCCAGGGACTCCTTCCAAATACTGACACACTCCTAGGGACCCCCTCCAAATATTGACATGTTCCCAGGGACTCCCTCCAAATATTGACAGATTCCCAGTCCTAACTCGAAAAGACAGTGTCAGCTACCCAAAGCAAAGCTGTGCTATCATTGTAGAAAATGTGTTTGATTAATTTGCAACAGAAAAACCATCAACAAATACAGTAAAATTCAGAAATATGATGATAAGTGGACAAAATCTAATGCCCTGAGGACCTCCTCCTGGAAGCCCTGTGCTTCAGGTATTCCAGTCTAAAAATGACTAGCCTAGACAGTGACTATCAGCAGGCTATTCGACCATAGGGATATCACAGCTGAGTCCAATTCTGTCCTCACCTAGCACCCACACGTGCACTTTCCTTCAGGTCTCACTAGATATAAAACAGAAGCAGGAACCCTAGTTAATTTAGTCACTAATAAATCCAACAGGGAATTCAGGAGAAACTTCTTTACCCAGAGAGTGGTTAGAATGTGGAACTCGCTACTACAAGTAGTAGCTGAGGCGAATAGCATAGATGCATTCAAGGGAAGTTAGATAAGCACATGAGGGTGAAAGGAATATAGGATATGTTGTTAGGTGAGATGAAGAGGGGTGGGAGGAGGCTCGTGTGGAGCATAAACACCGACATGGACCAGTTGGGCCGAATGGCCTGTTTCCGTGCTGTAAATACTTTGTAACTTTGTAATTTTTCTCTTCCTGGTGCAGAGGAACTGAGTCCAATTGTAGCTCCCCTGGCTGAGGTCAAGATAACTCAGTACAGATTGGGAATCAAACATGGGACCTTCTGATTTGCATAGCTCAAGTATTCACTTGTTTCGTCAAATGTCATTACAGGAGCTGAGATTTGCTTCTGCTGCCATATTTAACTTGGCGCACAATTGATACAAGACAGGGATCAAAAATTGACACAACTGCACCCATGACGCCACAACTACACTTTCAAAAATCAAGACAAGTCAGGCAGACAGTTGCAATATTATGGGCTGGATTTTGATACTGGGGCAGGTTGGGGTCGTGTCATCTGCATTTCGTGTTATCCACCCACCTGCAATTGGATGTGGGAGATTGATGCAATTTTCACTTAATTGGGCAATTGAGTTCCAGCATGTGGGAACCCATGAACCAATTAGTGGTTTCAGTCTGAAAGTCGCCTCTGATGATGTCATCATTGCAGGTCAGAGATTGCCTGGCCTTTGCTGTGAGAGGACCTGGATGCAAAATGAGCAGCATCTCAGAGAGAGAGAGAGAGAGAGAGAGAGAATTTTTTTTGCAACCAAGTCCTCCCAGGCAGTCTCTGAAGACATTCAATGCAGCAGCATCAGAGGCGACTTTCAGACCTAATACTACTACTACCTTCATCACAAAACTACTACTACCTTCATCACATCTCCGTTGTAATAGTGGACCTGCAGCTGATAGTCAGCTATCCACTTCTGCTCCCGCCAGGTTTCACTGGCGTGTTTCACATCAGGCGTACTTCACGTCAGAAAAGGGTTAAACTAGCTAAAACATTTCAAAATGGCATTTAGGGCTTGTTAAGGGCTTTAATGGCCTCTCCCGCCTCTTGGAGGCGGGACGGAGTCGGGAACCCCGCGACCAATTTTGTCAAAATTGCGTGGAGGCAGAATGGAGTCAGGATGGGGTCGGGACCCCCGAATCTGCAACTTTAACCCGCCACACGCCTCCAAACCCGACTCCACGGGTCATTGAAAATCCAGCCCATTATGTCTAAGTGAAAGGCAACCATTTAACTAAATGGATTCTCGGCATGAAAACATAGAAGCAGACAATTCAAAGACTTGCCTCTCAGACTGAGGGATCCCAATTGTTAGAGAGAGATGTCCTAGAGGAAAGGGTTTGTAAACAGCTGCAGCTGTGTTATTAAAACCAACAGGTCATTGAGGGTCACAATCTCAACCATTGCCCACACTTAGGAATGCTGCACCAAAAGGTGATGGGATGTGGGTCACTGGACAGCAAGAGAAGGTAGTGCTGAATGCCAGCTCGGGCAACATCCAACAGCCAGGCAGGCCATGAAACCCAGAGACACAAAGAGCATCATTCTGCTGAGAACCTCCGGTGATGGGAGGTGGGTTGCTAATGCTCACAGGTCCTATTACAAGTATCACTGAGCTACGACAAAATGCACAATATGCAACCAGACCTGCTGATATGTAAGCGGTTTAATTACACAGCTTGAACGTATGCCAGCTGTCTACAAGATTTTTCTTTATTGTTGGGGAAGCTAGGTGAAGTTCCAGGGCTATTACGCAGAATAACAGTAGGCGAGAAGGTGTGGGTAATGCAGGAAATCATGATTAGCTTGTGTTTTAGAAGCTCTGAAATATTAGGCAGAAGACCAAAGGCAATGGGACTGATGTCCTGGGAAAGAACAAGTGGAGCAGGAGAGGATACAATGAATCTTGATTTAAATACAGTTAAGATGCAGAGAGGAGGGTGCATGTGTAGAACAGAGTAGCTTGCAGTTTACTGAACAAGAGAGAGTTCAGAATACCAAACAGAAGAGTCCATTAGCTCTCCAGGGAGGGGTCACTGGCTGCAGACTGGGAAAGTGCAAGAGCCTCGAAGTTTGGTTAAATTCCAAATTATCAAGGCTACACTGTAAGACTAGATTGCTAAACTGGAAATGCTGCTTGATTACTGTTTGGGGGAGGGAAGGGAATGACGCAGACAAGGACAATAGAAAGAAAAAAATAATGCTGAATCCCAGCTCTACCATAACCACAGGCGGGCAGACCATGAATGGAAGCGTAGAAATGCAAGGGAAATGCAGTTTTTGAGTGGACTATCTGGTAAATTTCCAAGTGTAAACTGGCATCAAAAACCTGATTTTTAAAACAAAAGTTCACTTTTGCCATTTGCTCCTGCATCTCAATATCTGAAGGAATTAGTTATTTAGACTATTAAGGTTTTTGATGAATTTTCATGCACGCAAATCACAACTCAAACCCTGGTCCTAACACGAGCCCTGTTGGGTCTTGACCAATGTTCCCTCTAAGCTGTGTGGCCGCGCGGTAATGGGAAAGGTCCTGCGCAGGCCGCTCACCGCCTTCTACATTGCAAATACCGCGCACTAAAAGAAACAGGTCACGCAGAACAAAGCACAGCTTGCAGGGAACATTGGTCTTGACCTTGGCAAAAGGAGGCAGCTCTTGTCCAAAACCATGCAAACTGTAACTGTTGAGAAGAGGAGCCAAACAGCCATACCTTGGTTTGCTCCAGTGAATGTTGCAGGTCCTTGGAGAGAGGATCCACTCAGCACTCCTGGTACAGGGCACTAGCTGCAGGCTCCCAACAATACGTAGAGGAAGGCATCTCTCAATTCTGCTGGCAAAGGGCATTGAAAAGAGGATAACAAAAAGCCAAAGAAATAAATGCACAACAGGATTTATTAGTACAAATCAACAATTGTGAGATTAAAGCAGAGTGAGCAAGTGTTTGGAACACCGCCAACACTTCATTTTTCAAGTGGATTATTCATGTGGTTGGGTTCAAGCTTTTAGTGACTAAATCCTATATTAAATTGACACAAGCTCTATCTGCTGAAAGCAAGCACTGCTGAATAAAATGAGCGACATAAGTTTTAGATTCAATTTGACATCATTTGGGAGAAACGCTGGGGCAGATAACGAGTGTTTGGTGTAAAGGCACCTTCCCAGCATTAACCACATAATATTCGCCCATGAACTATGGTGAAGGATTCAAATACTTTGAAGTGAGGTCACCCAAAGGGTAATGCAGTTGAGAAATACGTTAGCAAGGAACGCCGTCAAAGTAGACAATATAAACGCATACAAGAGACAACAAGAGGATAAAGTCACTGATCCTGCGTTCCCAGTGGGGAGCCACACTCAGAGAGTGGAAGTTGGAGACTCGGCGCCAGTGTTGTAGCCCTACGCTGTGACCCATGTCGCTTTTGAGTTCGACTTCCCACTGGGAGTGTGGGATGAGTGAATTTACCCATAGATGTGTTTCTGGAGAGAGAATAGATTGAGGGATATGGTAAGGAGGCAGCTAGGTGGGATTGATCTGTGATAAAGAGATGGACCTCTGGACCTATAGGCCTTTTCCTGGCATTCCTCAAGTTTCTTATGTCTTTATTACAATCCACTGCATCTTAATTTAGTAGTGGATATAAATTAACACAACCAATCATCAGACAGCACAATATTCATAAGCGAGTTTCTGAATGAGCTGGAAAGAAAGAACTTGCATTTATAGAGTCATAGAGTTATACAGCACAGAAAGAGGCCCTTCGGCCCATCGTGTCTGCGCCGGCCATCAAGCCCTGTCTATTCTAATCCCATTTTCCAGCACTTGGTCCGTAGCCTTGTATGCTATGGCGTTTCAAGTGCTCATCTAAATGCTTCTTGAATGTTGTGAGGGTTCCTGCCTCTACCACCCTTTCAGGCAGTGAGTTCCAGATTCCAACCACCCTCTGGGTGAAAAAGTTTTTCCTCAAATCCCCTCTAAACCTCCTGCCCCTTACCTTGAAACTATGCCCCCCGGTTATTGACCCCTCTACTAAGGGGAAAAGTTCCTTTCTATCTACCCTATCTATGCCCCTCATAATTTTGTACACCTCAATCAGGTCCCCCCTCAGCCTTCTCTGCTCTATTTATATAAAAATGAGAAGTCGCACAACACCAGGTTATAGTCCAACAGATTTATTTAATTTTACAAGCTTTCGGAGCAGTTCGCTCCTTCGTCAGGTAAGTTAGCAGTGAGAGAATCTCCCAGAATTCACAATTTAAACACAGACAAAATCTATTTATATAACACCTTAGACGACCTCCAACGTCCCAAATCATTTCAAAACCAATGAAGTACTTGTGAAGTGTTGTCACTGTTGCAATGCTGTAAACACAGCAGCCAATTTGCACAGTGGGGTTCCACAAACAGCAATGAGATAATGACCAGATAATCTGTTTTAGTGATGCTGGTTGAGGCATAAATGTTGAGCAGAACACTGTGGAGAACTCCCCTGCAACGGGGTCATTTACATCTGCCTGAGAGGGCAGATGGGGCCTCGGTTTAACTCCTCATCCGAAAGACATGGTTCTATGTTAACTCCCACCACCTGGCGAAAACCTGGGGGGGGCATTAAAATGGAGCAGGCCATTTCATGTAATCAGCACAGAAGGAGGCCATTCAGCCATGTGTCAGCTTTTTGCAAGAGCTATCTAATTGGTCCCACTCCCCCTGCTCTTTCCCCATAACCATGCAAAATTTCCCGCTTCAAGTATTTTTCCAATTCCCTTTTGAAAATTACTATTAGTGCATTCCAGATCACAACAACTCGCTTTGTAAAAAATGTTTCTTCATGTCGCCTTACCGATGATTTACCCACTCCTTTCCCGCCCCGACCTGGCCAACTGCAATTTCAAATTGCAGCTGGCAAGGACACCTAACCCAAGCCAGCGGGTTCCTCTTTAAACATGCAAATCGGGTTCTGATGACATCATCAGAGCCTGATCTGCCATTTTAATCAGTGGCCTGAACAGGGGAGCAGTGGTGGCTTCCCCACAGGGCAGAACCTGCCGCGGACAGCAACCAGGGCCAGAAGAGACCTAGCAAGATAAGTTGTTAAAGTTTTGTTTTACAGGTTTCCCTTCCCCGGGATTCCCCACCTCTCCTCTGGGCTCCCCCCGTCACCTAACCAAGATTCCCCTCCTGGACCACTTATCTCCATTCTCCTGGGTCTCCGGTGGCGGTCTCCCGCTGCCCGATTTTAACGGCCAGGCAGCCGCTTCCTGCCAACATCCCGGCCATTAAAATTGGCGGAGCTTCTTGCTGCCGCTCCCGGAGGGGGCACGCTGTTCACTCTGCCACGTTCCCGCCCAGGAGGTAAAATCGAGCCTCCAACAGTGAAGCACCCCCTCAGTACTGCACACAAGTGTCAGCCTAGATTATGTGCTCAAGTCTCTGGAGTGGGACTTAAAACTATGACCTTTTGGCTCAGAGGTGACAGGGTTATCACTGAACCACGGCTGACACATGAGCACACTATATCAGTGTGCAGTTCTAGAGGGTCACGATTTGCTGAACAAGAGGTGGACTGGGCCACAACAAGCCTATGGCATTAATCAGATCCATGTACCAGAGCAGCGAATTGCTGTGAGGAGTTCCCTCGATGGTTGATCGCAATCAGAATAAAAGACCTGACCTGTTGGAGTTCCCTCTCATCTGCAGCCAGGACAGATTTGCTCCATGCACCTGTAATCTGGATGCCTCTCTGAATGTAATGTTACACAACATGCATCACACCACAAACGTTGACCGCTTCATACTGCAAAGCACCTAATTTATGGCTTTGTTTCACCAATCCTCTCTTTCACCTCCTGAAAGTGTTGGCTCCTTGGTGGGGCACAGATCCACAACTGCCTGCTGCCTCTTATATCTTGTCCAAGTGACAATTCATGAGCGAGTCCTGACAATAAATGTTGGCAGGCTATTTGAACATGGCCGTAGCCAAGCCACCATCCACACATCTGCACTGCCATGAGAAATCAAAAATGGGTACCTTGGGAGATTTTCTCTTTCCTTTCCCAGGCCGCTGCGACTAACTGCAGCACCGCTACCACTACACGGACTCAGATTAGCTAACTCGACCCAGAGCAAAGATGAGACCTGAGACCTCCCCAGTCTGTGTGGCTCGGCCAGTCACTGATAATAACCATGCTGAGCCCTCGGGGAGCGATAAATCAAAACAAACAAAACAAATAAATGTCTGCTCTACAATGGGCCGTGTGCATTTGTGTGTCTGGTTGCACTTGTGGGGTGATCAAGAAAGTCTCAACGTCAATGAGAAAAATCCTTCCACCTGACAGAAGTATCACCTTTAAACAGTTAAACTTCATACATCTCTGAGCTACAGACTGCAATTACCACCATTCTTCATTCTATCAGGAGAATGAGTAACAGCAGAACCCAGTTGGCTGCTGAGTTGCAAACACCAGCCAGCCGTCTATGTTACCTTTTACTGCGAGCATCTTTACTGCCGGTATTTTATTGTCACAGACAATTTGCAAAATCAAATTCATCGACTGCACTGTGCCGCTGGGTACAGTCAACTTCTGCAGCAAGCCAAACACTAAGGAAATTCAATTTTAAGAGTTTAACTATTGAAGTCCAGTGAAGCAATGACGCACTCACTCGGCTCCTACACGCACACTGTGGAGACAGCGAAATGTCCAATCATGGAGTCATTTCAAATTGCTTGTACAAAGGCAATTAAAATCCTTCAGCTGACACCATGAGGGAAGAGCAACTCCTTCTCTCAGCACACTGCTGCTACTGGCCCCATTATGCACATTCCACTCTCACATGGAAGTGAAATGTGAAATCTCCTGCATCCTCTCAGCACTAGTTGTCTCCCATTTATCTTTTAAACGTGGAGACACAAGAAGTCCAAATTCCACAATGCTCTGGACTGGTTAAGATGATGGAGAGCAGAAATCTTGATCATAAGAGTTAAGCTGCACAAAGATAGTAAGTGTTGGCCAATGCGCTACACCTGGATGGCGATAGCTGCTACTGTCCAAGTTTGGTTCTCTTCACCCCAGCTTCAGCTAAAGGAAGCTGTTCAAGTTCCAACCTACACAGCTGATGATACCAGCCCTGTCTCCAACTACCATAATGAGATCGTATAACAGGCACCAACCTTACTAATTCGGAAGTGTTAGGATGTAGGAATAATTTATTTAGTGGTGTGGGAGAAAAGTTCAGTAGTACCGGGATTGCAGCTGCCATTGAACTGCTGATGATGGTAGCACTTTCTGATACAGGTGACTCTGTGCTGTCTCACCATCCAGTCCAGAGCCAGGGGAAAGGTCAAGTAGCTATAATGTTAATACTGATCGCAGTTATGTTAAGATGTTGGGTCGCCCCTCTCCTCACAACTTGCTCTGGGCGATGGTCAGTTACTCCTCAGGGCCAATCTGAACAAAGAATTCTGCCCTCCAGTTTGTATCAGCCTACTTTGAATTCCAGTCACTTTCTTGCGCGAAGCATTCGCAACAAAATAGATGAATTAATAGCGCAGATAGAAATGAACAGGTTTGATCTAATAGCCATAACAGAGACGTGGTTACAAAGCGGCCAAGGTTGGGAACTAAATATTCCAGGATACTTAACTTTTAGAAGAGATAGGCAAAATGGAAAAGGAGGAAGAGTAGCCCTGATAATAAAGGATGGGATAAAGACAATAGAGAAAAAGGATCTTAGCTCCAAAAATCAAGAAGTAGAATCCATTTGGGTGGAGCTAAGAAACAGCAAGGGGCAGAAAATATTGGTGGGAGTTGTTTATAGGCCCCTAAATAGTAGTTGTAATGTAAGGCAGAGTATAAATCAGGAAATTAGAGGCGCATGGGTAATACAAGGGTAATACAGTAATCATGGGGGACTTTAATCTACATATAGACTGGGCAAACCAAATTTGCAGTAATAGTGTGGAGGACGAATTCATGGAATGTATACAAGATAGTTTTCTAGATCAGTATGTTGAGGAACCAACTAGGGAACAGGCTATTTTAGATCTAGTATTGTGCAATGAGAAAGGGTTCATTAATAACCTTGTAGTAAAGGGGCCTTTAGGGAAGAGTGACCATAATATGATAGAATTTTAGATTGAGTTTGAAAGTGTTTTAGTTAAATCTAAAACTAGAGTCTTAAATCTAAACAAAGCAAACCTCGTAGGTATGAGGGGCGAGTTGGCTAAGGTAGATTGGGAAACTACATTAAAAGATATGACGGGAGACAAGCAATGGCTAGCATTTAAAGAATTAATACATAATTTACAACAAATATACATTCCTTTAAGGCACAAAAAACCCACAGGAAAAATGGTCCAACCGTGGCTAACAAGAGAAGTTAAAGATAGTATTAGATCAAAGGAAGTGGCTTATAATGTTGCCAAAAAGAGTAGTAAGCCTGAGGATTGGGAGGATTTTAGAATTCAGCAAAGGAGGGCCTAGAAATTGATAAAGAAAGAGAAAATAGAATGAGAGTAAACTAGCGAGAGACATAAAAACAAACTGTAAAAGCTTCTATAGCTATGTAAAAAGCTGTCAAACGCTGACAATTCATCTGTCAAAAAATTTTCAACAGATGAAGCATCATATGCTGACGTCATCTGTGACCAGCTTTCCCTTGATTAGCCGGTAAGCCCGCAGGGCGGGCTTAACAAGGTCAATCAAGGGGAAATAGCATAGATTGGTCAGACGTCGCTGGGGGCGGGACTGAAACCTGAAAACCAGCAGTCCCGCCCCCAACGCGCCTTCATTGACAAAATCCAGCCCTTTGTGTCTGTCTTCACGGAAGAAGACGCAAAAAACTCCCCGGAAATAGTGGAAAGCCAAGGGTCTAGCGAGAATGAGGAAGTGAAAGAAATTAGTATTAGTAAAAAAATAGTACTGGAGAAATTAATGGGACTAAAAGCCGATAAATCCCCTGGACCTGATGGCCTACATCCTAGGGTTTTGAAAGAGGTGGCTATAGAGATAGTGGATGCATTGGTTGTCATTTTCCAAAATTCCATAGATTCTAGAATGGTTCCTGCAGATTGGAAGGTAGCAAATGTAACCCCACTATTTAAGAAAGGAGGGAGAGAGAAAACGGGGAACTACAGACCAGTAAGCCTGACATCAGTAGCAGGGAAAATGCTATAATCTATTATTAAGGACGTAGCAACAGGGCACTTAGAAAATAATAATAGGATTGGGCAGAGTCAACACGGATTAGTGAAAGGGAAACTGTGTTTGACAAATCTGTTAAGAGTTTTTTGAGGTTGTAACTAGCAGAATAGATAAGGAGGAACCAATGGATGTGGTGTATTTGGATTTTCAGAAGGCATTTAATAAGGTGCTAGGGAGCTAGGAAATAAATTAAAAAGCAGGACCTCAAAGGTAGTAATCTCAGGATTACTCCCAGTGCCACGTGCTAGCGACAGCAGAAATAGGAGAAGAGGCCAGATGAATGCATGGCTGGAGAGATGGTGTAGGAGTGAGGGATTTAAATTCCTGAGGCATTCGGACCGATTCTGGGGAAGCTGGGACCTGTACAAGCTGGACGGGTTACACCTCGGCAGAACCAGGACCAATATCCTCACAGGGGGGTTTGCTAGTGCTGTTGGGAAGGATTTAAACTAATTTGTCAGGGGGCTGGGAACCTAAGTGTGGGCCCAGAACAGAGAGAAACAAAGCTGGAAGTGCAAGTTCAAAAAGTAGTCAGCAAAACTAGTAGGGAGCAGAAACAAAGGCCAACAGTAAAGAGGGTCAAAGTGCAGAAAAATATTAAACAGGCAAAGTTGAATGCACTTTATCTGAATGCACGTAGCATTCGCAACAAGGTGGATGAATTAATGGCACTAATAGAAGTAAATGGGTATGATGTAATTGCCATTACAGAGACATGGTTGCAGGGTAACCAAAGCTGGGAACTGAATGTTCCAGGGTACTCAACATTTAGGAAGGACAGACAAAAAGGAAAAGGAGGTGGCGTAGCGCTGTTAATAAGGGATGAGATCGGTATGATAGAGATAAAAGATCTTGGCTCGGCAGATCGTGATGTAGAACTGGAATCAGTTTGGGTGGAACTAAGAAACAGCAAAGGTCAGAAAACATTGGTGGGAGTTGTGTATAGGCCACCAAACAGTAGTGGTAATGTAGGGCACAGTATCAATCAAGAAATTAGAAGTGCATGAAACAAGGGCGATACGGTAATCATGGGGGACTTTAATCTACATATTGACTGGGCAAATCAAATTACCACTAATGGTGTGGAGGACAAATTCTTGGAATGCATGCGAGATGGTTTCCTGGATCAGTATGTGGAGGAACCAACCAGGGAACAGGCTATTCTAGATCTGGTACTGTGTAATGAGAAAGGGCTAATCAATAATCTTGTGGTAAAGGGGCCTTTAGGGACAAGTGACCATAATATGATTGAATTTTACATTAAGTTTGAGAGTGATGTAGTCCAATCTGAAACTAAGATCGTCAATCTAAACAGAGGAAACTACAAGAGTATGAGGGACAAGTTGGCCATGGTAGATTGGGAGACTACAGGGAACTACAGACCTGTTAGCCTCACATCAGAAGTTGGGAAAATGCTGGAATCTATTATAAAGGATGCAATAACTGGGCACTTAGAAACTAATAGTAAGATTGGGCAGAGTCAACATGGATTTATGAAAAGTAAATCCTGTTTAACAAACCTATTGGAGTTCTTTGAGGATGTAACTAGTGGAGTAGACAAAGGGGAACCAGTAGATGTGGTGTATTTGGATTTTCAGCAGATCTTCGATAAGGTCCCACATAAGAGGTTGGTGAACAAAATTAGGGCACATGGAATTGGGGGTAATATACTAGCATGGATTGAGAATTGGTTAACAGACAGAAAACAAAGGGTAGGGATAAACGGGTCTTTTTCAGGATGGCAGGCTGTGACTAGTGGGGTACCGCAAGGATCGGTGCTTGGGCCCCAGCTATTCACAATCTATATCAATGATTTGGATGAGAGGACAAATTTGCTGATGATACAAAGCTAGATGGCAGTGTCAGTTGTGAAGAGGCTTCAAGGGGATCTCGACAGGCTCAGTGAGTGGGTGAGAACATGGCAGATGGAATATAATGTGGATAAATGTGAAGTTATCCACTTTGGTAGAAAAAA
This sequence comes from Squalus acanthias, assembly GCA_030390025.1. Lineage (NCBI taxonomy): Eukaryota > Metazoa > Chordata > Chondrichthyes > Squaliformes > Squalidae > Squalus > Squalus acanthias. The sequence goes on from CM059445.1 coordinate 21,621,409, forward strand.
CAAAAAGGCAGAGTATTTCCTAAATGGTGAAAGATTGGGGAATGCAGATGCTCAAAGGGACCTGGGTGTCCTTGTACATGAGTCACTGAAAGTGAATGTGCAGGTGCAGCAAGCCATTAGGAAGGCAAATGGTATGCTGGCCTTCATTACAAGAGGATTTGAGTACAGGAGTAAAGAAGTCTTACTCCAATGATATAGGGCCTTGGTGAGACCACACCTGGAGTACTGTGTACAATTTTGGTCTCCTTACCTAAGGAAGGATATACTTGCCATAGAGGGAGTGCAACGAAGGTTCATGAGATTGATTCCTGGGATGGCAGGACTGTCGTATGAGAAGAGATTGAGTAAACTAGGCCTGTATTCTCTTGAATTCAGAAGAATGAGAGGGGATCTCATTGAAGCATACAAAATTATTACAGGGCTTGATAGGGTGGATGCTGGGAGAATGTTTTCCTTGGCTGGGGAGTCCAGAACCAGGGGCCACAGCCTCAGGATAAAGGGTAGGCCATTCAGGACTGAGATGAGAAGAAATTTCTTCACACAGAGGGTGGTGAATCTTTGGAATTCTCTACCCCAGAGGGCTGTGGAGGCTCAGTCATTGGGTATATTCACAACAGAAGTTGATAGATTTCTGACTAGTAAGGGCATCAAGGGATATGGCGATAGGGCCGGTGAATGGAGTTGAGGCAAAAGATCAGCCATGATCTCATTGAATGGCGGAGCAGGCTCGAAGGGCCAAATGGCCTACTCCTGCTCCTATTTCTTATGTTCTTATGTGCCACACAAGAGGTTATTAAACAAAATTAGGGCTCATGGGATTAGGGGTAGTATACTAGCATGGATTGAGGATTGGTTAACGGACAGAAAACAGAGAGTAGGAATAAATGGGTCATTTTCGGGTTGGCAGGCTGTAACTAGTGGGGTACTGCAAGGATCAGTGCTTGGGCCTCAGCTATTCACAATCAACATCAATGATTTGGATGAGGGGAACAAATGTAATATATCCAAGTTTGCTGATGATACAAAACTGGGTGGGAATGTAAGTTGTGAGGAGGATGCAAGGAGGCTTCAAGGGGATATAGACAGGCTAAGTGAGTGGGCAAGAACATGGCAAATGGAATATAATGTGGAGAAATGTGAAGTTATCCACTTTGGTAGGAAAAATAGAAAAGCAGAGTATTTTTTAAATGGCGAGAGATTGGAAAATGTTGGTGTTCAGAGGGACCTGGGTGTCCTTGTACACGAATCACTGAAAGTTAACACGCAGGTAGAGCAAGCAATTAGGAAAGCAAATGGTATGTTGGCCTTTATAACAAGAGGATTTGAGTATAGGTGTCTTACTGCAATTATATAGTGCCCTGGTGAGACCACACCTGGAGTATTGTGTACAGTTTTGGTCTCTTTACCTAAGGAAGGATATACTTGCCATAGAGGGATATACTTGCCATAGAGGGAGTGCAACGAAGGTTCACCAGACTGGTTCTTGTGATGGGGGGATTGACCTATGAGGAAAGATTGAGTAGACTAGGCCTATATTCTCTAGAGTTTAGAAGAATGAGAGGTGATCTGATTGAAACATACAAAATTCTTACAGGGCTTGACAGGGTAGATGCAGGGAGGATGTTTCCCCTGGCTGGGGAGTCTAGAACCAGGGGTCAGTCTCAGAATAAGGGGTCGGCCATTTAGAACTGAGATGAGGAGACATTTCTTCACTCAGAGGGTGGTGAATCCTTGGAATTCTCTACCCCAGAGGGCTGTGGAGGCTCAGTCGTTGAGTATATTCAAGGCTGAGATCGATAGATTTTTGAATATTAAGGGAATCAAGGGATATGGGGATAGTGCAGGAAAGTGGAGTTGAGGTAGAAGATCAGCCATGATCTTATTGAATGGCGGTACAGGCTCGAAGGGCCAAATGGCCAACTCCTGCTCCTATTTCTTATGTTCTTATGTTTCTTCAGGTCGTTGTAGTACCTCAGAGTCCGTCTTCAACTTGGGATGGGCATCCTTGCAGTGGACAATCATAGCTCACACTTGCTTTTAGGACACACTAATTTTGGACACTAGATTCCATTCCCAAATAATTTCAATTTGTACATTACATTTGCCATAAATGAACTCCAGCCCTCCTAACGAGGGAACAAGCTTCCTTCTTGCCTTCTTCAACTATTTTACAACTCAACGTTGCATTCTTTCTTCTTAATTTACAAACTCATAAAAAAGGACAGCACCAAGTTGAGCAGAGTAGGGGCGAGCACAAGGTAAATCAAGGAGTGAGTAAGTGACTCTCAGGCTTTCCTGCCACCGAAAATCTTCAACCTTTTAAAAGCTAAGCTTGGCATCACCTACTCACTACTTCCCTTTTACCCTAGACGGTGTCCTGCCTTAGCCTTTGACCTTAATTTTGTCGTTATTTTTTAAAATAGCTTGATTTTAAAAGCTTCAACGTGTCAATTTGGCTCAGTTGGTACTATTCTTGCCCCTCAGTCAGAAGGTTGTGAGTTCAAGTCCCACTCCACTACTTGAGTACATAATATCTAGCTGATACTCCAGCCAGAGGGTGTGCTGCATTGTTGCAGGTGCCGTCTTTCAGATGAGACATCAGCGGTCCTATCTGCCCAATGATAGATCTTATGTTACCACTGGAAGAAAAGCAGGGAGTTCTCTTGGTATACTTTCCTCCACCACTGTCAGCAAAAGCTGATTGTCTCATCTCTGACTTTCTGTTGTGGAACCTTGCACAAACTAGGTTCTCATTTTCCTACAAAACAACAGTGACTACACTTCAAAAGCAATTCATTAGCTGTAAAGCACTTTAGGAATGAGGGCATGAAAGATGCTACTGTATATATGTGTGTGTGTGTGTATATATTCACATACACACAAGTTTTTTTCTTTCAATTAGCCAGGTTAAAACATAAAAGGTACAGGAGGGCAGACAGTGCCTATGGAACTGTACCCCAATCTTCTGGAGAAGAGAGGGATACATTGGAAAAGAGCAATGGTGTTCAGTCTCTCAGTTGTAAAGACATGTATACATAGCCATGCAAACACCCAGGGATGCACTCAAGCACATGTACGCATTGCTGCAGCAGCAGGTCCTCACAGGCCTATTCTGGAACGCATTAGTTTCTTGTGCTATTGCTGCCAGTGGAATTGTGCTGTAAATAATTAATGCCCAAGTTCGTCTGCAGATCTGAGGCTGAGAGATGTCATTTTTCAGCAGTCTTCCTCTGCTCGCTTCAATACAAGATTAGAAATTATTGCCAAGCTAAGTCAATTTTACCAGAAATAAAATCAGAGACTGCCTCCAGCATCATCATTATGATACCAATTACTCTATCAGATCATCTTGAATAGCGATTACTCGTGTTATGCCAAGGTTACCTGCCGCTGTCAGCAGAGAGTTTCCTGGTTTATCGACAAGCTGTCATACACAACACTTTTTATTCACTCAATTTTCTCCCTTCATCTCCTAAAGGTGCAGATTCTTGTTGCAGTGCAGTTCTGTGTGTGTCGACATCCAATATTGCCTTGCTCAAGTGGCCATTCTTCATGCATGAGCCTGGGTGTCAGCCGTGGCTCAGTGGGTAGCACTCTCGCCTGTTGGTCAGAAACTTGTGGGTTTCAAGTCCCACTCCAGAGACTTGAGCACATAAGCTAGGCTGACGCTTCAGTGCAGTACTGAGGGAGTGCTGCACTGTCAGAGGTGCCGTCTTTCGGATGAGACGTTAACCCGAGGTGCTGTCTGCCCTCTCAGGTCGACGTAAAAGATGCCATGGTACTATTTGAAGAACAGGAGATTCTCCCTGGTGTCCTGACCAATATTTATCCCTCAACCAACATCACTAAAACCTGGTCATCATCTCATTGTTTTTTGTGGGACCTTGCTGTGCTCAAATTGGCTGCCATGTTTCCTACATTATAATAGTGACTACACTTCAAAACTACTTCATTGGCTGTAAAGCGCTTTGGGATGTCCTGAGATCATGAAAGGTGCTATAGAAATGCAAGTCCATTTTTTCTTTATTTAAACAGTAATTGTCGGTAGGCTGTGTGAGCATGGGAGGGCAGCCTGATCCTGTCCACATCTGATGTTTGCATATGTGCGCTTTCCAGCAGGAGTCAGGAGTGGGAATCCTGACTGATTTAAGCCAACTGCAGTGCCCCTACACCTACCCCTTTTACTGAGATCAGTAAACTGAGCATACAGAGTACTTTATTACATCGAAATATTCATCGGGCAAGGATGGAAAATACAGAAATCCTGAGTGTAAAGGCTAAAAAGGGGGAAAATCAGTCAGGGATTACTGCTCCTGACTGCAATCAGATGATCTCTTTTGGAAAGTGAATGTGTGAATATGGCGTTGGGGAAGAATTGAGCTGGTCTGGGCTGTGATGTTCCCCCCCCATCCTACATATCCTGCTGGTACTTACTGTCTAGGCTTTTACATAAATATAACCACTTGGACAAGATATCAGAAAGTAGCTAGTAGCCATGGAACTGTACCTCAACAAAGTCAGTGCCTTCACAGGAGGAGTGAAGAAAATTAGAAGTAAACTTACTCTTAGCTATAGTTCTTTATCATTATACATATTAAACTATTAGGTTTTCAATTTTATGCAAGCAGAAGCACTCATTGCAATAAAATGGTGAGAAAGATGCAGGGCATGCAAGAGTTAGGGTAAATGAGTGTTGCTCGGATTGGAGAAGGGTTGGTAGTGGTGTACTTCAGGGGCCAGTTTTGTTCTCGGTACATCTAGATGATTTGGACTTGGGCATAGGGAGCACAATCTTAAAACCTGCTGACAACATAAAAGTAGAGGGTCTGGAAAAAAAGGATTTCAGGACATAGACAGGTTAGCAGAATGGGCAGACAGGTGGGAGATGCAATTTAATGTGGACGTGTGGCGGAAAAACAAGGAATGAGAACATATACTCAATGGAAAGGGCAGTAGACAGAAGGCTGGTAACTATAGACCGGTTAGCCTAACATCTGTGGTAGGTAAAATTTTGGAGTCCATTATTAAGGAAACAGTAACAGGACATTTGGATAATCATAATTTAATAGGACAAAGTCAGCATGGTTTTACGAAGGGGAAGTCATGTTTGACAAATTTGCTGGAGTTCTTTGAGGAAGTAACATATAGAGTGGATAAAGGGGAACCAGTGGACGTAGTGTATTTAGACTTCCAAAAGGCATTTGACAAGGTGCCACACAAAAGATTATTGCTTAAGGTAAAAAATCACGGGATTGGGGGTAATATTCTGGCATGGATAGAGGATTGGCTATCTAACAGAAAGCAAAGAGTTGGGATAAATGGTTCATTCTCAGACTGGCAATCAGTAACTAGTGGTGTTCCACAGGGGTCAGTGCTGGGTCCCCAACTCTTCACAATCTATATTAACGATTTGGAGGAAGGGACCAAGTGTAACATATCAAAATTTGCAGATGATACAAAGATGGGAGGGAAAGTAGTGAGTGAGGAGGACATAAAAAACCTGCAAGGGGACATAGACAGGCTAAGTAAGTGGGCAGAGATTTGGCAGATGGAATACAACACTGGAAAGTGTGAGGTGATGCACTTTGGCAGGAAAAATCCTAGAGCAATTTATTATCTTAATGGCAAGAAACTGGAGAGTACTGAAGTGCAAAGGGATCTGGGGGTCCTGGTGCACGAAACTCAAAAGGTTAGTATGCAGGTGCAGCAAGTGATTAAGAAGGCAAATGGAATGTTGGCTTTCATTGCTAGGGGGATAGAATATAAAAATAGGGAGGTATTGCTTCAGTTGTACAAGGTATTGGTGAGACCGCACCTGGAATACTGCATACAGTTTTGGTGTCGTTACTTAAGGAAAGACATCCTTGCTCTCGAGGCAGTGCAAAAAAGGTTCACTCGGTTAATCCCGGGGATGAGGGGGTGGTCATATGAGGAGAGGTTGGGTAGATTGGGACTCTACTCATTGGAGTTCAGAAGAATGAGAGGCGATCTTATTGAAACATATAAGATTGTGAAGGGGTTGGATCGGGTGGATGCGGGGAGGATGTTCCCGATGACGGGTGAGACGAGAACTAGGGGACATAGTCTTAGAATAAGGGGCTGCTCTTTCAAAACTGAGATGAGGAGGAACTACTTCACTCAGAGGGTGGTAGGTCCATGGAATATGCTGCCACAAAAAGCTGTAGAAGCTACAACATTAATTAAATTTAAAACAGAAATAGACAGTTTCCTAGAAGTAAAGGGCATTAAGGGTTACGGGGAGCGGGCAGGAATTTGGACATGAGTCTAGGTTCGGATCGGTCATGGCCCTGTGGGTAGTGGAGCGGGCCCAGGGACTGTGTAGCCTGATTCTGCTCCTATTTCGTGTGTGCAATTCTGTTAGATGCAGGAGATGGTTCTGTGATAGATAGTAGATTGGCGGTTAGGATCAGATCAGCCATGATCTTATTGAATGGCGGAGCAGGCTCGAGGGGCCGATTGGCCTACTCCTGCTCCTATTTCTTATGTTCTTATGTTCTTATGAAAGGGTGTAGATGAGGGATCATCAATTTAAACGTGTCACTAGAAACTGATGAGGAGTTGGAAGGAATGTTTTACAGAGAGTTGTTGGAACATGGAATGCTTTGCGACAGGAAGTGGTTGAGACAGAGACCATTAAGAAAAATAAGATAACTATTTGAAGCGAGGTAGATACTGGGCTATAGGCAGAGAGCAGGGCAGTGAGGTTAATTCATTGCTCTGAAAGAGCTGGCAGACATGATGGGCCGAATGGCCTTCTTCTGTGCTGTTAATTTTTATGGTTCTACAGTTCGAAGCAGCATCACCCAATGTGCATGACAGCAATGACAAGGTGTTTTTGAACCACAACTGTTTTTTTAATGAGAAACCAAGACCTACACTGCAGCACATCACCAAGGTTGAAAAGGGTAGGAGAGATGCAATTAGGTTTGTGTAGTGATTAAGATCGGGTTTTAAAAGCCTGTCGATTTTAGGAGGAGTAGACTGAAGGAGGTGAAGTGTTCCAAAGTGTGAAGTCTTGGGAAAGAATGAGTTAGAGCAGCAAGAAATGCAATGTTTCTTAACTTCAACACAGTGAGGGAGGAAGGAAGAGTGTGTAGAACAATGTATTTGGAGCTTAGAAAAAACATAAGAATATAAGAATTAGGAGCAGGAGTAGGCAATATGGCCCTTCGAGCCAAGAGGGGAAAGTTCAGAAGCCCATTGACCACATTAAAATAGAGAGGGACAAGCAATCACTCAGTGTGTATTATAAAAACCAATAAATCATCAGTGAAACATATCCACTATGACCTGCTAATGGCAATAACAGCACCTAACATGTTTCCCCCTCCCCCCTAACACAATGCCACGGATTTATCTCAAAACCCTGATTTTCTAAAGGAGAATGTACTCAAAACGATCTGGGACATAAATGTATAGAAAAAAGTCCTGCTCTCTTACTATGATGGAGTCAAGTTAATATTTAGTGAAATCTGGAATACCCTAGCAGATCGATACAGACTGTCTGATAGGGTGAATGTTCATACTACTGCTACAGGGGAGGAGTCATCAGTGACAGTAAGTTATAAATTCCGTCATAACGGGGGGAAAAATTCGTAGTTCACGGGCACTTAAATAAATTGTGGGTTCACTTTGTACAAGTGAAAGAGCACCAGTAACGTCATGGGTACAATATTTCAGTTGTTCTACGAGTGCACAGATCTTGATAAAACATTTTAGCACATATTAAACTGAATTTGGAACATTGCACACTTGTGTGAACAATTAAGTATTAATTTGCATTCTCACATTACCATTAATGGGTGTGAATTTTGTGCTCATTAAATAAGAGGCATAAGTGCTGGGGAAGGGAACATTTCTAATTCAGGCTTCCACTGTCAGCATTGACTACTCATGTATAAAAAGGTCAGATACAGAGTAAAGTCACTGAGGCCCCATGTTCTGCAATTCCCTCCTTAGACTCCTCTGCCTCTCCCTCTTTAAAACCCATCTCTTTAACCAAGCTTTTGGTTATCATTTCAAAAATCTTCTATGGCTCGGCTTCCTTTTTTTTTGATTAACGTGTGTTGCGCCTTGGTATTTTTTTTCTATGTTAAAGTGCTATATAAATGCATGTTGCTGTTGTTCCATCAAACACTCCCAGGGCAGATACAGCACGGGTTAGATACAGATTAAAGCTCCCTCTACACTGTCCCATCAAACACTCCCAGGGCAGGTACAGCACGGGTTAGATACAGAGTAAAGCTCCTTCTACACTGTCCCCATCAAACACTCCCAGGGCAGGTACAGCACGGGTTAGATACAGAGTAAAGCTCCCTCTACACTGTCCCATCAAACACTCCCAGGGCAGGTACAGCACGGGTTAGATACAGAGTAAAGCTCCCTCTACACTGTCCCATCAAACACTCCCAGGGCAGGTACAGCACGGGTTAGATACAGAGTAAAGCTCCTTCTACACTGTCCCCATCAAACACTCCCAGGGCAGGTACAGCACGGGTTAGATACAGAGTAAAGCTCCCGCTACACTGTCCCATCAAACACTCCCAGGGCAGGTACAGCACGGGTCAGATACAGAGTAAAGCTCCCTCTACACTGTCCCATCAAACACTCCCAGGACAGGTACAGCACGGGTTAGATAAAGAGTAAAGCTCCCTCTACACTGTCCCATAAACACTCCCAGGGCAGGTACAGCACGGGTTAGATACAGAGTAAAGCTCCCTCTACACTGACCCATCAAACATTCCCAGGACAGGTACAGCACGGGTTAGATACAGGGTAAAGCTCCCTCTACACTGTCCCATCAAACACATGTATGCTCAAGCTGTCAGGAGATGCATCAACGCCAGATTCATCAGCCGCACTCACAAGACAGTCCAGAATGTCACCCGAGCACAACGCAACGCCATCCACGCTCTCAAGACCAACCGCAACATTGTCATCAAACCAGCGGACAAAGGAGGAGCCATCGTCATACAGAACAGAACGGACTATTGTAAAGAAGCATACCGACAACTGGACAACCAGGAACACTACAGACAGCTACCCGCAGATCCGACCAAAGAACACACCCGCCAACTCAATAGACTGATCAAGACCTTCGATCCAGACCTTCAAAACATCCTACGCGCTCTCATCCCACGTACTCCCCGCGTGGGAGACTTCTACTGCCTCCCAAAGATACACAAAGCCAACACACCCGGACGTCCTATCGTATCAGGCAATGGAACCCTGTGTGAGAACCTCTCTGGATACGTCGAGGGCATTCTGAAACCCATCGTACAGGGAACCCCCAGCTTCTGTCGCGACACTACAGACTTCTTACAGAAACTCAGCACCCACGGACCAGTTGAACCAGGAACACTCCTTGCCACGATGGACGTATCGGCACTCTACACCAGTATCCCCCACGATGACGGCATCGCTGCAACAGCCTCAGTACTCAACACCAACAACAGCCAATCTCCAGACGCCATCCGACAACTCATCCGCTTCATCCTTGACCACAATGTCTTCACCTTCGACAACCATTTTTTTACCCAAACACACGGAACAGCCATGGGGACCAAATTCGCACCCCAATACGCCAACATCTTCATGCACAAGTTCGAGCAAGACTTCTTCGCTGCACAGGACCTCCAGCCAACGCTGTACACCAGATACATCGACGACATTTTCTTCCTTTGGACCCATGGCGAAGGATCACTGAAAAGACTACACGATAACATAAACAAGTTCCATCCCACCATCAAACTCGCCATGGACTACTCCTCAGAATCGGTTTCATTCCTGGACACACGAATCTCCATCAAAGACGGACACCTCAGCACTTCACTCTACCGCAAGCCCACGGACAACCTCACGATGCTCCACTTCTCCAGCTTCCACCCTAACCATGTTAAAGAAGCCATCCCCTATGGACAAGCCCTGCGAATACACAGGATCTGCTCAGACGAGGAGGAACGCAATGGACACCTACGGACGCTGAAAAACGCCCTCGTAAGAATGGGATATGACGCTCGACTCATCGATCGACAGTTCCGACGGGCCACAGCGAAAAATCGCATAGACCTCCTCAGAAGGCAAACACGGGACACAACCAACAGGGTACCCTACGTCGTCCAGTACTTCCCCGGAGCGGAGAAACTACGCCATGTTCTTCGCAGCCTTCAACATGTCATCGATGACGACAAACACCTCGCTAAGGCCATCCCCACGCCTCCACTACTTGCCTTCAAACAGCCGCCTAACCTCAGAAGTACCATCGTTCGCAGCAAATTACCCAGCTTTCAGGATAACAGCGACCACGACACCACACAACCCTGCCACGGCAAACTCTGCAAGACATGCCAGATCATCAACACAGATACCACCATCACACGTGAGGACACTAACCACCAGGTACATGGTACATACTCATGTGACTCGGCCAACGTTGTCTACCTCATACGTTGCAGGAAAGAATGCACCGCGGCATGGTACATCGGCGAGACCATGCAGACACTGAGACAACGTATGAACGAGCACCGCGCAACAATCGCCAGGCAGGATTGTTACCTCCCAGTCGGGGAACACTTCAGCAGTCAAGGACATTCAGCCTCGGATCTGCGGGTAAGCGTTCTCCAAGGCAACCTTAGAAACACACGACAACGCAAAATCATCGAGCAGAAACTGATAGCCAAGTTCCGCACTCATGAAGACGGTCTCAACCGGGATCTTGGGTTTATGTCACGATACATGACGTGATCCGGACTCGAGTCGTCGTTGGCTTGTTCACAGATGTGATTCCCAGTAAAAAAGTAAAAATTTTCCCAGTAAAAAAGTAAAAATTTTAAAGCTTTTCGTTTTACATACAGACGGCAGCTTTTGACACGTTAGAACCCCTGCGACTACACCTCATTGTCTCAGTTGTATCTTGCTATGTCTTTGATGTGGTACCTTCCTGGCTGACCTGATTAACTTTATCACACCTCGGCAGATAGTCAGGATAATTTAATTTAGTGGTCTGCAATTGTAAGGTACACATGCTTTGTTCTCTATCTATATATGCTTTGGCGATTCTGTATCCATTTACTTCACCTGAGGAAGGGGCAATCGATAGCTCCGAAAGCTTGTGATTTCAAATAAAACTGTTGGACTATAACCTGGTGTTGTGCGACCTCTCAATTTTGTCCATCAAACACTCCCAGGGCAGGTACAGCACGGGTTAGATACAGAGTAAAGCTCCCTCTACACTGTCCCATCAAACACTCCCAGGGCAGGTACAGCACGGGTTAGATACAGAGTAAAGCTCCCTCTACACTGACCCATCAAACACTCCCAGGACAGGTACAGCACGGGTTAGATACAGGGTAAAGCTCCCTCTACACTGTCCCATCAAACACTCCCAGGGCAGGTACAGCACTGGTTAGATACAGAGTAAAGCTCCCTCTACACTGTCCCATCAAACACTCCCAGGGCAGGTACAGCACGGGTTAGATACAGTGTAAAGCTCCCTCTACAATAGCCCATCAAACACTCCCAGGGCAGGTACAGCACGGGGTAGATACAGAGTAAAGCTCCCTCTACACTGTCCCATCAAACACTCCCAGGGCAGGTACAGCACGGGTTAGATACAGAGTAAAGCTCCCTCTACAATGTCCCATCAAACACTCCCAAGGCAGGTACAGCACGGGTTAGATACAGAGTAAAGCTCCCTCTACACTGTCCCATCAAACACTCCCAGGGCAGGTACAGCACGGGTTAGATACAGAGTAAAGCTCCCTCCACACTGTCCCATCAAACACTCCCAGGGCAGGTACAGCACGGGTTAGATACAGAGTAAAGCTCCCTCTACAATGTCCCATCAAACACTCCCAGGGTAGGTACAGCACGAGTTAGATACAGAGTAAAGCTCCCTCTACACTGTCCCATCAAACACTCCCAGGGCAGGTACAGCACGGGTTAGATACAGAGTAAAGCTCCCTCTACAATGTCCCATCAAACACTCCCAGGGTACGTACAGCACGGGGTAGATACAGAGTAAAGCTCCCTCTACAATGTCCCATCAAACACTCCCAGGGTAGGTACAGCACGGGTTAGATACAGAGTAAAGCTCCCTCTACAATGTCCCATCAAACACTCCGAGGGTAGGTACAGCGCGGGTTAGATACAGAGTAAAGCTCCCTCTACACTGTCCCATCAAACACTCCCAGGGCAGGTACAGCACGGGTTAGATACAGAGTAAAGCTCCCTCTACAATGTCCCATCAAACACTCCCAGGGTAGGTACAGCACGAGTTAGATACAGAGTAAAGCTCCCTCTACACTGTCCCATCAAACACTCCCAGGGCAGGTACAGCACGGGTTAGATACAGAGTAAAGCTCCCTCTACAATGTCCCATCAAACACTCCCAGGATAGGTACAGCACGGGTTAGATACAGAGTAAAGCTCCCTCTACAATGTCCCATCAAACACTCCCAGGGTAGGTACAGCACGGGTTAGATACAGAGTAAAGCTCCCTCTACAATGTCCCATCAAACACTCCCAGGGTAGGTACAGCGCGGGTTAGATACAGAGTAAAGCTCCCTCTACACTGTCCCAATAAACACTCCCAGGGCAGGTACAGCATGGGTTAGATACAGAGTAAAGCTCCCTCTACACTGTCCCATCAAACACTCCCAGGGCAGGTACAGCACGGGTTAGATACAGAGTAAAGCTCCCTCTACAATGTCCCATCAAACACTCCCAAGGCAGGTACAGCACGGGTTAGATACAGAGTAAAGCTCTCTCTACAATGTCCCATCAAACACTCCCAGGGTAGGTACAGCACGGGTTAGATACAGAGTAAAGCTCCCTCTACACTGTCCCATCAAACACTCCCAGGGCAGGTACAGCACGGGTTAGATACAGAGTAAAGCTCCCTCTACACTGTCCCATCAAACACTCCCAGGGCAGGTACAGCACGGGTTAGATACAGAGTAAAGCTCCCTCTACACTGTCCCATCAAACACTCCCAGGGCAGGTACAGCACGGGTTAGATACAGAGTAAAGCTCCCTCTACAATGTCCCATCAAACACTCCCAGGGTAGGTACAGCACGAGTTAGATACAGAGTAAAGCTCCCTCTACACTATCCCATCAAACACTCCCAGGGCAGGTACAGCACGGGTTAGATGCAGAGTAAAGCTCCCTCTACACTGTCCCATCAAACACTCCCAGGGCAGGTACAGCACTGGTTAGATACAGAGTAAAGCTCCCTCTACACTGTCCCATCAAACACTCCCAGGGCAGGTACAGCACGGGTTAGATACAGTGTAAAGCTCCCTCTACAATAGCCCATCAAACACTCCCAGGGCAGGTACAGCACGGGGTAGATACAGAGTAAAGCTCCCTCTACACTGTCCCATCAAACACTCCCAGGGCAGGTACAGCACGGGTTAGATACAGAGTAAAGCTCCCTCTACAATGTCCCATCAAACACTCCCAAGGCAGGTACAGCACGGGTTAGATACAGAGTAAAGCTCCCTCTACACTGTCCCATCAAACACTCCCAGGGCAGGTACAGCACGGGTTAGATACAGAGTAAAGCTCCCTCTACACTGTCCCATCAAACACTCCCAGGGCAGGTACAGCACGGGTTAGATACAGAGTAAAGCTCCCTCTACAATGTCCCATCAAACACTCCCAGGGTAGGTACAGCACGAGTTAGATACAGAGTAAAGCTCCCTCTACACTGTCCCATCAAACACTCCCAGGGCAGGTACAGCACGGGTTAGATACAGAGTAAAGCTCCCTCTACAATGTCCCATCAAACACTCCCAGGGCAGGTACAGCGCGGGTTAGATACAGAGTAAAGCTCCCTCTACACTGTCCCAATAAACACTCCCAGGGCAGGTACAGCACGGGTTAGATACAGAGTAAAGCTCCCTCTACACTGTCCCATCAAACACTCCCAGGGCAGGTACAGCACGGGTTAGATACAGAGTAAAGCTCCCTCTACAATGTCCCATCAAACACTCCCAAGGCAGGTACAGCACGGGTTAAATACAGAGTAAAGCTCCCTCTACAATGTCCCATCAAACACTCCCAGGGTAGGTACAGCACGGGTTAGATACAGAGTAAAGCTCCCTCTACACTGTCCCATCAAACACTCCCAGGGCAGGTACAGCACGGGTTAGATACAGAGTAAAGCTCCCTCTACACTGTCCCATCAAACACTCCCAGGGCAGGTACAGCACTGGTTAGATACAGAGTAAAGCTCCCTCTACACTGTCCCATCAAACACTCCCAGGGCAGGTACAGCACGGGTTAGATACAGAGTAAAGCTCCCTCTACAATGTCCCATCAAACACTCCCAGGGTAGGTACAGCACGAGTTAGATACAGAGTAAAGCTCCCTCTACACTATCCCATCAAACACTCCCAGGGCAGGTACAGCACGGGTTAGATGCAGAGTAAAGCTCCCTCTACAATGTCCCATCAAACACTCCCAGGGTAGGTACAGCACGGGTTAGATACAGAGTAAAGCTCCCTCTACAATATCCCATCAAACACTCCCAGGGTAGGTACAGCACGGGTTAGATACAGAGTAACGCTCCCTCTACAATGTCCCATGAAACACTCCCAGGGTAGGTACAGCGCGGGTTAGATACAGAGTAAAGCTCCCTCTACACTGTCCCATCAAACACTCCCAGGGCAGGTACAGCACGGGTTAGATACAGAGAAAAGCTCCCTCTACAATGTCCCATCAAACACTCCCAGGGTAGGTACAGCACGAGTTAGATACAGAGTAAAGCTCCCTCTGCACTGTCCCATCAAACACTCCCAGGGCAGGTACAGCACGGGTTAGATACAGAGTAAAGCTCCCTCTACAATGTCCCATCAAACACTCCCAGGGTAGGTACAGCGCGGGTTAGATACAGAGTAAAGCTCCCTCTACACTGTCCCATCAAACACTCCCAGGGCAGGTACAGCACGGGTTAGATACAGAGTAAAGCTCCCTCTACACTGTCCCATCAAACACTCCCAGGGCAGGTACAGCACGGGTTAGATACAGAGTAAAGCTCCCTCTACAATGTCCCATCAAACACTCCCAGGGTAGGTGCAGCACGGGTTAGATACAGAGTAAAGCTCCCTCTACAGTATCCCAACGATGTAGCTTCGTCCCAATTTCAGAAAAGCGACCCCATCTGCAACAAAATGACATTGTCATTTACCACACCACCCATCCTGCAGCAGGGATGAGCTCACCAGCATTTAAGTAGATTGCAAGTTCCTTTCACAGGAATGAGTGCGTGCCAGGAACATGTCATGGGTAAAATATTTCATTTAATCCATGGTTGCATGATTCCTGATAAAAAAGCATTGGATCCTTACAGACAGCACAGAAAGGACATATTGATCCCATCGGTTGGAGTTGCATTCAAAGCCAAGTCACAGACGTTAATGGGCAATGCTCTAACTGCCTCTCCGGAATTACTGCTTTTGATGTCACACACAAAATATCAATGCTGTGGCAGTGAAAATATAGATCAGGGCCAAACGGCAAATTAAAAATGCGCCTACTGTTTAATGATAAGTGGCTTACACCATGAGACTATAAAGAACGTTTCTATTTTAGCTTACATCAGGTTCTGCTGTCCTTAATATGGATAATAAATCATTATGTCAAGCCTAGTCAATCACAATTATTAATTCCCATCAAATCCAAAAGAAATAGCATTCTACCTGTCTAAATAACACTGACAACTGTTCTGCATGTTCAACAAAGTTAGTCAATGACAGACGACTTGTTACTAAAGGGGATAAGGACACATTTTTATCTGTTCGTGTGTGCATTTTTGTATGTGTGTGTATATGCACATTTATATGTTTGTGTGTATGCTTGTGTGCGTGTATGTGCGTGTTTACGTGACCGTAGCTTGTTGGTACATTGAAAATTCTGTATGACTAATCTAGTTTCTGCCTTATTCCAAGGTATCATGCACAAAATAACTCTCACTGATCCTGAACCTGTAATCCACAACATATTCAATCAAACCAGCTGTCCCCAGGATTTAAAACTTTCCTGGTATGATGTAGGTAATTGTTAAAGGGTGAACGAGAGAGTTTTATGCTGTTTTTACACTCACGCCTACTGGTAGCTACAAACTCATTTAAGAGTGGCCCCTAACAACCCGCAGACAGAGAAGACTTCCCTACCATCCGGCTGGGCTGGATTTGAACCCAAGTCCCCGAGGTCAAAGGACTGGTGCTGCCTCACAACTTTCAGTGAAGTGATAAAGCAACTGGGTGCAGGTTGGTATTGGTCGCATTTACACCCGGAGTATAACTGGTCCCGATAGCGCTAAATAGGTATGGGATTCTTTAAGCCTTTCCCTCCTCTTTTATTGTTCAGGCAGGGAAGACAGTTGTTCCACTTCATAGCTGCAGTTGGGATAAGATGAAGTAATCAGTCAGGAATAAGAGTGACTCACACTGAATGTGATAAAATCGGACCTTTTTCTAACTGTTACAAGTCAGAATCCTCAAACCCTAACAAAACATACCTTATCACTGATGACAGTTATTGCATATTTGCAGATTTTTTTTAATTGGCCCATTTTTAATTCTTTGTTTAAGTCCTTTCCTACTCTCCAAAATGCCACAGACATTTCCCCGCCAAGTGAATCATACCAGTCAGCCAGCTCCCTACAAGCCCGTTCACTGCCAGCCCACTGTCCGGCAACCTCCTCCTATCCAACCTGCCTGATGCCTCCTAGCTTCATTCCACCAGCCTGCTCCAATCCAGCCTGCTTCAATCCAGCCTGCTCCCATCCAGCCTGCTTCAATCCAGCCTGCTCCCTGCCAGCCTGCTCCCATCCAGCCTGCTTCAATCCAGCCTGCTCCCACCCAGCCTGCTCCCATCCAGCCTGCTTCAATCCAGCCTGCTCCCACCCAGTCTGCTTCAATCCAGCCTGCTCCCACCCAGCCTGCTCCCATCCAGCCTGCTTCAATCCAGCCTGCTCCCACCCAGTCTGCTCCCATCCAGCCTGCTTCAATCCAGCCTGCTCCCATCCAGCCTGCTCCCTGCCAGCCTGCTCCAATCCAGCCTGCTCCCATCCAGCCTGCTCCCATCCAGCCTGCTCCCATCCAACCTGCTCCAATCCAGCCTGCTCCCTGCCAGCCTGCTCCAATCCAGCCTGCTCCCATCCAGCCTGCTCCCATCCAGTTTGCTCCCATCCAGCCTGCTCCCATCCAGTTTGCTCCCCGCCTGCTTACTCCAACTCCTTTGTCAATGCTGCTTTCTAACTGTATGCCAGTAAGTACCAAAAAGCAGGGTCGACTCACGCTTTGATTTGTCCATGGGTAAACACCGCGCCTTCCCTCGTTGAGATTGGTAACTCCGCGAGTAAAGGCGTTGTGGTATGGACATGGTGTTTTCTCCATCAATGTTTTAGTTTTATCAAAGAGTATACATATTCCTTTTCCTGATACTGATCGATCTGCTGTGTATATCCAGCATTTTCTGTTTTTTATGTATTGAATTGAGCCCATTCCTTGCTTTTATATTAATCTGTTGTTATTTTTGCTTCCACCCATTTTCTCCCTTGAAGACACTGACTCTTTCTCAGGTAGAGTCCTATGGTGCCAGCCATCCTCCAGTTCCTCCGCCTATGGACCATTCTTGATGTGTGAACCTTGACAGTAAATGTCCATGGGCTGTTCCACTGCAGAGTCATTGCGGTCAAGCCCAGTGCTGTCCTCATCCAAGTCCCCACAAGCACCCTGTCCAGCCGAGATCACTCAATAGTGACCAGGAGCAAAAACCCTGGATGATTTTCCCCTCCTTAGCTCAGGGGCACTGAGACCAATTGTAGCACCCCAGCTGCTGTTCCCGCTGGGATTAGCCAACTCAACAGTGATCGGGAGACAAAACCTGGGACCTTCTAGTTTGTACGACTCAATTATTCACTGCTTTTACCAAATGAGCCATCAGGGAGAAACAAGACCATTTCTATCCAATTTGAGCAGTGGTTTATGCAAATAATCTGGTGTACAATAGCCCACCGGGCACACAACACGAAGCCAGGGTGAAACTAGGAGAGCAAAATATGGCACATTACAAAATCTGTTAGCCTCCCCCCTCAACCAGCTAAAAATCCCCACAGGCTACAGAGGAGCCGTACATTGCTTTATACGGAAACCTCTTGCCTATTGCCTCATATTCAAACTGCAGCATGACTTTTAAACAGCTAATCAGTGGCTGCAGTGAACCGTGTACAATAAAAAAAAAACTCACTGGTTTAGGTTAAAAATATACAGAAAACACACAAGATATTAATGGGTCACACAGACCACTAAAAAAAAAATGTGATTTAAAAAAAACATACTTGAATAAGGCACGATCACCATCATTGGTTATAATCCAGCCAGACTCTGCAGCAGCTCAATGTGGGATCCAAACACGAAGCGTATGGCTGTATAAAAAGGAGGCTCACCTTTGTAATAACTGAGAATGGATGGGTCAGTCTGCTACAGTGAGAGATTCTATTAAGGAAAGATTGTCCAAAAAAAATATCCCGGCTCCCATACAGGACCACCCCATTCACAGAAGCTTCTCTTTGTTTACCAACGTGCGCAGCCTGTCGATGTGACAGCCCAGTTAATCACTGTGTGCAGAGAGAGAGAGTACAGAAGACAGGATAAGGAAGGAAAGACTGCAGATCCAGCGGGGCTTGTGAATAAAAAGCGAGCTGTGAAATCTCTGATGTGTGTGGTTGGGGGGGCGGGGGGGGGGTGGTTGCTCTCACTATATGCAGAGACTATCACTGTACCCATTACAGATTCACCTCTCACAACAGCTCACCTGATGAGAAGCAATTCAGTTGAAGGTTTCGAACTAGGAAGCCAAGAGGAAGAATTTATATCACTATGTCTATCCCTTCATGTGTGGGTGAAAATTTCTAAAGATAAAAATCAAGCCAAGAAAATAGCTAGCTACCCCAAATTCAGACGTTGAGACATTCAATAGCCCCTTAGTTTCAGCTGAGCAAATAGCCTTATGCCTTCTTTCCAAGTGCAAAGGGAGGTTTGATTTTTAAGATTTCCCCAGCATAATGAAGCTTAAATAATTGAATGGCAATGGCAGTTAGACTCACCTGGGGATTCAGCTGGTTAAGGCAATAAGTTGCTGAGCCATATGAACCCAGAATGTCCCATCTTCGTTCCCCGGGCTATATTGAGTTATTGTAGGTGTTGATCTCAGAGCGCCCCGTGTTCGGAAAGGGAAGATTAGCCACGGATACTGTTCCTACTCATTACCTAGTGACCCCTGCTGGAAGTGTGTGTTTCGTTTCTGTAGCCATCAGGTGAGGCGAGGATTGGGCTTAGTTGTGGCGATTCCCACAGTTGAATAGCCTGCTGATGCTCACTATCTAGACTCACAGATAAAGAATGACCACTTGAGAAAGGCAGCAGAGGGTCTTATCAGAAACTTACTTGATTTTTTTTCTACACATAAAGTTTATCATCGCCGTGTCTCCCCCCTCCACCCCAGAACATGAGCATCCAGAGTGGCTCCTCTACATACAGGGGTAGGGGATGAACTGCAGCAATCCAGCAGAGAGGAACACCTTCCCTGAGGGTCTCAATGGTGGCAATAAAATTGATGGCTTTTTCCTTCTATAAGAGGGGGAGTCCGCGGAACTGAAAGTACTCCCCTTAGACTCGTGAAATCATTCCTTTCTTTACATTCCACATTCTGCAAAGAATGACTTCACTGCTGGGTCCTGTTCTTTTAAACATCCTCAATTGATTACATGAGTAATGTAACTGAGGGCATGTTCCCTTTGAATCATTCTTGACGAAATAATAAAATCGGTGCTATAAAGGGGAGAGAACCAGGGGCTAAGTTCTATACTCATTTTCCTAGAGGGAATCTTCACCTATTGTTTACTGCACTTAATTTATATGAGCCATTTTGCATCTGTAAATCAGAGTCAAACTCTGTGAACTATTCGCAAAACTTGTTCTTAAAGTCTCTGTGCTTCAATCTTTCACAGGAAAAAATGGCTATTGCCTTACTTTTCTTTTCATTTGGGGAGTGTTTGTAAAATGGAGGTGTGGTGTTAAAGTACAGCTAGAGTTCAGAAATAGGAAAGAGCTCCGCTGAGGAGGCGGGGGGGGGGGGGAAATATTTAGGCTATTCAGGGATTAGGCAGGTACTTTATTCTGTTTACTGGGTTACCTTGAAGTGTGCGATGCAGGGCTAAGATTGGAACTATATTTTTACACATGTGTAGCTGGCATTACACATGCTGGGCTGGATATCAGCCTGAGTTTATACTGTTCAATATTCCCTACAGTTTATGGTCAATCTCAAATCAAATAAATTTTAGTTATTAAAAGAAATCGACAAAGTAGAGTTCTGATGAAAGGTCATCATCCTGAAAAGTTAACTCTGTTTCTTTCTCCGCAGATGCTGCTTGACCTGCTGGGTGATTTCCAGCATTTTCTGTTTTTATTTTAGATTTACAGCAGCTGCAGTATTTTGCTTTTGACAAAGTAGATGCAGCATTCATGATTTCCAGATGTTGCACTAATTTTATTAACTCCTCGGACAGCCACTGTGTGCAGATTTATGCTTATTAACAGAATGCTGGACGGCTTTTATGGCAACTTAAACCAGGATTCACAGTGTTTTGGATCCCACTGCCCTCAGCAGTCACAGCTCTGCCATATTACCTATTACCTTTACATACCTCCTCTTCACAACTTAAGCGTTTTTAGGAACTGGAAAAGGCTGTTAGGCTCTGCGCCACAGCAGTGAATATGAAAACTTGTGAACCTGGTACTTGACGGCGAGCAATTTGCTTGGATTAAATTGGTCAATTCCCTTCATAATCTGGAAAACTTCAATGCAATCCCTTCCAAGTTTCCTCTTTCCCAAAAAGAACAAAGACAACATCCTTACTCTTTCGATAGCAAAATACTGCGGATGCTGGAAATCTGAAATAACAACAGAAAACGCTGGAAAAACTCAGCAGGCCAGGCAGCATCCGTGGAGAGAGAAAGAGAGTTAACGTTTCAGGTCGATGACCTTTCATCAGAACTGTGAAGAGCCGGAAATCAAATAGATTTAAGGCCAGAGTAAAGCTGGGAAAAGGGGGAGGGGATAAAAGAACAAAGGGGGAGATGAAGAGACATTAAGAGACATTAAGAGATATGCAAGGCTAGAGGTGGTGTTAATGTGACGGATTAAGGCTGAAAGAAGTGTGAAATCCACTGGCAGAATGAAGGACAGCTGCCAGCTTCTAGGAGGAAAAAAAAGGTGGGGGGGGGCAAATAAAAGGGTGGAAAAAATAAAATATAAATGTGATTGGAGCTGAGGTTATGATCTAAAATTGTTGAACTCGATATTGAGTCCAGAGGGCTGTAGCGTGCCTAAACGAAAGATGAGGTGCTGTTCCTCGAGCTTACGCTGCGCTTCCGTGGAACAGTGTAATAGGCCGAGGACGGTGAGGTCAGAGTGGGAGTGAAGCGGTGAATTAAAGTGACAGGCCACCGGGAGCTCGGGGTCCCCCTTACGGACTGAACAGAGGTGTTCCGCAAAGCGGTCACCCATCTGCGTTTGGTCTCCCCAATGTAGAGGAGACCACATCGTGAGCAGCGAATACAGTATACTAAATTGCAGGAAGTACAAGTAAATCGCTGTTTCACCTGGAAGGGGTGTTTGGGGCCCTGGACAGTGGGAAGAGGGGAGGTGTAAGGGCATGTGTTGCATCTCCTGCGCGTGCACGGGAAGGTGCCGGGCGAAGGGGAAGGGGTGCTGGGGGTGGTAGAGGAGTGGACTAGGGTGTCGCGGAGGGAGCGGTCCCTGCGGAATCCTTACTCTTTCTATGTGTAAACTTCTTTAGGGAATTTCCCCAGGTTTGCTGAAAATCTGCCCTGCAGCCCACAGTACAAATCTGGGATGTGAGAAGCTGTTTTCTAGGCATTCCTATAGAAACTTCAACCATGTCGCTCCTGGTTTGTTATGTTGATATTTTTGACAAGAACAATTTATATATTTACATAGCACTCCTCATGCAAAAGAACACCTCAGACGTTTACAAGGGGTGAGGATCCTCAGCAGGAAGTGAAGGGATTTAGAGGGGAAGGGAGACTGAGGCATGTGAGAAAGGTTTTTAAGGTGGCTTCTGAGCTTAGGTACAGAAGTAACAATGCAAAGTGGTTTCTGAAGAGAATTCTTCAGCATACAAGTGGAAGCTGACTCTGTTCTGGTAGATGACGTTGCCAAGAGGCAGATGGAAGAATCATAGACGTTTTAGAAGGGAAGGCCATTCATCCCATCACTCCTATGCCAGGTCCATACCAGAGCTATCCAGTCTAAATCCAATTTCCTTGTTCTTTCCCTGTACTCTGAAATATTTTTCTTTCTTAAGTGTTTATCTAATTCCCTCTTAAACGTTGAGATTGCCTCAGCTTCAATAGCCACTTGTGGTAATGCATTCCATATTCTAGTAAGTTTGCTTGACAAAATTTCTTCTAACGTCCCCCTTTATACTTCTAGTAGTAATCGCAAATTTATATTGCCTTGTTACCTATTCACTGACCAGTAAAAATAATCTTTCACTATTAACCCTCAGAAACCCTTTCATAATTTTGCAACCTTCTGTTATATCTCCCCTTAGTCTTTTCTGCTGCAATGAATTCCGTCCTAGTTTTACAAGTCTCTCGCTTAACTATATCATCTCACCTCAGGTATCAATCTGCCGAATCTACATTGCACCATTTCTATGGCTCCAATACCCTTTCTATAATGGGATGGTCAGAAGGAAGGAACCAATGATTGACACTTGTCGTACAGTAGAGGTGACCTTGAGGGATGAGAGGAGAAACCATTAAGTACTTTTGAAGTGCAGTTGTAATTTAGGAAACGCGGCAGCTAATTTGCACACAGCAAGGTCCCACAAACAGAAATGCGATAATAATCTGTTTTAGTGATGTTGGTTGAGGGAGCAATAATGGGCAGGACACCAGGGAGAGCTCCTTGCTCTTCTTCAAAATAGTGCTGTGGGATCTTTTAAGTCCGCCTCAGAGGGCAGACGGGGCCTCGGTTTAACGTCTCATCCAAAAGACAGCACCTCCGACATTGCAGCACTATCTCAGTACTGCATTGGGTACTGTCACTGACCTCATCTCCTCTGGAGATCTTCCCCCCACGGCCGCCAACCTCATAGTTCCCCAACCCCGCACAGCCCGCTTCTACCTCCTTCCCAAGATCCACAAACAGGACTGCCCTGGTAGACCCATCGTTTCAGCCTGTTCTTGCCCCACGGAACTTATCTCTTCCTATCTCGACTCTATTTTTTCTCCCCTTGTTCAGTCTCTTCCCACCTCTTGGAGGCGGGACGGAGACGGGACCACCGCACACGATTTCATCAAAATTGCGTGGAGGCGGGATCGGGTCCGCCCGCCACTTTTCGCAATTTTAACCCCCCACACGCCTCCAAACCCGCCTCCACGGGTCAATGAAAATCCAGCCCATAGAGTTCAACAATTTCAGATCATAACCTCGGCCCCTATCATATATATATTTTTTATCCACACTTTTTTTGTGTCTTTTCTTCTCTCCCACATGGCAGCTGTCTTTCATTCTGCCAGCGTAATTTACACTTCATCTAGAGCCATCCTTTGTTTCTTAACCTGTCCCATTACCATCTCCTTTTGCCTTGAATATCTCTTAATGTCTCTTAACCTCTCCTGCCTTCCACCCTATCACTAGACCTTCCCTTTTGTTCTTTCATCCCCTCCCCCCTTTCCCCGCCCCTACACTTGCTTAAAAATCTGTTCCATTTCCTGCTTTTTTCCAGTTCTGACGAAAGGTCATCGACCTGAAACGTTAACTCTGTTTTTCTCTTTTCACAGATGCTGCCTGACCTGCTGAGTAGCTCCAGCATTTTCTGTTTTTATTTCAGATTTCCAGCATCTGCAGTATTTTCTTTTTGTACTGCATTGGGAGTGTCAGCCAAGATAATGTGCTCAAGTCTCTGGAGTTGGGCTTGAACCCACAACCGTCTGCCTCAGAGGCAAGAGTGCAACCCACTGAGCCACAGTGATTGGTCTGAGACATGAGTGGAACCACGAAGGAGAAGTGCCACAGAACCAATGATAGACAATGCTGTAATTGGACAGATATGTTAATAAACAAAAGACATTTACTTCCTTTAGCCACAGGCTAAAGAATTTATCCTCAACAGGGAATGAATACTCCGTACTTGTCCCTAACTCCTTCATATTTGCTGTTCAGCACAAAACAAATAGAATAAAAACTCACACCCTTCATTTAATTAGAATATATTTGCCAACTGCATAAGAGTTGATGTACAATCAATGCAGGCACAATGAAAAAGAAATTACTCCAGAGCTTTCACAAAATACAAAGGATCCTGGACTCCAGCAATAGATTTTCACAACAGTTCAGCTTAGCAACTAAACTTATGTCGATGTTGCAATCATAGTTCTTGTAAAACATTAAAGAGATTGCAGAGAAAGTAAACTGCTAATACATACAGGTTTGTCATGCTCATATGTACAGACATTTAGTTCCAAAGCCATTCAGTAGGTTGCAGGCGGAGGTCACAAAAGGCCCCACATATTGGCCTGCCAGGGTTCCAATTGTTTGTTTCATTTTCCCATTGAATGTTACTGGGGTGTGTGTGGTTCCATGGGTGTGAGCAGTGTTCCGGTACCTTTTTCAAATGGCCATTCCTCATGTGTGACCCTGGACAGTGAGTGCTGGTAAGACTGGAGGGCATCACAATCAAGCATGATCTTATACTCATCCAAAGTCCCCACACGCGTATTTTTCAGCAGAATGCATTAGATAGTGATCAGGAGCGGCAAACCTGCCAAATTTCTCCCCAGTTCTGACGAAGGGTCATCGACCTGAAACGTTGACTCTGTTTCTCTCTCTACGATGCTGCCTGAGCTGCTGAGTATTTCCAGCGTTTTCTGTTGTTGTTTCAGATTTCCAACATCTGCAGTGTTTTGCAATTGTAAATGTCTCCCCATTCCTGGTTCAGAGATACTGACGCAAATGGCAGCACCCCCGCTGTC
Source organism: Squalus acanthias (assembly GCA_030390025.1). Taxonomy (NCBI): domain Eukaryota; kingdom Metazoa; phylum Chordata; class Chondrichthyes; order Squaliformes; family Squalidae; genus Squalus; species Squalus acanthias. The sequence continues at coordinate 21,646,508 of CM059445.1, forward strand.
ACATCGGAAGGTAACTAAATCGGGTCGGGACGGGACCTTCCTAGTGGCCATCACCGATTACCACATTGGGCAGTGCTTTTATCAGAAGAGCCACTGAGGCAGCTAAACTGCCAATTATTAATATTCCCCTCACCATTAGTTATACCTCAGAGCTAGTCAAGGGTTACAAGCCCCGATTTAAACCTAACCTGCCCAGCGGGAACAGGGAGGGTTCGAGTGGGATGCCCTTTTTACATCCCATCAATTGAAGTCAATGGAGAGTAAAATTGGGCGGGGTGTAAAATGGGCATCCGAACCAGACCGCCGGCCGGGTTAGGTTAAAATCGGGGCTTACAGCAGGGTGACACACAACCACACGTGGCTGAACAAGGAACTTCAGTCTGCTGTGCCTATTATGGGAATCTCTCACAATGATAACAACTAACCACAGATTACTTACTGACAGTCTACTGCAAACCTGTTTAACATAACTCACCCACTTTCACACATCTAGTCTTCCACGTACAACAATATGAGTGTGGGACCTGTAAGAGTGGGCATGGATGAATAAACAATAGTGAAATGAGGAAAATGAAATCAAGACTTGTATTGCTATAGGATGCCTGATCTTGTCTCTCAGAAATGTCTCAAAAGCACTTCACGTTCAATGAATTACTTTGAAGTGCAGTGACTATTATTATAAACAGAAAATGCAGCGTCCAATTTTTGCACAGCAAGGTTCCACAAGCAGCTGTTTTTGGTGGTGTTGGTTTAGGGAGGATGTTGGTCAGGCCATTATTACTCCTTGCTCTTCACACTGAAATTTTAGCCGATACTGTCCCCTACCTTTCAACACCGCTGTTATCACACCCTCCTCAAAAACACACCATCGTCCTCTCTGTCCTCGCTAACTAACATTCCATCTCCAACCTCCCTTTCCACTCCAAGGTCCTTGAACATTTGTCAACTCCCACTTCTGTTCCCACCTCTCCTGCAATTCCTTGTTTGAATCGCTCCAATCAGATTTCTACTCCTCCCACAGCACTGAAACAGCCCTAACCAAGGTCACAAACAACATTCTCAATAACCGTGACCGTGGTGAATTATCCCTACTTGACCTCTCCCAAGCCTTCGACACCTCAATCACACAATCCTTCTTCACCACCTCTTTTCCAAGGTCCACCTCCATGGCACTGGACTCACTTCTGGTTCAATTGCTACCTCTCTGTTCTTAGCAATGGCATGTCTTCCCACCCCCATATCCACCTTTGGCCCCTTCCTCTTGGGCATCTACATGCTACCCCTTGGTGACATCATTCAAAGACACGGGGTCAGTTTCCACATGAATGTCGTTGACACACAGTTCAACCTGTTTACCACCTTTCTCAGCCTCTCCACTGCCTCTGTGTTGTCAGATTGCTTGTCCAACATCCAGTCTTGGATGAGCCGCACCTTCCTCCAGATGAACCGTGGGAAAACAATTATCGACCTGGTCCATTAACATGGTACCCATGTCACTATTTTCTCCAGTTTACCTTCCTTAGCTCTATCCTCATTCCCACAGAGTTGTCTTTTGACCAATCTATTACTATCTATATCTCCTACAATCATTATCCTAAGCCTTATTATTGAGATTGTTCCCTTTCCTTGCTTAGGTACGCTGAGGCCAGTTGTAGCCTCCTACTGCTGTTCCAGATGAGATCAGCTAGCTCAGCACCAATGAAAGACTGAACCTTGAGCCTTCTGGCTTGTATGGCTCAGTCAGTTACACTCTGCATTTATTATCTGAGCCACTAAGATCAGCATCTTTTATGCTGTGTACTCTGCACTCAGGAGTTGAAAGACTTTGTTTGAGAGCATAACGGTTCAGAAATTGCAAGTTTCAACATGTTCAGGTGCCGAGATAAAATGGACAGATCAGCTCAGATGTTGCTGTAGTACAATTCGTTTTTCACTAGAGGCTACTACAGAGCTAAATAAATTCTATATTCCCCCGTTGTGGCAGGAATCAGACACTGTAACCTCCACATATCACTTGCTTTCCAATGGTTCTTTAGATAATAACCACATTTTTTCAGCAACTTCTGGCATAAATGGAAATTTCAACTACTTTAGCAGCATAACAGGAATTGATTTTCCAATCGCATCCCTATGCCCCACCTGATTTTTAAAATTTACTTTAATGTGGTGCAACATGTTTTTATTTTATGGGTGTGCTGTGTGGAGCCTCTGTTAGCTGAACTCAGCCAGGGTGTCACTATGGGTGCTACAACCGACCTCAGAGGCCCTGAGCTATGGGGTGCAAATTAGCCAGAGCTCTTGCTCCTGAGCAGTACCCAATGACTCGCTGGAAAGAGTTTACAATTATATAGCATCTTCAACATCGTAATATGCGCTAAGCTGCTTCACAGTTGGAGTTCAGACTCGAGCAGGAGTAGAAGGGAAGTCAGTGAAAAGGGAGGCTTTTGAAATGAGAAAGGTTGTAGGAAAGTGGAAAGGTTTAGGAAAAGAGTTGCAGAGTGTGGGGAGAGAAGGCTGAATAATCTGTCACTGATGGCAAGGCAGGGAAATGGGGAAAACACAGTACAGCAGCAGTGGAAAAGTGGAGCTTTTCAGTTGGAGGAGGTTGCAGAGGTAGGGACACCATGGAGGGGCCTGAAAATGAAGACACAGATTTTGAGGTTGATGCCCTAAACAATGGGGAGCCAATGGATGTGAGGAGATAGTTGAGCGGTAGTTAGGGTGAAAAGGATACATCCAGCAGCGTTCTGGGTGAGTTGGAGTTTGCGTTGGCTGGTGCTCAGAAGGCCACCAAGGTGGGGTTTGGAAAAGTCTGACAAAGGGTTGCAAGCAGCAGTGGGGGTGAAGTAGGGACAGAGGCAGGTGATGCTTTGGAGGTGAAAAGATCAAATTGTGATCCTTATCCCCCCTCCCCGTGGTAAAATGCCGTGCCAACACTCACTGCCTCGGGTGACATACCAATGGGCACACAGCATGCATGGTACATACTTCGGTATGAAGAGGAGAGGAGAGGCAAATAATGGCAAAACAATTTTTTTTTAAAAAGATCTTTCTAACAAGAAATGTTTGGGATTAAAAATTCAGAAATACGTACATCAAGCTGTGTAGTACCAACAGGCTAGATGCTCCTTTTAAGCACTGTTTCAAAATTTGGTCCATGCGCATTCAAAGTCCTTCTCTTACTGAAAGCAATATACAGGAAACTCTTTATTAACCGGCACCCAAATATCCGGAAATCTCTCTTAACCGGCAAAATTCTTGAGTAGGTAACCGGGGTTTTCCTTCATCTCTCGTTTAAAATTAACTTTAAAAAAAACCCCGAGGCGTTTGCCTTGTATCGGAGCGTGTAGATTGGGAGGGGAATGTGCAGCCCGGGTAGGCAGCGGACACGACAGATGGTCAGCTGGCGGTCCCCGGGGAGACGGAGCTCCGAATGCAGGCGCATGTCAGTGTGTACGGGGCTCTCATACGTTGGGAGATATAACTCTCCATTATCCGGACTTTTTGATTAACCGGCACCACGCCGGTCCCGTCGGTGCCGGTTAATAAAGAGTTTCCTGTAACACTTTCATACACACGTTCATGTTCCCAGAGATTCAAATATCTACCACCCAGGATGGCAAGTCACTTGTCCATGGCACACAATTTAAAAGTTAGGGAAGATAGGAATAAAAAGAGCAGTCCGCTGAAGCAGGCAGTGTTAATGAGTTCGAGACTAGATGAGAGAAGGGATTAAAGGATATGGCGAGAAGTTGGGCAGGTGACCTTCGTCTGTGAAAAAAGGACAGACTTGTTGGTCCTAATACATCTTCCTGTTCCTAAACATTCTCACTTTTCCTGCTTTGTGAGGTTTAGCACTGCCTCCCAGAGTTTCAAACATCTGCGTGGATTTGCAGATTTACAAACTGGACAACAAATATTGGGTTATTTGTATAGTGCTCACCTGCCTATGACCATCATCCTTCTTTCGTGGCTTCCTCCAGAGCTAGAAATGAGCAGCTCCTTTAGTTGGGGAATATTCCTCCTATCAAGTTCAGCATAGATAAACAAATTGAAAGTGAAGATATATTCAATATGTCTGCATAATTTAACTGAATTAGTCAGAAATATTTAAAAAAGTGCTGGAAAAGCACATCAAATCAACCTGGAAGATTTAGATGTGCGGTGCCATTGAAATGGAACTAGATGACAATTAGCAGCTTTGCAGTGAATAGACTCTGCTATTTCCGAAGTTCACTTCCTTTATTTCTCCCACCTAGTGCCGAGACTGGTGATAATATAATTACAGTTCAGAGGGTTTTGCTCTGTTATCCTGTGATAAACCTCTCTGACTCTTTCTTTCCATGTGATGACACACTGACTGAATTTGCATAACCTTTCAAGTAGCTAATTACCCCACCTCCACTCCCCCAGTCAAAAACAGCAAGGAGGAATTTTATGGGAAACAAAAACAAAGCTCATCGGCAAATATAGGAAAAGTTATAAATGCTGCAGATGATCAGTGACCTTTGGTGTGGTGCCCACTCACAATGAATGTGAGCCTATACTCGGCTTAACTCTCCAGCACGCCCTTACTCAAGAAAAGTCAATCTCTGGGCTCTCAGGATATGGCAGAAGTGTTAAATGGCTACTTTGCACCAGTCTTTACTACTAAAAATGATGCTGCCTTACCAATAATACAACATAGGGTTGATGATAAAAATGAAAGTATCAAAGTGGATGCGGATACATTCCTGGCTAGAATAAGAGATCTCAAAACCACTCAGGCTGCTGGCCCTTACAGCATTCTCCCGAGGGTGTGCTAAGGAATGGGGGTTGTGCTGTGCAAGCCCCTTGCTCATAAATTTAAGAGCTTACTGGGGCTCCTGATTGTTCCCCTGAACTGGAGAGAGGCTCATGTGGTAAAATGAGCAATACAGGCTCATTTGATTATAGGCAAGTTGGTAAAGGGATCATTAGAGATACACTGTACCATCAGCTTGACTGAGATGGAGTTATTCAAAAGTCTCAACATGGCTTCTGGAAAAAAGATCCTGTCTCACTAACCTGACTGCATTTTCTGAAGAAGTTACTAAGTTGGTGGATGTCGGAAATCCGGTCAACACTGTCCATCTTGATTATCAAAATGCCTTTGAAAAGTGTTGCATGAAAGACTGCTAAATAAGGCAGATTCCTGTGGGATTGGCAGGCAGGTCTTGCGTTGAATAAGGAATTGGCTACATGCCTGTAAACAGAAGATAGTTATTAATGGTAATGGTTCTGTGAGGGGACATACACTGGTGGAATACCGCAAGAAACTCTGTTGTGGTCATTGTCTTCAACATCTTTATCAATGAACTGGATGAAGGTGTCGGTGGAAATGTCCATAAGTTTGCAGAAGATACAAAGATATGTGCGAGTGTAAGGTCCCTAGATTAGAAAGTAGATTGCAGCAGCTCTAGATGGGATGGGCAAATGGGCCCGTGTCAGGTATAGGAACAGCAGTAGGCCATTCAGCCCCTTGAGCCTATTCCGCCATTCAATTAGATCATGGCTGCTCTGTATCTTAACTCCATTTACTGTGCTGTACTATTCTATGATTCTATTCTATTATGATGCGGAGATGCCGGTGTTGGACTGGGGTGGACAAAATTGAGAGGTCGCACAACACCAGGTTATAGTCCAACAGTTTTATTTGAAATCACAAGCTTTCGGAGTTACTACTCCTTCGTCGGGTGAAGTAACCCGACGAAGGAGTAGTAACTCCGAAAGCTTGTGATTTCAAATAAAACTGTTGGACTATAACCTGGTGTTGTGCGACCTCTCAATTCTATTCTATTACCCCTTGATTTCATATCCCTTAATAGCCTTGCATAACAAAAATCTATATCTTTTAATATAGATAAATATAGCATTATGCGCTTGTTATGGGGCAATACCACCAGCGGGGCCCACATGCGCCCTTGAGGAGGCTGGTATGCCATTTATGCTGTTTTTCCGGGATTTCTGTGGCTCCTCCGCCAGCGGGTGTAATTTGGTCAAGCTGCAGTGTATCTGGTGCAATTTGATCATAACAGTGTAAGACACGGCATTCAGATTTCAGCAGGATGCTGTGAATTGGATTGTAACAAATTCCAATGCTCCACATATTGCATCAACTCCCAAAAATTCAAATTAAGTTAATTGTTTTGTTTTATAACAATTAGTATGACCTCATAGATTCCCAATAATTGTCTGGTAGCTATCTATTACCCTGTCTGGAAGCTCAGGTCCCAGTTTGCCCACTCACTTAAGCAAATCTCTCGCTGAGAAATTCTTAAAGCTCAAGGTGAATTTGCTGCTACCACTGGAATTTATAAATGAGAAAGAGCACCCCATTAGAGCATTTAAACACAAGTTCAAACACATCTCACTGCCTGTATGTACTCTCAGTGTGAATGTCTGATCAGCCTACCTCACAGCTCTTCCCATAAAGATGTACAAAACTGATGTTGTTAGGAGCAATATTAATCTTGTGTTGTTTACATTTACATCTGTCAAATATGGGCACCTTAAGTTCTTTCAGCAATATGCAGATTCTCCTGAAAAGCAGCCAATCGTTGCCACAAGCCTGCGGTTACTGGTTGGAATAAGGATTGATTCAGGAACAGAAATATAGGAAAGCCTGAGGGCTTAACTCTACACATACCTGAGTCCCCAGGCCCATCTGTTAATTCCAAAGCACACAGCTGAAAAGCAGAAGGACCCTGTCAGCAGCCGCTCTGCATTCTTCTTATGTACTTCACCTCATTCTGGTTTTAAGTCCAGTATTAAAGCAAATCATTACTAAAAAAAAATGACAGCTTCAAAATTAATTGTGTAACTGGGTTTTAGAATCGTCACATTTTGCAGTGGAGATCGAATCTTGTGAACTACACATTTAGTTGCCTAATATCGGCCTCTGCTCCCCTCCCCTATCCCATGACTTTGTCACTATTCATTAAACAGTGATTATACACATGTACTTTATGGTGTCTGTAACACTGCCCTGACATCGCCACACCCAGCAAATCAGATGTGTCTTTTAGAAAAACCTAGATGGAGGCCCAAGGCCCATAGTCCAGGGTATGACCAACGTTGAAAAGAGTTGGAGAGAAGACAATGGGGGGAGAGGGGTTTAACAAGTTAGTTGGTAGTGGAGAAAAGAAGCCGGGGGTTATCTTTACTTGCCTGAATGATCCTATAGTGGACAATTTTGGCAGAGAAGAGTGAGGTCTGGTAGCACTTGATGCCTTCTAGCCCGATCTTCAGATGGATGGCTAACCCAGTTGTGCACCAGATATGTTCAAGTCTGTGGACTTGGGGAAGCAAAGATGGCGAACGTGGGTGGTGACGGACACAGGAAGTGGTTGGCGATGACCTTGTCTGTCATAGAGACCATGGGAATAGGGAGGCCATGGGATATGGCAAGGTCAAAGGGTGGCATGAATATAGGTAGCAGGGTTTATATGGAGATAGAGAGGTTTAGGGAGGACAGGTAAGTGAATGAGCAATGATTAGCTTCCTTGATGGCCTAGTCATTAAAAGCGTTCGAGTATAGTTCTGAACAGATGCCAAATTCAAATCCTGGTCTACGTTCAATTAGCTGTTCTCAGCCCGGACAGCAGTCAGGTGCAACAAGTGGCCTCAGCACTCTGGGCTTGGAAACGTTGTGGGGGGGGAATTAACAAGAGTTCACATTCCCAATCAGTAACCAGTGACCGCTGCTGGAAAGTGCACATTTGTAGATGTTAAGTGAAAATAGGATTGAGCTTGGCTATAGAATTATTGGCGTGATCATAGCCTGCTGATACTGTCTTGGCTGGGTTACATAAGAAGATTGGCCACTTAGGTGTGGTACGAGAGTGCAGTCAGCTCCTGTGGAACCATAACACATGAGTCACCACTTTCAGGAGAGAAAAGGTGAAAGTTTTAATTTATCTGTGTATATTTTCTATATTATTTCTTCTTTTCTCCATTGTGCCACACAGTGCTTCTCACCTGCGGGCCAGTTAGAGTGAGCTCCTGTGTTGTTTTATAACCACCATTATATGGGCAACATTTTAAATACATACACTTGTGTTGTCATGTCTGATTAAATAGGCCTGAACCCAAATTATATTTAGAGACAGAGTATATGATTAACCTACACGTAACCTATGACACCTCTTATACCCTGCTAGCAAATTTTTCAGCAGGTATTCTTGAATTTGCTGATTCAATCAACCCCCAAAGTCTCCATTGGCTGCCCATTCCCTACTTTCACCACACTCTGCATAAAGTAGTTAAATCTAAACTATGTTGTAGAACCTGTGACTATGTTAAATGTATCTTGTCAATATCCTTTAACACCTTGAATACTTCAATAAGGTCATCCCTGCGCCTTCTCTTCTCCTCATAACTCAGGTGCTTAATCCCAGCTGTTAATTTAGTTGTCCTGTGCTGTGCCCTCTCCAACGCCTGGGTATCATTCTAATAATATAGCGACCAGAATTGGTGGGGCTGGACCTCTGTTCCGTACAAACTCAGAGTCACTTCCTGAAATTTGTGCTCTACTCCTCCGGTTACATATCACAGAATACTATTTGTTCCCTTTACTGTTGTTGCACACTGATGGCTTCAATATTCTAACCACCAAACAGCCTCTCTGTGTTGTGATCTTGTGAATACATATACCAACAAAGGTCATGGTTAGTTCCAAAGTAACATTCATTCTGCCCTTCCCCAAAGATATGTCTATGATTGTGCCAGTTTTCCACATCACACCACTCATGCTGCAGCCTTTGAGTATGATTAGCACAGAAATAGGGGAAACCTAACTGTACAAAATGGAAGATGGTCATCATACTATCCATCAGGGTTAGATTTGAACCCCAGGGAGCGGGGTCACAGACATTAAAGGACAATGTCTAATCCACTGCACCATCTAGACCCCTCACACAAAGGAGGAGGAGGCAGGTTACTAAGCCACTTCACTTCTTTAGGAAATGGTTCGCGGCACTAGTGGGCCCAAAGAAAGGGAAGATAATGATCAGCTGAATTAAGAAACCCAGAAATATGATCACCTGTCCCTGAAACCAATTCATAAGGTTTGCACGATTCAACTTTATTAACTTTTGAAAAGCACAATTGAGACTATTGTAGCAGTGACCATCTTGACTGTGACTTGAGTAGGACCCAATTCAGGTTTTGAAACTGCTCTCTTTGTGCGATTCTGATAATGGTTTCTTCTTTCTATTCTGGGAAAGGTAGAGTTTCTACTACATGACAAAGGAATAGGCAGGCTTTACAAAATGATTTCTGCCTGTGAAACCTAACCCACACAAAGAGCCTGACAAGGGCCAGCGGCCAATGACGATTGATCCAGTAGCAGGTGACAGGCCAGTGCCCATGGATGAGTCAAGCATGAGTCAGTGCCTCCGGAGAGGAGGAAAGAAAATTGAGGGGAATAAATGAGCTGTTTCAATGCTGTGCATTTTGCAATGCTTTATTTTGTCACTTGGATTGCAGTATATTTTCTCTGCTCATTGAGGCCACATGGTTTCACTGAACCTAGCACTTCCTGTGCCTGCTGTCTAGGACCTCTTTTCCTACTTGAACATTGGGTCGGTGAACAAACTGATATGATGATGCTACCAACGCAGTATTGACATAAATCAGCTGAATGCAAAAGTTCAGGCGAGAAGTTAAAATTGCAATCATACTGGTGCCAGAAGTGACGTCAAAATGAAGGCACAGCTGATAGAAACTGAGCACAGGTCGCAGGTTCTTCCAATCTCTGGGAAATGCCTGAAAGTCTGTTATGGCAATGAAATCAGGCAAGATAAACAATTATGTTTCCTTCAAGCTTTTTAATTACAATAGTATAATTTGTGGTCATTTAGGCAACTAGGGACCAAGACTGTCAGTGAGGGATAAAAATAAAACCTACTGCCGAGCAGTCAGAACAACTGTAGAAGATCGTCAGACAATTCAGCTCAGCAACACATCCAAACTGCACAATGGACAACGCTTCCGGCTTGGTTCAGGCCAGTCAATTACATAAGAATATAAGAAATTGGAGCAGGAGTCGGCCATCTGACCCTTTGAGCCGGCTCCGCCATTCAACAAGATGGGGCCGAAAATTGATCCCGGTGCGCGAGAGTACGCACTGCGTACTCTCGCGTATTCCCACTCCAATTGCCGGTTTTCTGCATGCCCTGCGCATGCGCTGAAAACCGGCAATTGCTCTTCTGAAAAGGGGGCGGGGCCTGGGTGCATCGCGTGCGCGCTACAGGCTGCGCGCACGCTGTGCACTTTATGCTTTGGACGCGCAGGTAAGTAGGGAAGATTTTGGAAATGTAAAAAGGAGTAGTAAGACCCGCTTTTAAGAAGGTAAGTAGTGAATTAAGTATTTTTTTGAATTTTTTTTTACAGGTATATCTTTTTTAGAGACTTTAAAGACAGGTACGTTTATTTTTATAACTTTTTAAAAGATTTTAAATTTTTTCAAAAATTTAATTTTTTATTTAAAATGGTTAATTTAATTAACTATACTTATTTTATTAATGTGATGGTTTTTTTTTTAATTTAATTGAGGTTTAGCTGTTATTTTGGGGGGGTGTAAGATTCATAGATTTCACAGCCATGCTGTGAGACTTATGAATGGAAGATGGTGTGCTGCCATTGGCTCTAACTGAGTCACGTGATCCCACAGCTCGCACGAATTCACTACGCCGCTGGGATACGCAAGCCCAGCACAGCTGATGTCTGGAACATCAAGTTCGTGCGAGCTGGATCTGAAAAAGCATAAGCGAGGTGAGACATCGCGGGGAAGGCTTACCCCCGCGGGAACAGAGCGAGATCAATTTCTGGGCCCATGGCTCATCTTCTACCTCAACTCCACCTTCCCGCACTATCCCCATGTCCCTTAATTCCCTTCGTTCCCAAAAATATATCGACCTCTGTCTTGAATATACTCAACAACTGAGCATCCACAGCTCTCTGGGGCAGAGAATTCCAAAGATTCACAACCTTCTGAGTGATGAAATTTCTCCTCATCTCAGTCCTAAATGGCCTACCCCATATTCTGTGACTGTGACCTCGTGTTCTAGATTCCCCAGCCAGGGGAAACATTTTCCCAGCATTAGCCCTGTCAAGCCCCTTAAGAATTTCATATGTTTCAATTAGATCACCTCTCATTCTTCTAAACTCGAAGGAATATAGGCCTAGTCTACTCAATCTCTCCTCATAGGGCAATCCCCTCATCCCAGGAACCAGTCTAGTAAACCTTCGCTGCACTCCCTCTAAGGCAAGTATGTATTTCCTTAGGTAAGGAGACCAGAACTGTACACAGTACTCCAGGTGTGGCCTCACCAATGCCCTGTATAATTGTATTAAGACTTCTTTATTCTTATACTCTAATCAAAAGCTAACATACCATTTGCTTTCCTAATTGCTTGCTGTACCTGCATGTTAACTTTTTGTGATTCATTTACAAGGACACCCAGGTCCCTCTGAGTACAAACATTTCCCAGTCTCTCACCATTCAAAAAATATTCTGCTTTTTTATTTTTCCTACCAAAGTGGATAACTTCACACTTCCCCACACTGTATTCCATTTGCCATGTTCTTGCCCACTCGGTCAACCTGTCTATATCTCTCTGTAGCCTCTTTGCGTCTAACCTCACAACTTACTTTCCCACCTAACTTTGTATCATCAGCAAACTTGGATACGTTACACTCAGACCCTTCATCCAAGTCATTAATATAGATTGTAAATAGCTGAGGCCCAAGCACTGATCCTTGCGGTACCCCGCTTGTTACAGCCTGCCAACCTGAAAAAGTCCCATTTATTCCTACTCTGTCTTCTGCCCATTAACCAATCCTCAATCCATGCTAATATATTATCCCCAATACCATGAGTCCTAATTTTGTATAATAACCTCTTGTGTGGCACCTTATCAAATGTTTTTCGAAAATCCAAATACACTACATCCACTGGTTCCCCCTTATCCATCCTACTAGTTACATCTTCAAAACACTAACAGATTTGCCAAACACGATTTCCCTTTCATAAAACCATGTTGACTCTGCCTAATCATATTATGATTTTCTAAGTGTCCTGTTACCACGTCCCTAATAATAGATTCTAGCATTTTGCCTACTACTGATGTCAGGCTAACTGGCCTATAGTTCCCCGCTTTTTTCTCTTCCTCCTTTCTTAAATAGCGGGGATATGTTTGCTACCTTCCAATCCTTCGGGACTGTTCTAGAATATAGGGAATTCTGGAAGATTAATACCAGTGCATCTGCTATCTCTGCAGCTACCTCTTTTAAAATCCTAGGATGCAGGTTGTCAGGTCCAGGGGATTTGTCGCCACTTAGTCTTATTCATTTCTCCAGTACTATGTCTTTACTTATACTAATTTCTTTCAGTTCCTCATTCGCTTGAGACCCTTGGTTCCCTATTATGTCCGTAATGTTTTTTGTGTCTTCTACCGTGAAGACAGATACAAAGTTTAATGTCTCTGCCATTTCCTTATTGCCCATTATAATTTCTCCTGTCTCTGCCTCTGACGGGCCCACGTTTACTTTCAATAATCTCTTCCTATTTACATACCTGTAGAAATGTTTACAATCTGTTTTTATGTTTCTTGCTAATTTACTCTCATATTCTTTTTTCTCTTTCCTCATCAATTTCTTGGTCCTCCTTTGCTGAAATCTAAAATCCTCCCAATCCTCAGGCTTACTACTCTTTTTGGCAACATTATAAGCCTCTTCCTTTGATCTAATACTGTCTTTAACTTCTCGTTAGCCACGGTTGGACCACTTTTCCTGTGGGGTTTTTGTGCCTTAAAGGAATGTATATTTGTTGTAAATTATGTATTAATTCTTTAAATGCTAGCCATTGCTTGTCCACGATCATATCTTTTAATGTAGTTTCTCAATCTACCTTAGCCAACTCGCCCCTCATACCTACGTAGTTTGCTTTGTTTAGATTTAAGACCCTAGTTTCGGATTTAACTAAATCACTTTCTGTCTGTGCAAGCTCTAAATAAAAAACAGATGGGAGTCCAGGTTTGAATTCCTCTCCAAGGGCAGGCAAGTGGGCTGAAGCAAGCTCCTATATATTTCAGCTCAGAAGCAGGAAGCTTTGGGGATTATTTTATTGAACAAGGAAACAAACACTTGAATGTCAGCTGAGCATCCACTTTGTCACTGAGCGACAGGAGGGAATTTGGATTTAAATGGTATAGATTTGGTCCCTCAATGGGATCTCCGTTCTAGCTCCAAAGTATCAAAACATCATGCTGTGCATTAATCTTCATCATTTGGGTCAATTAAAAGGGTTGTCTGGACAACCACATCTCTGGGTGTACCTGCCAGGAACTACATCACTTAGAATTGTTCCCAGTCTGCAGTGTCATTCTGTTGTGCAATGCATTTCTACATCTAGTTCCATTCTTATCTATCCAGTCATAGCCAGAAAATCATCTGTAATGGCTTCTCTTCCTGCTTCCGCATTGGTACCTCTGGAGGCCCCCAAGGATCTATCGTTGGACCCCTGCTATATCTCATCTACATGTTGTCCCTCGGCGATATCATCTGAAAACACAATGTCAGGTTCCACGTGTACGCTGACGACACCCAGCTCTACCTCACCACCACCTCTCTCAACCCCTCCACTGTTTTTGATTTGTCACACTGCTTGTTCGACATCCAGTACTGGATGAACAGAAATTTCCTCCAACTAAATATTGGGAAGACCAAAGCCATTGTCTTCAGGCCCTGCCACAAACTCTGTTCCCTAGCCACTAACTCCATCCCTCTCCCTGGCAACTGTGAGGCTGAACCAGACCGTTCGCAACCTTGGTTTTGTATCTGAACCTGAGATGAGCTACCAACCACATATCCGCTCCATCACCAAGGCCACCTACTTCCGTAACGTCGCCCATCTCCGCCCCGCCTCAGCTCATCTGCTGCTGAAACCCTCATCCATGCCTTTGGTATGTCCAGACTTGACTATTCTAATGTTCTCCTGGTCGGACTCCCACCTTCCACCCTCCAAAAACTTGAGCTCATCAAAAACTCTGTTGCCCGTAACCTAATATGCACCAAGTCCCGTTCACCCATGACCCCTGTGCTCGCTGACATACATTGGCTCCCGGTCCTGCAACACCTCGATTTTGAAATTCTCATCCTTGTTTTCAAATCCCTCCATGGCCTCACCCCTCCCTATCTCTGTAAACTCCTCCAGCTGTACAACCCTCCGAGCTCTCTGCGCTCCTCCAATTCTGGCCTTTTGCGCATCCCCGCTTTTAATCACTCCACCATTGGTGGCCGTGCCTTCAGCTGCCTAGGGCCTAAGCTCTGGAATTCCCTCCCTGAACCTCTCTTTCCTCCTTTAAGACGTTCCTTAAAACCTACCTCTTTGACCAAGCTTTTGGTCACCTGCCCTAATATCTCCTTATGTGGCTCGGCGTCAAATTTTGGTTGAAGGCACTATATAAATGCAAGTTGTTGTTGTTGTCTGCATTGCTCGAATCCATGAATCTACACTGTTTAAAAACATACCATCTTTTTTGCACACCCAGCAAAATTATATTTAATCCATTATTTTTAATTTTCTCCATATCATCAATTTTGGATTGCTCCTCTGAACTTTCTTCTCTTGCTCCTTATACTAGTGTTGGCACTAAATAGCTGACAATGCACCAGAAACAATCACAAGTAGGGTTGAAAAAGTCCGGGAATTTTTAAAAGAGGAAACTTTCCATGGGAATTTTCAGGAATTTATGGGAATTTTGGTTTTTTTTGCACACTGATGGTTTTTGTCTCTGACCCTTATATTATCTTTGTCATCAAAATAGACATACTGTTCCATACAAATAAAAACAGGCTTTCAAAACTTTATTTAGGTTATAATTTTGAACTTTATTGAACCCCCACAAAAAAGACCCATCTAAAATAAAATAAAAAGAGCGTCAGCTTATTTAGCCTGTAATTTGTTCTTATTTTGTCCCTTTGAGTCTTCTACTCATGAGTCTTCCGAGTCTTCTACTCATTATTGCTCCTCCTGATTCTCTGACTCTGGCTCTGACGTGTCCATTTCCTCCTCTGTGTCACTGTCTAGCTGTGTGGTGGACACTTCTGTATCTGGTTCAATAAGTTGTAGGTTCGCCCGGATAGCCACCAGTTTCTCCACTCTCTTGTTAGTCAACCCGTTGCGCACCTTTGTATGCGTATTCCCAAAAAGTGACCAGTTTCGTTCAGAGGCCGCTGATGAAGGTGGGATTTGGAGTATCACCGATGCAATGGGTGACAGGGCCTCAGATGCACAAAGTCCCTTCCACCAGGTATGTGCACTGATATGCTGGCATGATTCCCATATCCCGTCCCCATTCCAAAGACCTTGCTTGGTAGAGAACTTTGCCAGACTTCCCAGAACTTTGCCCACGTCCAGATTGAGGTGGCGTGAGAGGGTAGAAATCACACTGTAAGCGCTGTTGATCTGTTCTCCAGAAAGTATTGGTCTCCCAACATGCTTTGGGCCCAGCATGTATGCTGCAGCATGAACCGGCTTGACACAAAATTCTTGACGCATCTGTATGAATTGAACAATTGCCTTTTCCTCTGCTTTGAGCAGTAGGGATGTGGGTAGGGCAATGCTGATTTGTTCTTTTAAATCAGCAAAAAGCCTGAGAACATCTGACAAGACAGTGTCATCTCCTTCAATCTGAGCAATTGCAGATGCTACTGGTGAGAGTAGTTTAGGGCTGCTAACCACTCTCTCCCAAAACACATCATCCAGCAGTATTTTCTTGATGGTGGTTTCCATATCCCCAGACTGGGATATTGCCATTTCTTGCAGCGACTCCTTACCCTCCAGAAGGCTGTTGTACATTATGACAACGCCACCCCATCTAGTGTTGCTGGGCAGCTTCAGTGTGGTGTTCTTGTTCTTTGTTGTTTGCTTGGAGTTGTAGGTTGCTGCAACTACCTGTTTTCCCCTGACATACTTAACAACTTGCTTGGCTCTCTTGTACAGTGTTTCCATGGTTCTCAAACCCATGATGTCCTTGAGGAGCAGGTTGAGCCCATGAGCTGCGCACCCAATAGATGTAATATGAGGGTAGGCCTCCTCCACTTGAGCCCAAGCAGCCTTCATATTCGCATCATTATCAGTAACTACTGCAAAGACCTTTTGTGATCCAAGATCGTTGATGACCGCTTTCAGCTCATCAGCAATGTATGTGCCTGTGTGTCTGATGTCCTTCGTGTCTGTGCTCTTGAAGAACACTGGAAGAGGAGTGGAGACGATGTAGTTTATGATGCCCTCCCCTCGTACATTTGACCACCCATCTGAGATAACTGCAACACAGTCTGCCATCTCTATTGTTTCTCTGAGCTTTCCTTGGACTCTGTTATACTCAGCCTCCAGCAAATAAGTAGACAAAGCATGTCTGGTGGGAGGACAGTATGCAGGGCAAATAACATTGAAAAATCTCTTCCAGTACACATTGGCTGTGAGCATGAGGGGTGAGCCTGTCACATATACAGCTCGAGCAAGGCACTCATCTGCACTCTTCTGGCTATGGTTATCCATTGTATCAAAGAACCTTCCAAGTGGGCCAGGAGTTGTTGATGATAAGGAGCCTGATGCTGAATGTGAACCATTATCTTCTTGAATGGAAGCAGAGGAACTCTGGGCTGACTGCTGTGAGCTTTGAGTGAAGTTGTTGCATTTGGATAAATGCTGCTGCATCTTTGTGGCATTCTTTACATATGGCTTTGTACAGTGTTTGCACATGTACACAGTCTTTCCATCTTTAATGCCTGGGGTAAAATGCTTCCACACATCCGACGGTAAACGTGGCATTGTTCTAGGCAGAGAAATAAAGGGCATTCGTCAGTGTCAAACTGCGGTCGATCAGCACGATTGCAACAGGCCAGGGTGAGTAAATTTTTCCTGATGCGCCATGTGACGCTACATCACCAATAGAGGGAGCTAATCGCTCATCCACTCATCCAACCAATCAGGACACATTCGTTCACAGTCACACACAAAACTTGTAATTATTAAAACAAGCCAAGTAAGAAGATAAACATATATTGATTAAGAAATTCCTTAATAATTAAGATTCCATCTCTGTTAGTAATTTTAAGAGAGGACCTGTGAAAAAAAGAAAGACAAAAAAAAACAATATTATGCTAGTATGTGCTTTTTTGGGCAAAATTCCCAAGCTAAACTTCCCGTGGAAAATTTCCGGAAATTTCCCAGAAACTTTCCACCCCTTTGCAACCCTAATCACAAGTACTCAAATTGACATCAAACTTTACAACACAAAGCCTTTCCACCATCTACAAGGCACAAGTAAGGAGTGTGATGGAATACTCTCCACTTGCCTGGATGAGTGCAGCTCCAACAACACTCAAGAAGCTCGACACCATCCAGGAAAAAGCAGCCCGCTTGACTGGCACCCCATCCACCACCTTAAACATTCACTCCCTCCACCACCGGCGCACCGTGGCTGCAGTGTGTACCATCTACAAGATGCACTGCAGCAACTCGTCAAGGCTTCTTCGGCAGCACCTCCCAAACCCGCGACCTCTTCCACCTAGAAGGACAAGGGCAGCAGGCGCATGGGAACACCACCACCTCCAAGTTCCCCTTCAAGTCACACACTATCCTGACTTGGAAGTATATCGCCATTCCTTCATCGTCGCTGGGTCAAAATCCTGGAACTCCCTCCCTAACAGCACTGTGGGAGTACCTTCACCGCACGGACTGCAGCGGTTCAAGGCGGCGGCTCACCACCACCTTCTCAAGGGCAATTAGGGATGGGCAATAAATGCTGGCCTTGCCTGCGACGCCCAGATCCCATGAACGAATAAAAAAAAGTCTTCTGGACTATGTTAAACGATACGACAGAAGGCAGAAAATCTCATTGATATTGAAGATCCAACAAACAACAAGGGAGTACACAATGCACATTCTACACAATCCAAAGGACAGTTCAATTAGCGTGGATGAGGTCAGGCATGTGGGTTTCGCAGGGATTAGGGCATGCAGAGCAGGAAACACATCTTTGTGGAATTCTTCAGCATATGAACCAAAGATTTTCTCTAATATTCTTCTTCGGCTCCTTCAGACAGCCAGGAGTGACTAATCCTTGCAGAGCCAGGCTTGCATGTTACTGAGCTGCTTTTTGTGTTCTTCCACAAAGTTCAGTGAAATCAATCCTCCAAACCATAAGCACATTTACAAAGCTGGTGCTTTAAATGTGAGCTTCCTTTGCCAAGTCTGGTATCTAAATTCCAGCCACATCTACATTCAAATACTTACCGTGACAAACTAAAGCTTGTGTAAAAGTGCAGTTTTGGACACATAGCGTGAATTATAAACTACAATAACAACTAGCAGTTGTACAACACCTTGAACATAGAAAAATATCCCAAGACATTTTATAGAGGCGCATCCAGAAAACAAACTGGCAGTGAGTCAAAGAAGGCGATATTAGGAGGGGTGGCCAAAAGCTTGGTCAAAGAGTTGGAGAGGCAGTAGGGATTAGGGACAGAAATCCAGAGCGTGAAGTCGAGGTGGCTAAAGGCACGGCCATCAATGGCGGAGCACTGGGAGGGTGGAAGCACAAGAGGCCGGAGTTGGAAGAAAAGATAGCTCGAGAAGTTGTAGTGCTAGAGAAGGCTACAAAGATAGGGAGGGGCAAGGCCATGAAGAGATTTAAGCACAAGGATAAAAATGTTTAATTTTTGAGGCACTGGGGGGGCGGGAAACGGGAAGCAATGTATGTCAGCAAGGACGGAGTGATGGGTGAGTGGGATTGGATACAGGCAGTAAAGTTTTGGATGAGCTGAAGGTTAGAGGGTGGAGGATGGGAGGCCAGCCAGGAGAGCATTGGAATAGTCGGGTCTGAGGGTGACAAAAGCATGGATGAGGGTTGCAGTGGCAGATAAGCTTGTGTGGATGGAAGTAGGCGGTCTTTGGATATTGGGCCAGAAGCTCAGCTCAAGATGGAACAGATGAGGTTTAAAACAATCTAGTTCAGTGACCGGGGAAGAGGATGGAATCAGTAGCAAGGGTACGGAATCTGTGGCAGGGGCTGAAGACAATGGCTTTGGTCTTCCCAATGTTTAACTGGAAGAAATTGTAGCTCAAGCAGTTTAAGAACACAGAAGTAGTGGAGGAGTCTAGAGAAGTTGTGGAGAGGTAGAGCTGGGTGTGGTCAGTGTACATGTGCTAGCTGATCCCATGTCTGGCGATGATGTTGCCATGGGGCAATGGATGGATGAATGGTTCAAGGACTGCTTAGTGCAAAGGGGGGAGGGGGGGGGGTCCTGGTGGTAGGAGCAGACTGCAGTATTTAATTTATGTTTTACACTAGGTGAACCTTCGTGATATTAGGGCATCCTTAGCAGCAATGTAAGCGGCTGGTCTGACGATGGGGGCTCCACCTTCATCCTACTCCTCCTCTATGTTCTCCTCATCCAAAGGTGAGTGATGAGCTCCTTCGTCCTCCTCCACCTGCAATCCTCTCTGCTGCACAATGTTGTGCAGGACGCAGCATACTATTATTCATGAGACCCTGACTGGCGGGTACTAAAGGGCACATCCAGATCTATCTCGGCACCTGAAGCACATCTTCAACATTCTGATGGCTTGCTCTATGACACACCTGGTGGTCATGGGGCTCTCGTTGTAGCGCTTGTGCGCATCATTGGTGGGGTTCCTCATAGGTGTCAAGAGCCAAGTTTGAAGTGGGTCTCCCTCATCTCCTATGAGCCAGCTCTTAAGTTTGCTTCCTTGAACGAAAAGGTTCTTGTTTTGACCAAATGATGTAACATGACCTGCCCCCAGTTGCAGCACAGGCCCATGGAAAACCTGGGGCTAGTACACAGGTGATAGCACACTGACCCCCGCTTTCTGTCCCCACTGTGCCCTGCGCCCTAGCACACAAGAGTGTAGTTTCAGCCCCTTAATGCCAAATTAGGGGCGGTTTTGTTTTCTTTAAAAGTCAGAAAACTTCAAGATTTCTGCCTTCATACATTTTGTAATTATCACTGTGGTGTGAGCTCATTTGGTTGTGGTTGATAAAATTAAGAGCAGCTCCTGCCTGCCATAGTTATTAGTCAAGAGATGCACTGTCACATCAGAATCTGACTAGAAACAACAGCCCAGTTCTGGTACCAAAACGTTTTATAAGCATTGGGAAATCTTGGCAAAACATCACGCACATGACATGGTTACAAAACAGCTGGAGGCTATTCTTGCAGTTTCATCGTTGAATAACCTGTAACGTGACCTACAGTTACTTTACATGCAGTGCACGTGATCTTCTGTAGCTAATCGTTACAGAGCCCTCTCTGTCACTCAGTGTTGAATAACCATCATTTTATAATCAAACTTCCCCTCAATATAAAAGTTACATAAAAGGAAAGCTGTTCTTGATTTGCTCAGCACAAAATAAATAGTCATCGACAGACAACAGAAGAAGAGCTGAGAGAAAAACCTAGGCAGCAACAATGTGAGTTTTCTAAAATATAGTGTTCTCTCGATTTACATAACAACAGACACTGTACTTTAAAAAGAAAGAGTAACTCATTGTATGTGAAGTACTTTGAAATGTTTCTGAAAGATGTAATGAGGAGCTGTATAAATGCAAGTCTTTCTTTTTCTTTCTTTTATATAGAAGTGAATAATCTAACACTAAATGTGGTTCAATCACCACAAGTTCTACACAAACTGTTCAAATGCAAAGTTATTTCCAGCAACATTTTGTGCACTGATCTGCGATATACTTAATAAGAATGCATCAAAACTTTACTGCGATACACAAACTAAGTTATTTCGAAACAAGTGATTTTATATTTAAAACTGATAACTCAATGGTGTTATTGTGCCTGCTGAGTGTTTCCAGCATTTTCTGGTGTCATTGTGCCAATATTCAAACCCACCACAGTGACCTGACTGCTGCATCGTTGAGTGCAGGTTCCTTTTAAAGGTCACATTTATCCCAAGTCTTTTCTGTGGAATTCTGTTGAGGTTGGAGTATATTTAATAAAACTTAATTTCCACATAAGCGTGTAATTTCCAGCCTTATATGAACAATGTGGGTGTTTCAGCAGTGATAATTTGTTAGGTGTCTAAAAGAAACGGGTCAGTGTAGTCAGTGCCTTCTTGTTTACTCAGTTCCAGTGTCTCCGCAGTAGAAACTTCACTCTGAACTACCCTAAACTTCATTATTTAAGATTAGTAACTTTAAAAAATAAGACATTTTATCCATGTGTTTTTAATGGTCATTATCTCGATGTTGGGAGACTGGGACTGCAGCGCTCGAAGTGGAAACCTCGCCATCTCCTTTTTTTTGATTTACCAACATGACACCATTTCCTGTTGGGAACACTTGAGGGCAGCACCGCATTTTGCACTCTCAGGGGGGCACTCCTGAGACCCAGGAAAAGCCAGGTCCTGGGCTGCCGGAGCTGCAGAACTTATTGCCACTGATACTGTATCAGTGGTGGACGTAGCACAGCTGTGCTTATGGTACACTAGTGATATAAAAACTGCTTAAGATAAGTACAGAATTACTTCCATTTTTTAAAGCTTTTTTACCGTATCTGTGGTTTTAAGCACTTGAAAGGAGTTAGTCCCAATTTCTTGGCCCAGTGTTGGGAAAGTAGCAGGAAACAGGACCGATCAGGCGAGAGGTCCAATGGTTTGGGGAGGTTGTAGCACAATGAGCAATAGGCCCTCTTCCTATTCTCTGTACATCCTCACTGGTAGCCCCATGCCCTATAAATCTCCTCAGGCTATACCATCTTCACACTTCCCCTGCTCCCTCACAGCCCCTACTGAGCTCCCTCCTGCTACTGCTGCTCTTGTTTTGACCAAAATAATGTAATCATTTGCCACTGTAAACAATGCTTTAGTTACCTGCTGGGTGCACGGTGTACTGTATACTGACTTAAATGACAGTTGTTCCCTGTGACACTTTGAAAGGAAAGCATAGCATAAAAGTTTAACACAGTAGTCACATGTACTGCTACAGCAGTGCTCGTCCTGGAGGTGGTTTGGAGAACTTCTTGCAGGAGCCGACACAGGTCAGCTACTGTTTCCCTGAAGAACCATAACCTTCTGAGGCACAGCTTCTCACACATTCCTAGGAATAAGTCTCTTGGAATAAAACACAGTGCACTGCACCCTCCTGTGACGCAGGCATACCTGTCTCTGCTTCTACTCCTCCACATCCTCCATCCCCTGAAGAGCCAGCAGAATAGCCAATGACATGACCATGATTTGGGTGAATTGGTCTAGTATGAAGTGCAGAAGTTCAAATAAAAACCCAAATTGATTCTCCACTCAAAATGAAACAGAAGACGACCAATTTCACAGCATATCGCAAGGCAAATTCAGCAAACTTAAAACTAAGGTTAAGGTGTGCCCATTTAAAGGTGCTTCTGGTGGCTGTGCACAGAGAGGACAAGTCTTGGCTAAACGTGACCTGCCACCAGATGCAACACAAGCGGTTGCAACAAAAGGAAAATCCCAAGGTGTTTTATAAGTATATTAAGGGCAAGAGGATAACCAGGGAAAGAGTAGGGCCCATTAGGGACCAAAGTGGCAATCTGTGTGTAGAGCCGGAAGATGTAGGTGGGGTTTCAAATGAATATTTTGCATCTGTGTTCACTATGGAGAAGGACGATGTAGGCATAGAAATCAGGCAGGGGGATTGTGATATACTTGAACAAATTAGTATTGAGAGGGAGGAGGTACTAGCGGTTTTAGCGGGCTTAAAAGTGGATAAATCCCTAGGCCCAGACGAGATGTATTCCAGGCTGCTGTGTGAGGCAAGGGAGGAGATTGCAGGGGCTCTGACACAAATTTTCAGAACCTCTCTGGCCACAGGGGAGGTGCCAGAGGACTGGAAGACAGCTAACGTAGTACCATTATTCAAGAAAGGTAGTAGGGATAAACCAGGGAATTACAGGCCAGTGAGCCTAACATCAGTGGTAGGAAATTATTGGAAAAAATTCTGAGGGACAGAATTAGTCTCCACTTGGAGAGGCAAGGA
The DNA here is from genome assembly GCA_030390025.1 of Squalus acanthias. Classification (NCBI taxonomy): domain Eukaryota; kingdom Metazoa; phylum Chordata; class Chondrichthyes; order Squaliformes; family Squalidae; genus Squalus; species Squalus acanthias. The sequence goes on from CM059445.1 coordinate 21,669,577, forward strand.
TTAATCAAGGATAGTCAGCATGGCTTTGTCAGGGGGAGATCATGTCTATCCAATTTGATTGAATTTTGAGAGGGGGTGACTAGATGTGTGGATGAGGGTAGTGCAGTTGATGTAGTCTACATGGACTTCAGTAAGGCTTTTGACAAAGTCCCGCATAGAAACATAGAAGATAGGAGCAGGAGTAGGCCATTCGGCCCCTCGAGCCTGCTCCGCCATTCGATGAGATCATGGCTGATCATCCAAACTCAGTACCCTGTCCCTGCCTTCTCCCCATATCCCTTGATACCTTTAGCCTTAAGAAATATATCTAACTCCTTCTTGAATATATTTACTGACTTGGCCTCAACTGCCTTCTGTGGTAGAGAATTCCACAGGTTCACCACTCTCTGGGTGAAGAAATTCCTCCTCATCTCTGTCCTAAATGGCTTACCCCTTATCTTTAGACTGTGACCTCTTGTTCTGGACTCACCCACCATCGGGAACATCCTTCCTGCATCCAGTCTGTCTAGCCCTGTTAGAATTTTATAAGTTTCAATGAGATCTCCTCTCATTCTTCTAAACTCTAGCAAGTTTAGAATGGGAGACTGGTCAAGAAGGTAAGAGCCCATGGGATCCAGGGCAATTTGGCACATTGGATCCAAAATTGGCTTAGTGGCAGGAGGCAGAGGGTGATGGTCGAAGGTTGTTTTTGTGACTGGAAGCCTGTGTCCAGTGGTGTACCGCAGGGATCGGTGTTGGGTCCCTTGCTGTTTGTAGTGTACATTAATGATTTAGATATGAATGTAGGAGGTATGATCAGTAAGTTCGCAGATGACACGAAAATTGATGGAGTGGTAAATAGCAAGGAGGGAAGCCTCAGGCTACAGGACAATAATGACGGGTTGGTCAGATGGGCAGAACAGTGGCAAATGGAATTTAACCCTGAAAAGTGTGAGGTGATGCATTCTGGGAGGACTAACAAGGCAAGGGAATACACAATGAATGGTAGGACCCTAGGAAGGGCAGAGGATCAGAGGGACCTTGGTGTGCATGTACATAGATCCCTGAAGGCAGCAGGACAGGTAGATAAGGTGGTTAAGAAGGCATATGGGATACTTGCCTTCATTAGCCGAGGCATAGAATATAAGAGCAGGGAGGTTATGATGGAGCTGTACAAAACGCTAGTTAGGCCACAGCTGGAATACTGTGTGCAGTTCTGGTCGCCACACTATAGGAAGGATGTGATTGCATTGGAGAGGGTGCAGAGGAGATTCACCAGGATGTTACCTGGGCTGGAGCGCTTCAGCTATGAAGAGAGACTGGACAGGCTGGGGTTGTTTTCCTTAGAGCAGAGAAGGCTGAGGGGGGACCTGATTGAGGTGTACAAAATTATGAGGGGCATAGATAGGGTAGATAGAACAGAACTTTTCCCCTTAGTAGAGGGGTCAATAACCAGAGGGCATAGTTTCAAGGTAAGGGGCAGGAGGTTTAGAGGGGATTTGAGGAAAAACTTTTTCACCCAGAGGGTGGTTGGAATCTGGAAGTCACTGCCTGAAAGGGTGGTAGAGGCAGGAACCCTCACAACATTCAAGAAGCATTTAGATGAGCACTTGATGCGCCATAGCATACAAGGCTATGGACCAAGTGCTGGAAAATGGGATTAGAATAGACAGGGCTTGATGGCTGGCACGGACACGATGGGCCTCTTTCTGTGCTGTATAACTCTATGACAAGCCCATGGAAAACCTGGGGCTAGTACACAGGTGATAGCACACTGACCCCCGCTTTCTGTCCCCACTGTGCCCTGTGCCCTAGCACACAAGAGAGTAGTTTCAGCCCCTTAATGCCAAATTAGGGGCGGTTTTGTTTTCTTTAAAAGTCAGAAAACTTCAAGATTTCTGCCTTCATACATTTTGTAATTATCACTGTGGTGTGAGCTCATTTGGTTGTGGTTGATAAAATTAAGAGCAGCTCCTGCCTGCCATAGTTATTAGTCAAGAGATGCACTGTCACATCAGAATCTGACTATAAACAACAGCCCAGTTCTGGTACCAAGACGTTTCATAAGCATTGGGAAATCTTGGCAAAAAATCACGCACACGACATGGTTGCAAAACAGTTGGAGGCTATTCTTGCAGTTTCATCACTGAATAGCCTGAAATGTGACTTATATAGCCCACCCTCAATATAAAAGTTACATAAAAGGAAAGCTGTTCTTGATTTGCTCAGCACAAAATAAATAGTCATCGACAGACAACAGAAGAAGAGCTGAGATAAAAACCTAGGCAGCAACAATGTGAGTTTTCTAAAATAGTGTTCTCTCGATTTACATAACAGACACTGTAATTTAAAAAAAAAAGTAACTCATTGTATGTGAAGTACTTTGAAATGTTTCTGAGAGATGTGATAAGGAGCTGTATAAATGCAACTCTTTTTCTTTCTTTTATATAGAAGTGAATAATCTGTCTTACACTAAATGTGGTTCAATCGCCACAAGTTCTACACAAACTGTTAAAATGCAAAGTTGATTTCCAGCAACATTTTGTGCACTGATCCCCACATCCCCATCTGCCTCACAATCCCTTCCATCCTTTCCACTTACCTTTCCCGTCATCCCACCTAGTCGTCTGACTACGCCCTCTTGTGTCGCCCTTTATGGGCTCCTAAATCTGTGGATTACACTGGACCCTGATCCCTCTTCCGCACCCTGCTTTTAGAAAGTAAAAATCTGTTTCCGAGCACTGATTCGGGAAAAGGTTTTTAGTTTTTTTAAAACACTTGAAGAGTGAATACTGTATGCAGTGGCTTGCCTCGTATGTTCCATCGAGGCATACTGTCCTCCTGATCCCCTGTCGCCTGTGATCTGCACCATCATCTGCGTCTTGAGTGGAGCAGCAATGCCATCTAGGGTTGGGAGGACTGAAAGGTAAGTATACTAACTTTATAGTCTATTTTACTTTATAAAGTAAAATAAACACCCAAACATGACACCTACACTTGACACGGTTGTGAAGGAAACAATTAAGTGTGACGCAAAATGGTAACACCAGTGATGTGAAAAACTAGTTGGCCCTGAATTTACTCAAGTGTTTACCTGATTCCTGCAGAATCACTGGTCCTAGTTATAAGGGGTGCCCACCGACTCCAGTAACCTCCGCCTGCCCTTACAAGGCGAATGATGCCAACAGGCCAGGGTCTCCTTCCCTGGCTCAGAAGAGGGGAGTGGTCTGGAACCCTGAAGAAAGGAGTACATTTATTTTTAAATTGTGACAGTCCCCTTACTGGGGGGGGGGACAAAGTGAAGATGGCTGGGGTTTCGATGGTGCCTTGGGCAAAGCCCCCCCCCCACACCGTTGCAGCTCACAGACATTTGGGGCTTTAATAAATTATAGATAGGATAATAACAATCACAGGAGGCTTTGTGGTTTACATTTTCTCACTGAAACACTTTCAGTGGCTATGAAAAGCTATTAGTCATAGATAGATTTATAGAGTTATACAGCACAGAAAGAGGCCCTTCGGCCCATCGTGTCCGCGCCAGCCATCAAGCCCTATCTATTTTAATCCCATTTTCCAGCACTTGGTCTGCAGCCTTGTATGCTATGGCGTTTCAAGTGCTCATCTAAATGCTTCTTGAATGTTGTGAGGGTTCCTGCCTCTACCACCCTTTCAGGCAGTGAGTTCCAGATTCCAACCTATTCTCAGCAACTCTTCAAATCAAAAAGTATGAACAAAAAGTTCAGCTACTTGTTCTATTTTCTCAAAGAACTGCATTATGAAGAGAAATAAAAGACCTTGTATAGCAGCTACTGTGTAATAATATAACTAGAAAGCACATTAGAGAGTGTAATGCTTTAGTAACAAAGTGTGTTATCTGAATCAATGTAAAATACAGCTCCAGCTGAAAGCATTGAGTGCAGAGGCATGTGGAGTTAAAAGGGTTTGGGGTTCTTCAGTTTTTATTTATAGTGCCGAAGCAGTAACAAAGCTAATTAAAACGGAAAAGGCTGCCAAAAAAATCAGGTTATCCCCAGGAGGATTGGGTAAAATGCCTGGAACAAAATATTGATTCATCATAGCTGTGTTTTGGATGACGGTGTCACATCTGCTGACCACACACTGATGATTCTGGCAAAAGGATGCCCAAAGATATCCCAAAATAGGGATTGAAATAAGTGAATAATCAAGGAATTAATAAGAATAGCAATAAAAAATAAGAAGGGTGTAACATGAGAATAAAACCATGCAGAATAAATAAATGCACGAGGTCACAGTCTCAGAATAAGAGGTCGGCCATTTAGGACTGAGATGAGGAGAAATTTCTTCACTCAAAGGGTTGTGAATCTTTGGAATTCTCTACCCCAGAGAGCTGTGGATGTTCAGTTATTGAGTATATTCAAGACAGAGGTCGATAAATTTTTGGGAAATTCACCAGGATGTTACCTGGGCTGCAGTGCTTCAGCTATGAAGAGAGACTGGACAGGCTGGGGTTGTTTTCCTTAGAGCAGAGAAGGCTGAGGGGGGACCTGATTGAGGTGTACAAAATTATATGGGGCATAGATAGGGTAGACAGAAAGGAACTTTTCCCCTTAGTAGAGGGGTCAATAACCAGGGGGCATAGTTTCAAGGTAAGGGGCAGGAGGTTTAGAGGGGATTTGAGGAAAAACTTTTTCACCCAGAGGGTGGTTGGAATCTGGAACTCACTGCCTGAAAGGGTGGTAGAGGAAGGAACCCTCACAACATTCAAGAAGTATTTAGATGAGCACTTGAAACGCCATAGCATACAAGGCTGCAGACCAAGTGCTGGAAAATGGGATTAAAATAGACAGGGCTTGATGGCCGGCGCGGACACGATGGGCCTCTTTCTGTGCTGTATAACTCTATGGGGTAAAAATTCAGTTGGTTGCGCCTCCCGTTAGCGCCTTAAGAGGGCGCTAATGGGGCGCAAAGCCGCTAACGCCCGGGCGCAGCGATGTTTGCGCCGCTCGGGAACTTAACTTGACATTGTGCGGCGGCGCTAAAACTTACCGCTGCGACCACCTGCGCGCGCAGATTGTGATGTCATTCCATGGTGCAACGCCCTTGTGGCGCCCCGGAGCGGAAATTGAGTGGCGCCCCCTGCCTTACCGCCTGGCGCATCCAACGACCAGAAGACTGGAACGCTATCAATCGCTGTGGGGCTGGGGGGGGCGCTATTTAAAGGGGGCCTCTTCCTGTCTTTTATTGTTGGTGGCATTTTTGAACTACGCATTCTGAGAGAGAGAGGGAGAGACTTCTGGAGAGATTCAACGTTGTGTGAAGGAGTTTTGGGTACTGAGCAGCACTTTGCAGGTTCATTTTGATTTGCCATTCCTTGTATCGATTTAGCAGAGACTGTGGGAGCTGCACTCTGAGCTCTTTGCCTGGTACTCTCCATTGTTCTTTCCAGCACATTTGATGTGCAAGTCTCTCCAGGCCGAGATTCAAGGCTGCAATGAACAGGATGTGGATGGAAAGCAAGATTAACCATCCCCTTTAAGAACTGGCCCGTGCCATTGTGTGTGTGTTCCATTGCTGACTGACATTACATGAGCTTTGCCAGCGCTCTGAGTTAGCGCCTCACTCCTCGGCCTTTGCGCCTTAAGACAGGTGTGCAGTGCCTGCTTTAGCGCTCCACTCACCTCCCGGGGCGGTAAAAGTGAAGTTTCCAGTCAGTGCCGATAATTAGCGCCAGGCGCTAATATTTGCGTCCAGACGATATTTGCGCCCCAAACGGGGCGCGACCTAATTTCTACCCCTATGACTCTATAACTTAGGGAATTAAGGGATATGGGGATAGTGCGGGAAGGTGGAGCTGAGGTAGAAGATCAGCCATGATCTTGTTGAATGGCGGAGCAGGCTTGAAGGGTCAAATAGCCTACTCCAGCTTCTATTTCTTATGTTCTTATGCACTGGCTCTGTTGACTTATGCAATGTCAAGTGGGTCAGCAGCAGGGGAGCTATAATTGGCCTCAGTGCTATTGCTTAGGGAGGAGAGAATGAGCCAGGATTCCTGCTTCTGATCCCAAATCAGTGACTCCTGCTACAAATGTCCATGCGTGAGGACAGGATCAAACTCAGCTATGATGACCCTCATGGTCGAATAGTCTGACAACACCAATTCTCTTGGCTCACACATGTAAAATGGCCACTTGTGTGAGGTACCAGAGGCTGCATGCAGTCATGGAACCAAACACCAGCACGTGCCAGTGCCTTAAGGAAAGTAAAGGGAGAAAATTGGAATTACTTCTCAAAGCAGAAACAATGATAATAAAAATTAAACTTTCTTTGTGCCCCAGCTTGCATTTACTGATTTCTTCTAATGCCATCTAGTGACGGGCAATTTGTATTTCCACTTTCACTAAAAAAAAGACGATTTAAATCTATGTGGATTTTATACAATATATATGGCGCTAAGGGAGTGATGTACTCAGAGGGCTGCTTCTAATGTGAATGAGTAGAAAAGATATTAAAAAACTATAAAATAGCAGTTATTTCAAGTTTTTTTGTTTTATTTTGTTTGAATAATAAAACTAGGAAGTAATTTAAGGAGTGATAATATACTTTTACATTGGTGAGTTGGAGGAGGCAAGAGTCCATGATCGAATAATCATACCTGGATTCTGGATGGAGTGGGACTGATGGGTAGAATGGCCTTTTAGTCTTCCCCATCTACTTGATTTTTTTTCCAACCAAACATTAGATTTTTTATTTGATTTCTACTTTACTCATTTCTGAAGACGGAAACGACTACTGAAAAATTCCAGGAAATGTTTCGGAGAAATGGAAACTGGAAATGCAGAACTCTATCTACACTGTTTTAATTAGTTCCATTTGCTTTTTTTCCCCCTCAGGTACTGGGCTGGACTGATTATCTTTCTGTTCCTGGGTCTGACAGAAGCTGGGATCAGGTCAGAAAGCTGATAATGTACCTACAATGGGAGAGTGAAATTTAGAAAGTCTGATGCATAGTCTGGAACACCAACATACTGCGCCAGAGTAGCAGGATGTGTGTTTACATCTGTATTTCTCCTTGTGCTGAATTATTAATAAGCACCTGATCACTATCAACCGACCTCTGCTGCAACATGTTGATGTTGGGTGAGGACAGGATTGGGTTTGGGTATGATGCCCCTACAGTCGAATAGCCTGCCAACACCCCCACTACTCACACTTAAAGAATGGCCATTTGGCAAGGTGCCAGAGGGTGCTATTTACCTCAGAGCCGTACCTCAAGAAAAGTCAGTGCCTTCAGGAGAGGAGAATAGGGAAGAAAATTAACAAAAAAAAGCTCAATGCAGTCAAGCTTTTGTCCAGGTACAAGATGGATCGCTCCACAAAGTGAGGCACTCTTGTCTTGTGGATGGCGGAAAACTTGATGTTACGTGAGTAGGCTGTTTTACTACCTCTCCCCAGGACTAATCACAGAGTGGCATTGGCAATAGCCGGGGAATAACCTTCACCCTTCTATGAAACAGAAATAGCCATGAACTAGCAAACAGAGAGGAAGATTTAGGCTGTATTTTCTGCAGTGCGATAGTGTTAACAAATCTATAACAGACAAAGGAAAATACTGGTGTTTATACAAGTAGAACAGCAGTTTTTGGACTTAAAGATCACTTAAAAATGTGCTCAATGGTTCAGTAAGTAGCTCAGCCATACAAGTCAGGAAGGTCCCTGGCCTCAGTCAGCTGATCTCAGCCAGGCCAGTGCTACAATTGGCCTCAGTGTCCAAATTAGGGAAGAATAAAAAAAGTGTCTAGGGCTCCCACTGCTGATCCTTACCCAACAACTCTTGCTGGGTAATGCCCTTGTAGATACTGAATGAGAATAGCGATTGTGTTCTGCTGTGATGTCCCTCACTAAAATTGCCTATTGAAACAAGAAAGACCATTATGCCCATCAATGCTCATCCTGTCTATTAGACGGTGCAACCTGGTGAACTACCCTCCCCAACAGCTAATAATGTCAATTCCTGGAGGAGGCAAAAAACAGAGAAAAATACTGCAGCCACACACAGGAAATTCCCCCTAGATCCCTATAAGCATTCAAGCAGGCTCCAGGGGATCATGGCCACCCATGACGCATCACTAGACATACTTATCTCCTGCCCCCCCCGCCCCCTCCCCCATCACATCCTTATATGTCCCAATGTCCTTAGGAACATAGGACTGTACAGGACTGAAAAGGGCCATTTCCATGCTTGTTACATCTCAACGGTCAGATTTCCCACCATACTGTATCTTTATGGGCGGCACGGTGGCATAGTGGTTAGCACTGGTGCCTCACAGCACCAGGGACCTAGGTTCGAATCCGGCCTCGGGTGACTGTCTGTGTGGAGTTTGCACATTCTCCCCGTGTCTGCGTGGGTTTCCTCCAGGTGCTCTGGTTTCCTCCCACAGTCCAAAAATGTGCGGGTTAGGTTGATTTGGCTATGATAAATTGACCCTTAGTGTTAGGGGGGGGATTAAATATGTGGGGTTACGGGGATAGGATGGGATATGTTAGGGGGAATTAAATACGTGGGGTTACGGGGATAGGGTGGGATACGTGTCGGTGCAGGCTCGATGGGGATTCTGTGTGGGAAAAGCAGGGACAGGGTACTGGATTTGGATGATCAGCCATGATCGTATTGAATGGTGGAGCAGGCTCGACGGGCCGAATGGCCTACTCCTGCTCCTAGTTTCTATGTTTCTATGTTAATAGCGTATCTGCCGAACATGTAACCATCACTTAACACAGTATATAATGTAGACATGGAAACAGTGGTCAAGAACGGTTTGGCTAATTTTCACTCCTAATTGTTCTTTTATTTTTCTTTGAGCAGTTATTCTAAACCAGCTCACTGCGGAGAAGGAAAGGAATGTTTCAATTATGATCTTGTTTGTGAAAACCCAGATTATGAGGTGAGAAGCGGAGCGCAGACCTAATTTTCAATTTTGGAATAAACAGATAAAGTGTAAGAAGCTGGGATGTTTATACACCCAATCTGGAATAGTTTTTTTTTTTGCTTGCTGCTTATCCTGGACAAGTAGAAATTGAAAAAGAGTTCTTGGATTCTATCAGTAGTTCTTTCATTAGATCTTCAAGACAAAACAGCACTGTATAATACATCCAATAAAAAATTGCTGGAGAATTTATTTAAACTCTACTAAATAATTAATGACACTTAAAAGATTAATTCATGGTATTAAAATAGCAATTGATTGATACAATGGGTGAGGGCACTGTCCTTTCACCACTGGATGGGATTTGGATTTGATCCAGACCAGACTGACAAAACAAACGTTTCCTTTCTCTGCCAGCTGTAAGCAACCTACACAGAATGAGATTGGGCAGTCTCAACCTTGCTTCTAGTGGGTATGGATCCAGACAACAACAACACTTCCAATTTGGTCCAAACCGACACTCACACTAAGAGCACCGGATAGTTGATGTGGGAAATGGGGGGGGGAAATCACAATGGTGTAGTGGAGGTTCTCTTTTGAAGTTGGAGTTGAGAGATGTTTTGCTCGGGTCAAGGAGTTGGAGCTTTAGCTAGTTTGGAGAAGAACTGACTGCTTTGTGTTTAACCACTGCTTTTCTTTGCTGCTTCACATGCAGGTTCGTCATTATAATGCTTCAAAGTGGGTTGCGACCAAGGTTACATCCCTTTTTATGGAATACGCTAGCTATCAAGGATTCACAAGGCTCTTTCAGTACATCCAGGGCAAAAATGAAGAAGGTACAAATAAGAAAACAAAAATTAAATATAACAGCGACAATCAGATTAACTGTAATAATTACTTCCAAAATAAAGTTCTATTTCGAAGCATAAAACATTTCCTCTCACAAAATAAATTGCTTAACATTTGAAAAATGCATTCCAACATATGTCTATGTAGTCAGGTGTGCTGTTTTGGGGAAGAGACTGGTGGAGAGCAGGCACTTCCCCACAGAGAGGGAGGAAAAATTAAAGGACACTCATCCAAAGTCGTTCTTGCACACTTCCAAGCAACTGCTTTCATAGCAGATAAAGCCTGAGAGAAGGCCATCCATCTACTCATCCTCTCAACCAGGGGCCATGTGTGGCACAAGAGCACCTAAGCAAGTTGGAGGGGCAATACCATCCTAAAAATAATCAAAACCATTTTTATGGAAAGTAGTTTTTTTTTGATAGCCCATTAAAAGCACGTTGCACAATTACCTAATACGGCTGTGCCAGGATTCTGCCAATAGCAAAGAGGTGAGTTTTAAGGAGGATCTTAAAGAAGCAGAAAAAGACGAAGAGGCAGATGGGTTTAGGGGAGGGAATTCCAGAGAATGGGACCTAGGAGACTGAAGCCATGACCGCCATAGTTGGGCAACAGGAGAAAGCAATTCACAACTGGCTGGAGTCATTGTAAAAGCCATCTTGGGAGGGGCTGGAGGATCTTACGGAGGCAAGGCCACAGAGGAATTTAAAGACAAAGATTGGAATTTTACAGTTGAGATGTAGATGTCAATGTAGGTCAGTAAAGATGGGGTGATGGGGGAGCAGGTATTGGTGCAGGATAGGATACAAACAGCAAAGTTTTGAAAGACTTGCAGTTTGTGATGGAAGGAAGGCTGTTTGGAGCAGTTGAGTCTGGAGGTGCCAAAGACATATGGTAGATGGGCTGAGGTAGGGGTGGAGGCAGTTGTTGTTACAGAAGTGAAAGTAGGCAGCCTTTGTGGCAGCGAGGATATGGGGACAGAAACTGAGTTCAGGATCAAACAGGTCTCCAACGATGCAAATAGTCTGGTTAAGGCTGAAACAGTGGCCAGGGAAGGGAATGGAGCCAGTGGCAAGTGGAAGGAGTCTGCAGTGGGAGCTGAATACAGTGGCTTCAGTCTTCCCAATATTTACCTGGAAGAAGTTACAGTTTATTGAAGACTGCACATCAGACAAACACTAACAGCACAGAGGCAATGGAGGGATCAAGGAAGGTGATGGAGAGGTAGAGCCGATTGTTATTGGCGTATATGTGGAATCCGATCCCTTCTATACAGATAATGTAACCAAGGGACAACAGATAGATGAGGAAGAGGTGACCAAGGATGAAACCTTGGGGAACTCTGAAGGTGATACATAGAAATACATAAAAGCTACAACACATAAACAGGTCATGAAGCCCTCCACGTGAGCCAAATAATTCTATTCACATTTACCCACCCTGTTTCTGGGTTGTAACTTCAAAATATTTCTACGTATTTCTATACATAATGTACCATGATTACAGTACCAGAGAATGTACCAGAGATATCGATCCTTGAGGTTGTGAAGATGGGTGAGGGTTTCAGCTGCAGTGGGGTGTAATAGAGAAGATAGACATTGCAGGTGAAAGAAGACAGTCTTGGTAAAGAATCAGACGCGGGGTTGAAAGTTCAGCTCAAGGTCAAATAGTTTTGAGAAGGTTTTTAAAGAGAGAGAGGTAGAAAAGTGGAGAGGTTTAAGAAAGAAATTCCAACGAGTAGGAGCGAGGCCGTTGAAGACTCTGTCACTAATGGTGGGCCAAGGAGGAATACACAAAAGTCGGAATCAGAGGAGCAGGGTGGTCGGGGGTAGGAATAAAGAGCTGGAGCAGGTTGCAGAGATAAGGTGGGGCGAGGATGTGGTGAGAGTTAAAGATGAGGACTAAGATTTTAAATGTAAGGCATTAGGGGACACGGAGCCAATATAGGTCAGCGAGCACAAGGGTGATGAGCGAGCAATACTTAATGCAGAACACAGTCACCCACCATTACTTGATTAATCTCTTATCTTCTATTCTATTAAACTTGGTAGTACGGGCTTTGCCCATCGAGTTTTGCAGGTCAGTATATTAACAAGGTATAAAGATTTTTGTCTGGAATATAGGTGGGGTTTCTCCCGGTCTTTCGCGGTAAGTTCAGCGGTTATGCCGTTTTTCCAGGATTTTTGCCAATCCTCCACCATAGTTACAATGGCAGATTGGGAGAGTCCCTACGGATATTTCACCCCATTGTGAACAAACACTAACAGTGTTATTTCAACACAGGCAAGTATATCGACATGACAACTCCTGTTCTGCTTAAGATACCTCAAAATGAAAGAATACTGGAATTCAAGAACTATATCATCCACTTTTTGCTGCCAGCTGATTATCAGCAGAGCCCTCCAGCACCCATTGACACTGATGTAAGTAGCTAGGTAGTTCACAACTTCTATAAAATGTACTTTGGACCAGAGTTTTGTTTGCCTCATTTCTTTAATTTCCTACCCCTTTAGTTTCCCCCTGTAATATATATCATTCACTGGTTAAAGGGTGGGTCAGCCAACTTGCTCCAAGACTTTGATGATTGCCAATCTTCATACAGCCATGGTGCACAAGTTGACAGGGTGAATCACTCTCCAATTTCCCTCCCTCCATGTGAGGAAAACACCTGGCCACTCAGAATAACCCGATGGTGTGTTGCAGATCAGGAGCTCTGCATGTGGGAAATCAAATGAAGGGGAGAGTTATTTCCTACACATTCAACCTTGTCGTCCTAAAACTGAACTTAATGACCAATGTGCTTTTGATTCTTTTCTATTACTTCATGACTCAGCACATTGGAACATAAATGCACTGCACCACAATGTCTGTAAACTATTTTCTTAGGTAGCTGTCACAACCTCAACTGTATCTGTCCAGGCAGCCACGCTGTTTCTGTTACCTCAAACAAGGAAGTTTTATGTACATTTGTTCCCTATTTAAATGTTTTTCATCTTAACATCTCCCTTCACCATGCACTTGAGGTTAATGATTTCATTTACTCCCAAACATCTAGCAGCATTGCTTGGTACAGGTTTGGCATAGAGCAGCACATTTGTCCTCTGATTTTTCTGCCCTGAGGGGTAGCATCATATCTCTACTTAGTGCCTGTCAAACTAGACCAGGCACTTACTACATGCTGAATTAGAGACACAAACCTACAATCTACCATTTTATGGCACCAGATTACTACTAAACAATGAAGTTTTAATGTAGGGATTCCTCTTATCACATTAAGCAACCGATTCCTGTTCACTGTCTATTTTTCCAATTTCTACCTACTGACATATAATTTTTTTTCTTTTATATGAAACAGGTTTATTTCATTGACTTCCCAGAGAGGTACGCTTATGTGAAATCCTTTGGTGGTTGGTTATTGACATGGAATTCAAAACTCTATTCCTCAAAATTGAAACAACAGCTGAATAATTCTTCCGAGCTCTTTGACTCCAGTTATTACTATGGTGCTGGCTACAACAGGTAAAGACTGTTGCTTTAATTCAATGGTTAGCTGGGTAATGGAGTGAATGGAATACTCAATGTGTTGCACTGCAGGGTTGCAAGACATGTGATCACATCTGCAATCCTCTACATAGAGTTCACAAATTTAACCATGCTGAAATGGGATACACCAAGTACTCTTTCAACTCCAGGTGGCCAACGTCATCGCAGCACAGATGGATATCTGGGAGCAGGGTGACTGCCTATGCTCTCAGGTGCAGATGATGCGAGTGAGACCCAAGAAAGGTGAAGGGAAGAGAGTACCTTTATAAAGCTATACTAAACATAGTGACCTCAAGAGCAATGCAGTGGGAGTATGAATTAGTGCTCCAACATAAGGCAATAGCAAGTAGATGTGCATCTGTGATTCCTCATATGAGATTGGAACCTTGGCTATTCCATTGGCAAGAGAAGCCAAGCAAAGACAAGATGTTTCCCATCTGGAAGAAAGGAAAATCAGTATGTGCATACTCTTAATAGTGGCTAGCTATGGAGGCAGATTGCATCTATCTTGATATTTTTTGCCTCCCCAACAGTAGCTCAGAAGAGGCTGAAGTTGAAGAAAAAGAGCAGGGGCAATGTCCCATTCTGCAATGTGCATTATGTATATTAATTTGCAAGTATTCACTTCAATAAAAATGGATTCTATTAAAAGCAACCTTTATTTCTTTTTCCATGTAGCCCGATGACATTAGTTGATCGACACAATGAAGTATGGTATATCGCAGAAGGAACTCCAGTATGTCCAACCGCAGCCCCCTGACCGCACCAAAAAGACCAACTGAAGAACTTTCCATGAGACTTTTTATCCCGGTCCATGGTACAACTCATAATATCTGTAACCATAGCTTTTAGATTTTAGCTTCATAGAAAGAAACATGCGATTAATATCTGTCTGGATCGAGGGATCATCTCTAAAGACATACTCTTTGTCTGCTTCAAAATTACATGAGTCATTAATTCCAGTTTTCGGATGGCAAGGTTGGACTGGTAAGGGACCATGATATGGAGCCTCCTCTCCTGAAACCAAGCTTCAGCATAAGTGTTTTGTCCATTCAGCCAACTAATACCCTACTTCAGGCAATTATTAGTACTCAACTACTAGAGATTTAAAAATTGTCTTCCCTTCTGCAGTTCTGTCCCTTCCTTGCCTATTCAATGCCATAACTCGCAGCTGATAATTGGCTACATGAACAACCCTCAGGCATTGGAAAAACTGATCTATAATCAGCTGCTAGAATGCATGCAAGAACGCCCAACTCATCCTCTCTAAACCTTGGATGATCTGTTCACTGTGTGACAAACCTGTACCCAAACACTTCATTAGTTACTTCACCACTGCACACTCCAACTGCAAGTGGAGGTTAGAATTTTTTCTTTTGAGGTCATTTTGGTCCAGAGGCACAGACTGACCATCTAACAGAGGAGCTAAATAAATTATGCTGATTTGGCTTCTGAAGAGTAATATTGACATTAAATAATTACTTGTTCAAATGTTTCAGTCTAGTACTTTTCCAACACTCAATCTCTGCCACTCGTTGATAATGGACCACAAAACTGCCCTTGGGGTATCCTGAAACAATAATTGAGTACTGTGGCATTTCAATATAGTACATGTTCATACTTTAATTCCTGGCTTGTCAGGCTTTAATGGATAATTTCTTATGCCTCAAAACCTGAGACCATGGAAATGTTCAACAAATTTCAACCTTGACTGTAGCCTATTCAAGATGCTGTTATGTTGTCCTTTCAGATGTACATCTGAAATGTTGGAAAGAAAATATGAACACCTCACTGACAGATTCATTTCAGTTTTTCCCCATAACCCCATTACTAAGTTTAAAGTTTCATTTCTTTAGTAGGCTCTAGGAAGAATTGTGGGGAAAATGCAAGTTTGCTTTTTATTATATTTTGCATCATTATTGAATCTGGATTTCTATATATCCTAATATTGAATAGAATATAGAAATGCAAGCAATCATAAAATACTTCATTTTATTTCAATAAATGAGTTACACATGTACATTGTTTGTGTGTATTCTGTGACAGGCTTTCTGTTATTGCTTCCTGTTGATATGAAGTGGTACTAGAATGGAAATGCATCTCCAAATCAGACTCTAGTCCACAAACTATGTCACACAGAATTCTTCCATGAAGAATGTTTCTTTTGACACAGTAAAGAAACAGAGGGGGAAGAAATGATAGGGTACATTTTCTGGTTTTTTTGCTGCCGGCATGAAGCCTTATCTGCTGCAAGTGGAAATCGGGAAATCACATTCATAAGAACATAAGAAATAGGAGCAGGACATTTGGCCCTGCGAGCCTGCTCCGCCATTCAATGAGATCATGGCTGATCTTCTGCCTCAACTCCATTCACCGGCCCTATCGCCATATCCCTTGATGCCCTTACTAGTCAGAATTCTATCGACTTCTGTTTTGAATATACCCAATGACTGAGCCTCCACAACCCTCTGGGGTAGAGAATTCCAAAGATTCACCACCCTCTGTGTGAAGAAATTTCTTCTCATCTCAGTCCTGAATGGCCTACCCTTTATCCTGAGGCTGTGGCCCCTGGTTCTAGACTCCCCAGCCAAGGGAAACATTCTCCCAGCATCCACCCTATCAAGCCCTGTAATAATTTGGTATACTTCAATGAGATCCCCTCTCATTCTTCTGAATTCAAGAGAATACAGGCCTAGTTTACTCAATCTCTTCTCATACGACAGTCTCACCATCCCAGAATCAATTTCATGAACCTTCGTTGCACTCCCTCTATGGCAAGTATATCCTTCCTTAGGTAAGGAGACCAAAATTGTACACAGTACTCCAGGTGTGGTCTCACCAAGGCCCTATATAATTGGAGTAAGACTTCTTTACTCCTGTACTCAAATCCTCTTGTAATGAAGGCCAGCATACCATTTGCCTTCCTAATGGCTTGCTGCACCTGCACATTCACTTTCAGTGACTCATGTACAAGGACACCCAGGTCCCTTTGAGCATCTGCATTCCCCAATCTTTCACCATTTAGGAAATACTCTGCCTTTCTGTTTTTTCTACCAACGTGGATAACTTCACATTTATCCACATTATATTCCATCTGCCATGTTCTCGCCCACTTACTGAGCCTGTCGAGATCCCCTTGAAGCCTCGTCACATCCTCTTCACAACTGACACTGCCACCTAGCTTTGTATCATCAGCAAATTTGGAAATGTTACATTTAGTCCCCTCATCCAAATCATTAATATTCATTTTAAAAGATGGAAAATCAGGGGTTGCTGGCATGGAATTTCCCCAATATCCACTCCCAACTCGTGAGGCTTCCTGCCAGGAGCACAAAAGAGGCAAATTTACCCCAATCTCTCTTCCGGTGGAAAAAATATATAAATTTCTCTTCCCCCACTGACCACATGGGTAATCTGGTCCCACACTTCTGTTGGTACTGTTTAGCACGTAGTTACAGGAAAGTTTACAAGAACAAGCTTTCCTTCTGCTCTTCAGCTACCTTGCTGCTCACCTGGTTTCAGTTTTCAGTGATGTCCAGACCACCTAAATGCTCTCTTCCAGTGGAGCTCAGTGTTACCCAGAGCTAGA
Source organism: Squalus acanthias (assembly GCA_030390025.1). Taxonomy (NCBI): domain Eukaryota; kingdom Metazoa; phylum Chordata; class Chondrichthyes; order Squaliformes; family Squalidae; genus Squalus; species Squalus acanthias. The sequence continues at coordinate 21,686,440 of CM059445.1, forward strand.
ACACTGAGATGACATGTATGATTAGCAACAGCTGGTAATTAGTTATTGATTAGTTAATGGTTTGAACACATTTCCATCAGCAGCAAAGTAAACATCACGAATTCACGCTGCTGCCCTTGAGAAGATGGTAGCTGGCTCTTACCGGCTGAGGAGTGAGGGGAATTACAAACTCAGCCCTCCTTCTTCCCGCAGGCGCTCGAGCCGCGGGCGGGCTGAGGATCTCCCGCTGGCTGCGCTGTGATTGGCTGGCGCGGGCGCGGTGACGCCACAATGCGGCCTGTGTTGGGCGGGAAGCGCGTGGCGGCGCCTCACACCCGGCCGGCACAAGATGGCGGCGTGCGGCTACTTGCTGCTCCTCAGCTGCATCCTGGCCAACTTACCGCTGGGTGAGTAACTTGACATACAATGCGCGGCTCACCTGCTCGAGTCAAAGAGAGAAACTACTCCATTTAAATAAAGAATCCACTCGCCAAATGGGCGCAATCATCAGGTCATCAGATATATGGCCATTTACCAATAAATGAAGACCTGTTGCAGTCATACCACTAAAAAGAAAAAGCGCCTTTCACGACCACCGGACGTCCCAAAGGGCTTTACAGCCTATGAAGTACTTTTTGAAGTGTACTCACTGTTGTGAAGTAGGAAATACGGCAGCCAATTTGTGCACAGCAAGCGCCCACAAACACCAATGTGATAATGACCAGATAATCTGTTTTAGTGATGTTGGTTGAGGGAAAAATATTGGCCAGGACACCTGGGAGAACTTCCCTGGACTTCTTTGAAATCTTGCCGTGGGATCTTTTATGTCCACCTGAGCGGGTGGAAGTGGCCTCGGTTAAACGTCTTATCTGAAAGACGGCACCTCTGACAGTGCGGCGCTCCCTCGGTACTGCCCCTCTGACAGTGCAGCACTCCCTCAGTGCTGCCCCTCCGACAGTGCGGCACACCCTCAGTACTGCCCCTCCGACAGTGCGGCGCTTCCTCAGTGCTGCCCCTCCGACAGTGCGGCACACCCTCAGTACTGCCCCTCCGACAGTGCGGCACACCCTCAGTACTGCCCCTCCGACAGTGCGGCACTCCCTCAGTACTGCCCCTCCGACAGTGCGGCACACCCTCAGTACTTCCCCTCCGACAGTGCAGCGCTCCCTCAGTACTGCCCTCCGACAGTGCAGCGCTCCCTCAGTACTGCCCCTCCGACAGTGCGGCACTCCCTCAGTACTGCCCCTCCGACAGTGCGGCACACCCTCAGTACTTCCCCTCCGACAGTGCGGCACTCCCTCAGTACTGCCCCTCCGACAGTGCGGCACACCCTCAGTACTTCCCCTCCGACAGTGCAGCGCTCCCTCAGTACTGCACTGGGAGTGTCAGCCTAGATTTTTGTGCTCAAGTCTCTGGAGTGGGACTTGAACCCACAACCTTCTGACTCGAGGCAAGAGTACTACCAACTGAGCCACGCTGACACTAGGTGAGGTTGTAGGATTTGCCTACTCTGACCGTTAACGTATTGATTTAGCTATAGAAAGAATAAACTTGCATTTTCACCACCTCCGGTCCCAAAGCGCTTCACAGCTAATGAATTACTTTTGATGTATAGTCATTGCTGTTATGTAAGGCAGGGCCAGCCTTAGGGAAAATGCCGCCCTGAGCGAACTTGTACTTTGGCACCCTTTCTAAGTTTAAGTATGTCGTTAGTATTAGCGAAAGTTTCAGAAATAAAGCTGTAATCTCAATAGTTTTTTTATAATTTAAATAATAAACGATATAAGTCATAAAAATAACATTATAGCTAAGTGACAAATAAACTAAACATTAAATTAAACACTAAACTAATAAATGACAATAACAAATAAAAAACTTTGTTCACCAAGATATTTTGAGCCACATCATTCTCGATAGACAGCATGGTCAGCGAACATAGCTTGTCGCCTCCCATGGTCGATCGCAAATATGTTTTTAATGAGCTTCAACTTCGAGAAGCTCTGGTCACTGTTTGCCACTGATATGGGAATGGTTAACAGGATCCTGAGTGCTATCCATGCGTTTGGGAACTTGCTCTTGAAACTTGAAGTTTGCTCTTGTTGAGGAGCACCACAGTCCGTTGGAAGCAGACTTTGAAGATAGCCAAGTTCTTCGCAGAGGTCAACGCCGTTAATGTCAGACCCTCTTGACCACGGCGCCCTGGACAATCACCTGCCCATAACGCCGGCCCTGTATATAGGAAAACTTCACAACCAATATGCACACAGCAAGGTCCCACAACAGCAGTGAGATAAATGAGCACATTATCTGTGTTGGTTGAGAGATAAATCTTAGCCAGAACTGCCCTGCTCTTCAAATACTGTCATGGGATCTTTCACATCCATCTGAACAGGCAGATGGGGCCTCGGTTTAATATCTCATCCAATACACAGCTCCTTCTACAATGTGAGCTTCCCTCAACACTCAACTGAAGTGTCATCTTAGATTACGTGCTCATCCTGGAGTGGGGCTTGAACCTACACACTGACTCAGAAGCAACAGTGCTACCAGTAAAGAACTTTTCAATGGGGGTATTATGCACAGCGGCTAACAGTGACTTTTTTCCAAATCCTTGCTCATTCAGTGGGTAAAGACACTAGCGGGTGTTAGCACAAAGTCATATAGACCAGAAGGTCTCTGGTTTGATTCCTGTCCGTGCTGAGTTAGCTGATCTCAGCTAGGGCAACAGTTGGGATGCTACATTTGGCCACATCACTCCCAGGCAAGGAAGGGGAATATCAGGCAGGGTTCCCACTCCAGGTAACTATCAGTGACTCGGACTGGACTGTTCATTTGTTGGTGCTGAGTGATTACTAGCTTGGTGTAGTGGGCGTAGTCTATAGGCCTCCGAACAGTTGCAACTCTATTGGACGGAGTATCAATCAGGAAATAGTTGAGGCATGTAATAAGGGAACATCTATAATTATGGGGGATTTTAACTATCATATTAATTGGACAAATCAAATGGGGCAGGGCTGCCTTGAGGATGAGTTCATTGAGTGTATTAGGGATGGGTTTCTTGAGCAGTATGTAACTGAACCGACCAGGGGGCAAGCAACCTTAGATCTGGTCCTGTGTAACGAGACAGGATTAATTAAAAATGTCCTAGTAAAGGATCCCCTTGGAATGAGTGACCATAACATGGTTGAATTCCATATTCAATTAGAGGGTGAGAAGGTTGGATCTCAAACAAGCGTGCTAAGCTTGAATAAAGGAGACTATGAAGGTATGCGAGCGGAATTGAGTAGAGTGGATTGGGAAAATAGATTAAAGGGTAAGACGACACATGATCAGTGGTGTACATTCAAGGAGTTATTTTACAACTTCCAAAAAAAATATATTCCACTGAAAAGAAAAGGGTGTAAAAGAAAGGACAGTCATCCGTGGCTAAATAAAGAAATTAAGGATAGTATTCGACTAAAAACAAGGGCATATAAGGTAGCGAAATCTAGTGGGAGGACAGAGGATTGGGAAAACTTTAAAAGGCAGCAAAAAATAACAAAAAGATTGATTAAGAAAGGGAAGATAGATTATGAAAGTAAATTAGCAAAAAATATAAAAACAGATAGTAAGAGTTTTTATAGTTATATAAAAAGAAAAAGGGTGGCTAAAGTAAATGTTGGTCCCTTAGAGGATGAGACCGGGAAATTAATGGTGGGAAATATGGAGATGGCAAAAACACTGAATGAATATTTTGTATCAGTCTTTACAGTAGAGGACACTAAGAATATCCCAACACTGGACAAACAGGGGGCTATAGGGGGAGAGGAGCTAAACACGATCAAAATCACTAAGGAAGTGGTACTCGGTAAAATAATGGGACTCAAGGCGGATAAATCACCTGGACCTGATGGCTTACATCCTAGAGTCTTGAAGGAAGTGGCGGTAGGGATTGTAGATGCATTGGTAATAATTTTTCAAAACTCCCTGGATTCCGCTAAGGTCCCGGCAGACTGGAAAACTGCTAATGTAACACCCTTATTTAAAAAGGGCAGTAGACAGAAGGCTGGTAACTATAGCCTAACATCTGTGGTAGGTAAAATTTTGGAGTCCATTATTAAGGAAACAGTAACAGGACATTTGGATAATCATAATTTAATAGGACAAAGTCAGCATGGTTTTACGAAGGGGAAGTCATGTTTGACAAATTTGCTGGAGTTCTTTGAGGAAGTAACATATAGAGTGGATAAAGGGGAACCAGTGGACGTAGTGTATTTAGACTTCCAAAAGGCATTTGACAAGGTGCCACACAAAAGATTATTGCTTAAGGTAAAAAATCACGGGATTGGGGGTAATATTCTGGCATGGATAGAGGATTGGCTATCTAACAGAAAGCAAAGAGTTGGGATAAATGGTTCATTCTCAGACTGGCAATCAGTAACTAGTGGTGTTCCACAGGGGTCAGTGCTGGGTCCCCAACTCTTCACAATCTATATTAACGATTTGGAGGAAGGGACCAAGTGTAACATATCAAAATTTGCAGATGATACAAAGATGGGAGGGAAAGTAGTGAGTGAGGAGGACATAAAAAACCTGCAAGGGGACATAGACAGGCTAAGTAAGTGGGCAGAGATTTGGCAGATGGAATACAACACTGGAAAGTGTGAGGTGATGCACTTTGGCAGGAAAAATCCTAGAGCAATTTATTATCTTAATGGCAAGAAACTGGAGAGTACTGAAGTGCAAAGGGATCTGGGGGTCCTGGTGCACGAAACTCAAAAGGTTAGTATGCAGGTGCAGCAAGTGATTAAGAAGGCAAATGGAATGTTGGCTTTCATTGCTAGGGGGATAGAATATAAAAATAGGGAGGTATTGCTTCAGTTGTACAAGGTATTGGTGAGACCGCACCTGGAATACTGCATACAGTTTTGGTGTCCTTACTTAAGGAAAGACATCCTTGCTCTCGAGGCAGTGCAAAAAAGGTTCACTCGGTTAATCCCGGGGATGAGGGGGTGGTCATATGAGGAGAGGTTGGGTAGATTGGGACTCTACTCATTGGAGTTCAGAAGAATGAGAGGCGATCTTATTGAAACATATAAGATTGTGAAGGGGTTGGATCGGGTGGATGCGGGGAGGATGTTCCCGATGACGGGTGAGACGAGAACTAGGGGACATAGTCTTAGAATAAGGGGCTGCTCTTTCAAAACTGAGATGAGGAGGAACTACTTCACTCAGAGGGTGGTAGGTCCATGGAATATGCTGCCACAAAAAGCTGTAGAAGCTACAACATTAATTAAATTTAAAACAGAAATAGACAGTTTCCTAGAAGTAAAGGGCATTAAGGGTTACGGGGAGCGGGCAGGAATTTGGACATGAGTCTAGGTTCGGATCGGTCATGGCCCTGTGGGTAGTGGAGCGGGCCCAGGGACTGTGTAGCCTGATTCTGCTCCTATTTCGTGTGTGCAATTCTGTTAGATGCAGGAGATGGTTCTGTGATAGATAGTAGATTGGCGGTTAGGATCAGATCAGCCATGATCTTATTGAATGGCGGAGCAGGCTCGAGGGGCCGATTGGCCTACTCCTGCTCCTATTTCTTATGTTCTTATGTTCTTATGGTGTTGGTTGCAATGCCCCTTCAATAATTAAACAGCCTGCCGATACTCATTGCATGGGCTCACACATAAGGATCTGAAGAATGGCTACTTTGGCACTCAGAATTGTACCTTAGCACGAGTCAGCAGCTTCAGGATGTACCACACAATTGGCATTATAAAGTTATAACATTAAAGAAACTCCCCATATTTTTTTTTGCCAGTTGTTCTCCCCTGCATTTCTGCAAGTGTTGATTCTTGCAAGGAGGAACAAGAAAATTACAGGCTGGTATTATGAGCTGCTTCCAGTACTCAATTTTTTGATGATGGCTATGTCTTGTTTTGTTGAAGATAATTGTTCAGCTTGATTTATTGAGAAAACATCAAAGTGATGATAATGGTCGCTGTAAAGTGAGAGAACAAAAGTTTACCGTCCCACACTTCCATGTTTATAATAATTCCCAATAGTGCGCTTCATTTCAGAGCTTGCTCGTCTACCTGAAGGGAGAGTTATGCATGAAGTGGACTATCAAAGACAACCGAGTCAGGTCTTCATGGTGGAACGTAGAAATGAACACCCTCCCAGATTGCATGGAGGTGAGGAAAACCACTACAGTCAAACAATAGTGAGTGAAACTTTAAATGTGTCACAGATTGGGTACATTGTAAGTTAGCACACTCCTTTCACCTTGGGTGTCAGCTTCAAGGCAGTATAAAGTCCGCATGCCCGATACGAGACTCCCAAAACAAGCGGTGTACTTGGAGCTCCGACACGGCAAGAGAAGGTGGGCAGAGGAAACACTTCAAGGACACCCTCAAAGCCTCCTTGAAAAAGTGCAACATCCCCACCGACACCTGGGAATCCCTGGCCCAAGACCGCACAAAGTGGAGGAGAAGCATCCGGGAAGGCGCTGAACACCTCGAGTCTCTTCGCCGGGAGCAAGCAGAAGCCAAGCGCAAGCAGTGCAAGGAGCTCACGTCAACCCAAGCACCCCACCCACCCGCCCCTTCAACCACCGTCTGCCCCACCTGTGACAGAGACTGTAGGTCCCGCATTGGACTCATCAGTCACCTGAGAACTCATTTTTAATGTGGAAGCAAGTCATCCTCAGTTCCGAGGGACTGCCTTAGAAAGAGTATAAAGTACTCTGAATTTAACCCATGTTATGCTGAACCCCAGAGAGAAAGAAAACTTGCATTTATATAGCGCCTTTCATGACCTCATCCCAATTAAATACTTTTGTTGAAGTGTAGTCACGGTTGTAATATAGGAAATACAGGAGCCAATTTGCGCACAGCAAGGTCCCACAAACAGCAATGAGATAATGACCGGATAATCTGTTTTAGTGATGTTAGTTGAGGGATAAATATTAGCCAGGACACCAGGGAGAACTCCAATGCTCTTTTTCGATTAGTGCCCTGGGAATCTTTTACGTCCACCTGAGAGGGCAGGCGGGGCCTCGGTTTAACATCTCATCTGAAAGACGGCACCTCCAACACTGCAGCACTCCCTCAGCACTGCATTAAAGTGTCAGCCCAGATTATGTGCTAAAGTCTCTGCAGTGGGAATTGAACCCGCAACCTTCTGACTCGGAGGCGAGAGAGTGCTACCACTGAACCATGACTGAGAGTGCTTCGTGGGGCAGTGTTCCCGCCCACTTTTCCTCCTCGGTCATGAAAGAGCTGATTCTTGCTGGGATTTTGGTTCCTTTAGCCTTCTGGTACTTCATCGAAATTGCAATTCTTCATTCATGAGTCTTGTCTTTCTTCTTATTTATATTTCTTCAAACCAGGCAGAATCCAAGTGAATCTGCACTCTATCCTCTCCATTGCTTGAACACCTTTCCTGTACTGTGGAGCCAAAAATTGTAGACAGTACTTACTAATGTTTTATATAGATTCACCTTTACATCACGATTTTTATATTCTATACCTCTTGCCATAAAAAACAATATTCCATTAGCTTTTTTATACCTTTATCCACTTGAGGTGCTGCTTTTAATGTCTTCTGAACCCCCAAATACCTCTGCTCTTCCACATTACACAACTTTCCCCCATTCAAAGCATAATTATAACTTTTTTTTTAATGTAAATCTATCACCCAGCATTTACTGACATTAACTTTCATCCGCCACTTTCTTGTTCATGCTTATTAATATCCCCTTGCAGATTTCTTTGGTCCTTAGAATTATTTACTTTGTCTCCTCTTTTAGTATCATCTGTAAAGTTGGACACCACCCCCCTAGTCCTATATCTTAATTAGTTCTGTACACAGTGAACAGAAGCAGTCACAGAACAGTCCCCTTTCGGACACCGCTACGCAATTCCAACCACTCGGAGAAACTTACCTCAACTCCTACTCTCTGTGTCCTCCCTTCTAACCAGTGTTTAATCCAATTTGCTATCCTGCCCTTAATTCCTTACTCTTCTCCAATAGTTTCCTCTGTAGCGCCTTGTCAAAGACTCTCTGAAAGTCTATGTACACCACCATATCTGTCACCTCCTCAAAGAACTCTCTTGGGTTTGTCAATCATAATCTTCCTTTCTGAAATCCATGTTGACTGCTTCTAATTATTTTTTCTTTGGCTAGATATTTAGTAATTTCATTCTGATAGAAGAAATGGCTGAAATCTGTGTGCCGTGTTTCCTTTTTCTTTTGTGTTATTGTTAGCTGTAAAATGTCATTGGCAAGGCCAAAACAAACAAAATGTATCTTGTAAGTAACTGTCGGTATGGGAAAGTTATGCAAAGAACAAGGCTAAGTTACCCGCTGAGTGTCACATCATCTGGTTGTTTCTGCAGGCTTAGTGTTATTTTTTTAAAGCTAACGTTTCTCTTATTTCAGGCCACCCAAAGAAAGTACACCCATTTCCCGAAGCAGAGCAGCAGAAATACAACCCAATGCAGCTCCGGCGTAGACGACGAGGTTCCCGCATTTTATGTGAGTAGCACAGTATCCCAAATGGAGCATTTATCATGTAAAACATAAATTAAACAGAGCATGCTACCAGTGCATCTTTGAAGAGATAGGGGGAAAAATTCAGTTGGTTGCGCCTCCCGTTAGCACCTTAAGAGGGCGCTAATGGGGCGCAAAGCATCTAGCGCCCAGGCGCGGCGAAGTTTGCGCCGCTCGCGAAATTAACTAGACATTTTGCGGCGGCGCGAAACACTACCGCCACGATCTCCTGCGCCGGCAGATCATGACGTCACTCGAGTGTGTATCGCCCCGGAGCGGATATTGAGTGGCGCCCCCTGCCTTACCGCCTGACGCTAGCAACGACAGGTTGAGGGGAGCGTTCTGCAGTCATGAAGGCAAAGGGGGAGCGCTATTTAAAGGTGACCGCTTCCTGCCTTTTATTGTTGGTGCCATTTTTGAACTACGCATTCTGAGAGAGAGAGGGAGAGACTTCTGGAGAGATTCAACGTTGTGTGAAGGAGTTTTGGGTACTGAGCAGCACTTTGCAGGTTCATTTTGATTTGCCATTCCTTGTATCGATTTAGCAGAGACTGTGGGGGCTGCACTCTGAGCTCTTTGCCTGTTACTCTCCATTGTTCTTTCCAGCACATTTGATGTGCAGGTCTCTCCAGGCCGAGATTCAAGGCTGCAATGAGCAGGATGTGGATGGAAAGCAAGATTAACCATCCCCTTTAAGAACTGGCCCGTGCCATTGTGTGTGTGTTCCATTGCTGACTGACATTACATGAGCTTCGCCAGCGCTCTGAGGTAGCGCCTCGCTCCTCGGCCTTTGCGCCTTAAGACAGGTGTGAAGCGCCTGATATAGCGCTGCAATCACCTCCAGGGGCGATAAAAGTCAAGTTTGCAGTCGGTGGCGATAATTAGCGCCAGGTGCTAATCTTTGCGCCCGGCCGATAATTGCGCCCCAAATGGGGCGATACTGAATTTCTCCCCCATAATCTTTTGGTGAGCAATATTGAGGTGGGGTTGTCATGATTTACAAGCAAAGCAGTAGGACTGGGATGCTGAATGATGGTAGAGCCAGCATTGGGATTATAAAGACAGTATAATGTTAACATGGATTATATTAACTGTCACAGATTATAGGTAGAGCGCAGGAGGAATTATGGAGACAGGACAGTGACTATGGCAAACAGCAAGACAAACAGATTATAAAGACAAAAGGGGGGGAATTGGTTATCAGAGGTAGCACAAAATGGGTGTTAGAGAATCAGCAGCCTATTTTACACGCCACTCGATTTTCCTTTCTACTGAAGTCAATGGAAAAGAAAAACAAACAACTTGCTGAGTCACTATTGCCCATTTTGCACTACTGCCACAGACCAATTTCACCCCTAACATTGATAACAGAGATTGTAGGGACGGCACGGGGATTGTAGGGACGGCACGGGGATTGTAGCACCATGCCAGCACCTATCTGCTACTTCTTGATTCACCTCATCTTTTTTAGTATGTTCAACCTTGGTATTTTTCTGCAGTATGGCCACTCACCTTGCATTCTGTACTGTGAATTTGTAGCCCCTGTTGAATATTTGATTGTTCTGAAATATCAAAATAGATAATGAAATGGATGCAATGCAAAGAGATTGGAAAAATAACAGTGTAAAACTTCAACTTGATAAGGTTAGCGCACTCTGATGTTACTGTTTTAAAATATCTCTTTGCAGACCCTGTAGGTGATGAAGAAGTTATAGTAGATGAAGACGCGATGGCTGGACACAAAGAATATTATTTGCCCAGACCTCCGTCTAGAATACATCCACATGTTTATCAAGGTGTGAAAAAAGTTACAGGATTTCAGTAATGAAACTTTAAACAAACCGCTGGGTTAAAATGTACAATACAGAGACTTTTATGGTTCTGTGTGTGTATGTGGAGTAATATCTCATTCTCGACCTGTAAGGTGCAGAGGTGGCCTGTTTGTCTAATATAACTAGAAAAGAGAATGAGGGAGTGACCTGATAGAGGTCTTTAAGATTATGTAAGGGTTTGATAGGGTAGACGTAGAGAAGATGTTTCCACTTGTGGGGGACACCAAAACTGGGGGCCATAAATATAACATCACAGAATGATACAGCACAGAAGGAGGCCATTTGGCCCATCATGCCTGTGCCGGCTCTTTGAAAGAGCTGTCCAATTAGTCCCATTCCTCTACCCTTTTCCCAAAGTCCTGCAAAATTTTCCCCTTCCAGTATTTATCCAATTCCCTTTTGAAAGTTGTTATCGAATCTGCTTCCACCACCCTTTTTGGCAGTGCATTCCAGATCATAACAACTCGCTGCATACAAAAAATTCTTCTCATTTCGCCTCTGGTTCTTTTGCCAATTACCTTAAATCCGTGTCCTCTTGTTACTGACCCTACTGCCACTGGAAACTGTTTCTCCTTATTTACTCTTATTAAAACGCTTCATGATTTTTAACACCTCTATTAAATCTCCCCATAACCTTCTCAACTCTAAGGAGAACAACCCCAGCTTCTCTAGTCTCTCCATGTAACTGACGTCCCACATCCCTGGTACCATTCTAGTAAACATCCTCTGCACCCTGATGTTTCCACTTGTGGGGGGGACCAAAACTAGGATCCATAAATATAAGATAGTCACTAATAAAGCCAATAGGGAATTCAGGAGAAACTTCTTTATCTAGAGCGCGGTTAGAATGTGGAACTCACTACCACAAGGTGAAGTTGAGACGAATAGCATAGATTCAATTAAAGGGAAGATAGATAAACACATGAGGAAGAAAGGAATAAAAGGTTATGCTGGTGGGGTTAGATGAAGAGGGGTAGAGGAGGCTCGTGTGGAGCATAAACAGCATAGAGCAGTTGGGCCAAATGGCCTGTTTCTGTGCTGTACATTCTATATAACTTTTATGTCACTCATGGTTACTTACCTTATTTCAAAATTGTTTTCTGAAGACTGTTATGTGCAATGAGACTATGAAGCACCACTGGGCAATTCTATCATGTGGGAGGAAATCAACAGGAAACTGTCACAAAAACATGTACTGGCCAAACATACTCTCCCTCCCACCTCAACCAGCAGACATATTACCACTTCTAGACCCACAGATATACTCCCTTTTCTTCCCACACCCACAAACTTGTGCTCTGCCTACTCGATCCACAGGCATGCTCCTTCCTTCCCAAACCCACAGGAATTCTCTTTCAACTCTTTCTTTTTCCCATAACAATGGCCATCCTGACTGTCCCTCCTAGACCCAGTGATAAACAAAATAAATATATCACAAATGACAATAAAATGCTTGGTGCCACTGATTTCAGAGTGTGAGAATCATCTATTGTCCCTTACATTGATAAGTATATCAGATCCTGATAATAGGATCATGGACCAAAAGGATGAGTTCCAGTCTATTCCTCATACCTTGAGGCACTTTTCCACCTGCTGTTAATTTTGTCAATAAACCACTGCCATGCAGAAACTGCAGTTCTTCTCCTTCTCCTTCTTCTTCTTCTTCTCCTTCTTCTCCTTCTTCTTCTTCTTCTTCTTCTTCTTCTTCTTCTTCTTCTTCTTCTTCTTCTAAATGTAAAGTCTTACCCAAGTTATGATGCTGATTCCCATTTTCTAAGTTGGTTTAAAATGGCAAGTACGGATTTTGGGTCAGAAAAGTGGTAACAGTAATTAAGGTCATTGTTAAAAAGACTAATCCAATTAATTGTAGTCGCACTACCTTTTCCAAGTAGTTAATGTGTTTACATGAAGAGGACAACTAAACAGGATGAATAATGCATCAAGCCCAGCAATAGGATAGCAATATGGCATCTCCTCTAATTGTGATGGCGATTATCCCTCTAGAAGAGGACTGGGATTAATGGAGGGTTCAGGAAATCTGATCGTCACCTATTTCAGTTAAAGGAATCTTCCATGCCAAGTTCAGAAACTTCATACCCCAGTCTGATTGATATGTGTAATCTGGTACCATGTCAAAAAGAAGACTTACTTCCATTCACATCAGCTAAACCTACTTTTATCAATTCCAGGTCAGGTACATGCAAAGAGAAAGATGATTTAAATCATTTAGTTCCTGGGTCAGAGGTTTCTGTACACTCTCTATGTTGGAGTCACCATGGGGGACTGCAGTCTAGCCATTCATTTGTCTAGCACAATATTTTAAGAGAAGGGAGCACTATCCGTGGCTAACTAAGGAAGTAAAGGATGGTATCAAATTGAAAACGAAGGCATACAATGTTGCCAAGATTGGTGGGAGGCCAGAGGATTGGGAAATTTTTAAAAACCAGCAAAGGATGACTAAAAAAAAATAAAGAGAGAGAAGATGAATTATGAGAGTAAACTGGCAAGAAATATTAAAACAGAAAGTAAGAGCTTCTACAGGTATATAAAAAGGAAGAGAGTAGCTAAAGTAAACGTTGGTCCCTTAGAGGATGAGAATGGGGAATTAATAATGGGGAACGGGGAAATGGCAGAGACTCTGAACAAATATTTTGTATCTGTCTTCACGGTAGAAGACACTAACAACATTCCAATAATGGACAATCAAGGGGCCACAGGGAAGGGGGAACTAATGACAATCACTATCACTAAGGAAAAAGTACTTGGTAAAATAATGGGACTAAAAGATGACAAGTCCCCTGGACCAGATGGCCTGCATCCCAGGGTCTTAAAAGAAGTGGATGCAGAGATAGTGAATGCATTGGTTGCAATATACCAAAATTCCCTGGACTCCGGAGAGATCCCAGCGGATTGGAAAACCGTAAATATAACTCCCCTATTTAAGAAAGGAAGGAGACAGAAAGCAGGAAACTATAGACCAGTTAGCCTAACATCTGTCGTTGGGAAAATGCTGGAGTCCTTCATTAAGGAAGCAGGAGCAGGGCATTTGGAAAATCATAATGCAGTCAAGCAGAGTCAGCTTTTATGAAAGGGAAATCATGTTTAACAAATTTGCTGGAGTTCTTTGAGGATGTAACGAGCAGGGTGGATAAGGGTGAGCCAGTGGGTGTGGTGTATTTGGATTTCCAGAAGGCATTCAATAAGGTGCCACATAAAGGCCCAAAAATTAGTGCCGCTACGCGAGAGTACGCACTGTGTACTCTCGCGTATTCTGTCTCCAATTGCCGGTTTTCTGCATGCACTGCGCATGCGCTGAAAACCGGCACTTGGTGAATTCAAAAGGGGGCGGTTCCTAGGTGAACCGCGTGCGCGCTACAGGCTGCGCGCACGCAGTGCACTTAGTGCTTTGAACGCGCAGGTAAGCATGGAACATTTTGGACATAAAGAAAGGAGGCGTAAGACCCTCTTTTAACAAGGTAAGTAGTTAATTAAGTATTACAGGAAACTCTCTTTTAACCGGCACCCAAATAACCGGAAATCTCTCTTAACCGGCAAAATTCTTGAGTAGGTAACCGGGGTTTTCCTTCATCTCTCCTTTAAAAATAACTTTGAAAAAAACCCCGAGGCGTTTGCCTTGTATCGGAGCGTGTAGATTGGGAGGGGAATGTGCAGCCCGGGTAGGCAGCGGACACGACAGATGGTCAGCTGGCGGTCCCCGGGGAGACGGAGCTCCGAATGCAGGCGCATGTCAGTGTGTACGGGGCTCTCGTACGTTGGGAGATATAACTCTCCGTTATCCGGACTTTTTGATTAACTGGCACCACGCCGGTCCCGTCGGTGCCGGTTAATAAAGAGTTTCCTGTATTTTGAATTTTTTTTAACAGGTATATCTTTTTTAGAGACTTTAAAGACAGGTAAGTTTATTTTTATAACTTTTTAAAAGATTTAAAAATTTTTCAAAAATTTAATTTTTTGTTTAAAATGGTTAATTTATTTAACTATACTTATTTTATTAATGTGATGGTTTTTTTTTTAATTTAATTGAGGTTTAGCTGTTCTTTTGGGGGGGTATAGATTCATAGCTTTCACAGCACTTATGTGAAAGCTATGAATGAAAGATGGTGTGCTGCCATTGGCTCTAACTGAGTCACGTGATCCCACAGCTCGCACGAATTAACTGCGCCTGTGGGATACGGAAGCCCTGCACAGCTGCTGTCCAGAACATCAAGTTCGTGCGAGCTGGGACTGAAAAAGCCAGCGCGCAGTGAGAGATCGCGGGGAAGCCTTACCCTCGCACGAAGGCTCCCTCACGAATTTTTGGGCCAAAAGGTTACTGCATAAGATAAGAGCTCACGGAGTTGGGGGTAATATATTAGCATGGATAGAGAATTGGCTAACTAACAGAAAGCAGAGAGTCGGGATAAATGGGTCATTTTCTGGTTGGCAAACGATAACTAGTGGGGTGCCACAGGGATCGGTGCTGGGGCCTCAACTATTTACAATCTACATTAATGACTTGGATGAAGGGACCGACTGTAATGTAGCCAAGTTTGCGGATGATACAAAGATGGGTGGGAAAGCAAGTTGTGCAAAGGACTCAAAGAATCTGCAAAGGGATATAGACAGGCTAAGTGAGTGGGCAAACATTTGGCAGATGGAGTATAATGTGCGAGGTTATCCACTTTAGCAGGAAAAATAAAAAAGCAAATTATTATTTAAATGAAGAGCGATTACAAAATTCTACAGTTCAGAGGGACCTGGGGGTCCTTGTGCATGAAACACAAAAATTTAGCATGCAGGTGCAGCAAGTAATCTAAAAGGCAAATGGAATATTGGCCTTTATTGCAAGGGAGTTGGAGTATAAAAGTAAGGAAGTCCTGCTACAACTGTAGAGGGTATTGGCGAGACCACACCTTGAGAACTGCATACAGTTTTGGTCTCCTTATTTAAGGAAGGATATACTTGCATTGGAGGCAGTTCAGAGACAATTCACACAGTTGATTCCTGAGATGAGGGGGTTGACTTATGAAGAAAGGTTGAGCAGGTTGGGCCTATACTCATTGGAATTCAGAAGAATGAGAGGTGATCTTATTGAAACATATAAGATACTGAGGGGGCTCGACAAGGTAGATGCAGAGAGGATGTTTCCCCTCATGGGGAAATCTAGAACTCGGGGGCATAGTTTCAGAATAAAGGGTCGCCCTTTTAGAACTGAGATGAGGAGGAATTTCTTCTCAGAGGGTCGTAAATCTGTGGAATTCTCTGCCCCAGAGAGCTGTGGAGGCTGGGTCATTCAATACATTTAAGGTGGAGATAGACAGATTTTTACAAGATATGGGAGTGAAAGGTTATGGGGAGCGGATAGGGAAGTGGCTTTGAGCCCAAGATCAGCCATGATCTTACTGAATGGCGGAGCAGGCTCGAGGGGCCAAGTGGCCTATTCCTGCTCCTATTTCTTATGTTCTCAATATGTAGCTTAGATCCATGCTCTCATCCATCAGAGTTTGCATGATGGTCATAACATTGTGGATATCTGTTTGGTGCTCCAATATCCTCAATGACCTCGTTACCTACCTACTTGTCTTTATATTTGACCTCTCCTTGACTTCAATATTTTGCAACCTGTGCAAATGCGACATTCTTCATATTTTGAGAGTGCCCGTTATGCTGTTGACTCACTAACTTGTAGGGGTATAAGTGAAAGAAAGAAAGCAAGATCTTGCATTTATATAGCGCCATTCATGTCATGGGACATTGTTTGATCAACCGAGTAGATTAATCCAAATTATATAGATTTGAACGCCATGATAAATCAACTTGTTGGTTTTATTAATAGCAACAGAAAGTGCAAGCAAGTCTATATACTTACAAGTAAAAATGAGAAGTCGCACAACACCAGGTTATAGTCCAACAGATTTATTTAATTTTACAAGCTTTCGAAGCAGTTCGCTCCTTCGTCAGGTAAGTTAGCAATGAGAGAATCTCCCAGAATTCACAATTTAAACCCAGACAAAATCTATTCACATTATTCCCTACAACAAAGAGCACAGCCAAGACAATGAGATGTGTCCCAGGGGGTCCAACGTGTCAAACCACCTGCTGGCTGCATATCCTGTCAATTTGTGTTCTTGTGTTAGTCTTTTTAAAAAAAAAACACCTGGGAAGACCGGCCATGATGTCAAGTCACGTTCTGTATCGTGACATGAACCCGATATCGCGATTGAGGCCATCCTCATGAGTGCGGAACTTGGCTATCAGTTTCTGCTCTATGATTTTGCGCTGTCGTGTATCTCGAAGGCCGCCTTGGAGAACGCTTACCCGCAGATCCGAGGCTGAATGCCCCTGGCTGCTGAAGTGTTCCCCGACTGGGAGGCAACCCTCCTGCCTGGCGATTGTTGCGCGGTGTCCGTTCATACGTTGTCTCAGTGTCTGCATGGTCTCGCCGATGTACCATGCTCTGGAGCATCCTTTACTGCAACGTATCAGGTAGACAACGTTGGCCGAGTCACATGAGTATGTACCGTGTACCTGGTGGGTAGTGTCCTCACGTGTAATGATGGTATCTGTGTCCATGATTTGGCATGTCTTGCAGAGGTTGCCGTGGCAGGGTTGTGTGGTGTCTTGGTTGCTGTTCTCCTGAAAGATGGATAATCTGCTGCGAACGATGGTACTTTTGAGGTTAGGCGGCTGCTTGAAGGCGAGTAGTGGAGGCGTGGGGATGGCCTTAGCAAGGTGTTCGTCGTCATCGATGACATGTTGAAGGCTGCGAAGAACATGGCGTAGTTTTTCCGCTCCGGGGAAGTACTGGACGACGTAGGGTACTCTGTTGGTTGTGTCCCGTGTTCATCTTCTGAGGAGGTCTATGCGGTTTTTCGCTGTGGCCCGTCGGAACTGTCGATCGACGAGTCGAGCGTCATATCCCGTTCTTACGAGGGCGTCTTTCAGTGTCCGTAGGTGTCCATCGCGTTCCTCCTCGTCTGAGCAGATCCTGTGTATTCGCAGGGCTTGTCCATAGGGGATGGCTTCTTTAACGTGGTTAGGGTGGAAGCTGGAGAAGTGGAGCATCGTGAGGTTGTCCGTGGGCTTGCGGTAGAGTGAAGTGCTGAGGCGTCCGTCTTTGACGGAGATTCGTGTGTCCAAGAATGAAACCGATTCTGAGGAGTAGTCCATGGTGAGTTTGATGGTGGGATGGAACCTGTTGATGCTATCGTGTAGTCCTTTCAGTGATCCTTCGCCGTGGGTCCAAAGGAAGAAGATGTCGTCGATGTATCTGGTGTACAGCGTTGGTTGGAGGCCCTGTGCAGCGAAGAAGTCTTGCTCGAACTTGTGCATGAAGATGTTGGCGTATTGGGTTGCGAATTTGGTCCCCATGGCTGTTCCGTGTGTTTGGGTGAAAAAATGGTTGTCGAAGGTGAAGACATTGTGGTCAAGGATGAAGCGGATGAGTTGTAGGCTATCCATCGAGGCCTATGAATTACTAACCAATCCAGGCGAGTTCTCAATGCGGAATAGCAAAGAACTACTAAAAGTGTACCAATTTATACATTGTGAGGAACAATTTCCAAGCAACATCTGAACCTATCAATTCTGAGATTATTGTCAAGTGATCCTTATGTGTCAGATGCTACTACACAGTAGATGGCAGTGTTGCACCACATTTACTTCATTCTGGATACATTGTAGGTGGCATTTCAGCTGGAATACAGAGTATAGGTTCAGACGGCAGGTATAAATAAACTTGTTGGTTTTATTAAGTACAAGCAAGTTATACATCTATACTTACTAGTAGGATATCCCTCAGATCATCCTTTAACTCTAACCAATCCAGGTGAGTTCTCAGCATGGAATATCAAAGAATTAAATACAGTGAGCTTATTTATACACCTGGATGGACAATGTCAGATGACTTGCTATAAACCTATCAATTCTGAGATAATTGTCGTGATCTTTGTCATATGCTACGAGTAGCTGGCAATGTCGCACCACACACGCTCCATTATCACTGGAATGTGACTGGCATTCACTTCTTATCAGTAGATGTTTTTTATGGTTATAAACATCACACCTTAACAGAATGATAACAGCTGAAACATAGACATGTTGGCTTCAAACTAGATATCATTCTTACACAAACTCTTAAATTGCATTATCCTAAAACCTCCTGCTTACTTAGAATTCCTGTGCGGAATCCTAATGACCTAATCTAAACCATGTGTTGGCCTCTATCACACAGAATACATTCACATAATGCAAAACTATTAATACTGACTTCTGGATTGCTAAGCTATTTTTCAATATTTCTCACCAGATGTCCTAAGCTTCCTATCGAATCACGCCCAATGTACGTCTGCGCTTTCTACACTTCCTCCTTTACTGTATCCCTCTATGCTAACTTTCCTATGATACCCGTTGTCTATGCCAAGCTGTTACCCTATTATAGTATATACTATCGGTGTCAGCTGTGGCTCAGTTGGTAGCACACTTGCCTTTGCCTTTGAGTCAGAAGGTTGTGGGTTCAAGTCCCACTCCAGGGACTTGAGCACGTAAAGCTAGACTGACACTCCAGTGCAGTGCTGAGGGAGTGCTGCACTGTCGGAGGTGCCGTCTTTCGGATGAGACATTAAATCGAGGCCCCGTCTGCTCCCTTGGGTGGACAGAAAAGATCCCATGGCACTATTTTGAAGAAGAGCAGGGGAGTTATCCCCGGTGTCCTGGCCAATATTTCTCCCTCAACCAACATAACAAAAACAGATTATCTGGTCATTTTCACATTGCTGGGAGCTTGCTGTGCGCAAATTGGCTGCTGTAAAGCACTTTGAGACGTCCGGTGGTCGTGAAAGGCGCTATATAAATGCAAGTCTTTCTTTCTTTATCCTACATTCCCCACATTGGAACTTTGAGAAATACCTTTTCCAGGGTTCCACATTCAACTATTCTTCTCATGGTTCCCGAGGAAGCGTCGCCCTGACGGTTCCAGTCCATATGCCTTACTTAGCCTTCATTAGAGTGATCATCTTATATAACACCTTTAACAACCTCAGGATGTCCCAAAGTGCTTTATAGCCAATGAAGTACTTTTGAAGTGCAGTCACTGTTGTAAAGTAAGAACCGTGACAGCCAATTTGCGCATAGCCTGGTCCCACAAACAGCAATGAGATAATGACCAGATATTGGTTTCTCTTTACCCTCTTCTATGGAAGGAAAAAGGATGTACAGTCTACTACTTTTAGTTTGAAGTCACTCAACTTGAATTATCTGTTAATTTGAATTTTTTAAGCACTGAATTCCGACTTTACTGTGATACTTACATTGCTTAATTTAAATTATTTGATAATTTGATATTTTTAAGTGTAAGAAACAACTTTGAATTATCAGGAATAGATTGTATTTTTCATAGTTAAAAGTATTGGTTATGTGTAGGTAATAAAAATGCAAATAATATACATAAAGCAAGCACTCATAAGGAACAGCGTGTTTTCCAGCTGCTATTGTAGGTCTAGCTCCTTTCCAGGTACAATCTATATCGGTATCAATGATAATCCGATTTCGTTCTCCAGACAATCACGGCCTAATAGTTAGATTAGATCGTTGTCCGGCTCTGTTAGCAATTGTAGTTGTGTGGTCCTTCTCCCATGCCCACCCCCCCAACCGGGTGCCTAGTAGTTCAATTATGCTTTTTCTTGCTAGTCATATTATCTTTAAATCTTTTTTTCAGGATTCTACTAAGTCCTTCTGTTAGTTGAGGTGACATGCAACCACCTTGTTCTCTCCCAGGTCTGTTCGTTGGTATGTGAAATGTGGGGGGTAGGCACTCTTTGCCAAAGCTGACTGCCCTTTTCGATGATGAGCATTACCACCAACACCTTTTCGATGATGAGCATTACCACTTACTTTCCATGTGTTCTGTGCCATTGTGTTGGAATTCCATTCTTCAGATGAAACATTAAGCTAAGAACTCACCTGCCTCTTCCAGCGGTTCAGATGGATGCTAAAAGTTCCATGAAGAGCAGGGAGTTTTCCCAGTGTCTTGGCCAACAGTCTTCCCTCAACCAACATTACCAAAAGCAGATTAACTGGTCATTCATCTCAATGTTGTTTGAGGGATGTTGCCAGTGCATAATGGCTTTCATGTTTGCATACATAACTATAGTCACTGCACTTCAAAAAAAAAGAATTCATTTATTAAAGTGCTTTGAGGCATTGTGACATAATTAGGTTCTATATAAATAACTATTATATAATTGCCTGACCTATATATCTGGATTATTGAACACGTTGTGCCTTACAGGGATCAAGAGACTCATTTCTTACTACTGAACACATTAAACTGTGGGTATCATGGCTGAGCTCTGATTGGGTAGCTGAACGCTGGCTGGGAATCATGCTGTTATTCACTGCAAAAGGAATGTAGGTAGCAGTTGAGCAGATATTGCCTAACAAATACCTGCGTTAAAGACCTTAATACCCAATACCTGGAAACTCCCTCCCTCCTTGAGTTCCTAGATAAAATAGCAAAATAGGGGAGAAAAATAAGTAAATTGCACAAAAGTTCTGATGAGAGTTTTAAAATATTTAATTTTAGATCCCGTCCGTCACGGTGAAGAGGAAATTATCAGGGAAGGATCCAGAGAAGTTATAATTCCTGAATCTTCATTTGGAGTCACTCCACATATATATAAAGGTTTGAAAAGCAACATGCTCTAAATAATGAAACTTTTAAAATAACATGATGTTTAAAAATTGATAGCAAGCTCCAGATTGGGAATGCTGGCCTGAGCAGTGCCAGGCATGTGATGCATGGGGAATCTGAGCAAGGAAGCAGAAATGAAGAATGAGTAAATTGCCTCTCTTCAAAACATAAATCCTGATTGTAGCTTTTTCTAGAAATCAATGTGTGGCTCTTGGGAAAGTGCGGACCTAAGACAGGGTAGAAAATAACTTTAAATATACACACATGTATTTTTGAATAAAATGAAAAAAAAATGACTGACTTTATCACTGAAAGGAAAGGTGGTCCCAAAGACATATATCATTACTCATAACAAGATTTCAATGTATTTTTTCTCTCTGCCTCACCTGAAGGTGCTGATTCTTTGCTGGGGTACTGTTCCATAGATACTAGGTGCTGATTCTTTGCTGGGGTACTGTTCCATAGATACTAACTGCCTTAAAATACCTCATGTTAATGACCGTCATCATGTGTGAGCCCAGGCAGTGACTATGGAGGATATCACAGCTAAGCCTGATTCAGTTCTCGTTTGTTAGCCCCAATACACGCACTTTTCAGAGAAATTCACTGGATAGTGATCAGGTGCAGGATCCCCAACTGTTTTTCATCTTCTGAGCCTAGGGACACGGGTAGATTTTCAGCTTGCTGCCTAGGCATAAAACTGGTGTTGCAGATCAGCCACCCAACATGGAAACTATCTGATTTTCATTTCCACTAGGTCCAATTGTAGCATACTTACTGTTGCCCCAACTATGCTGTGATTACTTAGTGCAGCATGTTAATTGAACCTGAGACATGTGGTCTGTATGGCTCAGTACCACACCAGGTGGTGCATTTACTCACTGAGCTATTGGTGAGCATCATTGTGGAATTTCTGAATGAAGCCACAAGTTAAAGACAGTTTATTCTGCAGACCTGTGTCCACTGTGAACCAAAGTGAGAAGTCGCACAACACCAGGTTATAGTCCAACAGTTGGACTATAACCTGGTGTTGTGCGACTTCTCACTTTTGTCCACCCCAGTCCAACACCGGCATCTCCGCATCATGGCCACTGTGAACCAGATTGAGTACTGTCCAAGGGCTCATAAGGTAAATGCACCTTTCAGTTTAACACTGAAGCCATACAGACAATACTAAGTTCAATCCATGTTTTTATCTAATTTCCAACAGGGCAAGAGGAGGGGGGAGCACTTCAGTTGATCTCAACATCATTTGACGAGGGAGGGAAAAATTAGCTTGGTCCCCTCTCTCAATTAGTTCTCCACCTTCAGCCCCTCTCTGTACACAGTTGTGTTTTCTCTGTAGAATTGTAATGAAGTAGCTATGTTTTATTTCTTTTACAGTTGATCAGTACGAGGTGAGTTACACTCCTCAATGGTTCATTGAGTTTATTCAATAAGTAGTTGTGGTGATGGATGTTCTCGAAAATCTAGCAGAAATGTTTTTGTTCTGAAGGCTTAAATCAAATGAGACTGAGAGAAAAGGGAAGAGAGATGTGAGCTGGAATATGAAAAAGAGCATGAGTCATTGCAGGTGTGGGAGGAAGGATAACATGCAATAGCATGCTGATGTGTACTTAGGCAAACAATGAGAAATTAAGGGGAGACATAGATGACAATAGGATAAATTAGAAAGAGATGGTAATAAAGAGCAAAGAAGTACAGAGCATTTGAAAAGTTGTTAATTGAAGAAGGCACAAAGGGAAGATCGAGGACTTTGCAAAAGATAATGTCTGTAACCGTAGTGTGTATGGTAATGTTTGCAGACATTTACTGCTTATGGTATGGTTCCTTTGCCATTTCTGTAGCATAACTCCCACCCAGTGATGAGTAAAAGACAAAAAAGCTAATTATTAAGGGGTAGTACTGACAGCAATAAGTTAAGCTGCCATAAGAATAGAACATAAGAACACATTTGCAGCATTTTTGTGTGTGCTAAACATGCATGCTATGAAGTACGGTCTAAACCTCCGAGACTGTTTATCATGAGTCACAGGGAGTCACTAACCTTCAAAATGACACAATTTTAGAGGAATGTTAGGATCTCACAAATGTATTTTTAAGCTACAGTTATATCCATTTATTTGCAAATCCCTTAATTGCAATTCCCACTTCAACATAACCATTTCTAAAGTCCCATTTTGTCCCCTATATTTCCAATTGTGAAAAGTTTGTTTTATTACAATTCCCGCTTATCTGCAAGTGTGGCACACAGGAATCCCGCTTTAACAAGACTTGTCACCTTTGACCTGGAGACTTTCGCCTCTCGATCTGATTGGGTTTGGTGGTCAATGTGCCCAGGAACTGGATTGACCTGGTTTTCACTGTTAGTGTTGTGTTGTTGTGACTTGTGAATGTTTGAGGATTCAAAGGGTAGTCACACAGAAGCATGATAATTCAGAATCTCAGGTTTCTAGAATTCGGAAAAGAAAAACGGCGTCTTGAAGGATTGGAAAAGAAATGAGATCCAGGATAGGAAACTAAAGCATGCAAGTAAGATGGCCAATATTGATGAGGCGTTGCTTGGGTGGTTTAATCACAAATGAGCTCAGAAAATCCCACAAGAGGGCTGCCTGTTGAAAGCTAACGCTAATGAACTTGCCAAAGAACTCAGCGTGGAAAGCATGGAGAGATGACTGATGCAGAAATCATTTCTTCTCTGAAAGACTCAGAAACAGATGCTGCAGAGGATCTAAATCAAGACGTGCCAGAGCTGGTGTCGAAGTCTCGACTCCGAGTAAGACTCTGAAACAAACTGTACCGTCAGATAAACAAAGTTTATTCTTTTACTTGCACAAGGGGAGCGAGAGCCCTGTCAATGGCTAGGCTCACACTCCAAAGAACATTAGCGAATGCAGCATATTTATACACTAAAACAGGCAAGCGTTCCATAAATCACGTGTAATGGTATTGTATCATCTTAAACGAATTAAGAGTTTAAACAAAGACACTTAAAAGGTCAGCAGGACAGAAATGTCTTCAGACAAGGTAAGTTAATTATATTCTGTCAAGAGGTTTTGTCTGCATCTTGTTACCAAAAATGACTTACTCATGTCTGATTATCATGTTTATACAGTGAAGAACACAAGTTCCATATGATCATGTATAAAAGTAGCTAGTCAACTCTGTACAAAGCTATTTCAGTATTCATGCAGATAAGGAGAAACGAGATTGACCTTTAACAGAATTGTTTTCATTCTTTGGCCAGATGTCATTATAGGTCAGTTGCTGGTGACTCGACTTTAGTCCACAGGCAATGGTACACGATACATTAGATGTCAAGTATCCCATCATGCACTAGTAAGGGCAAAATCATATTTCCACACTGGAAATTCCTAAAGTTAGAGAGGTAGATTCTGCACTCCTTGTGTGTTTTGCTTCAATTCATTGAGTCAAGATAGTGAAACGTTTGATGAATTTTATGCACTGGAAGGGTAAATGCAAAGGCCGATGACTTCTGATCGTTGCGAAATAAGAATCACCGCATTCTCTGCAGCATAAATAAAATTCAGGAGACGTGAGCATTTTGCTTTAATTTTTAAGATGTGATACTGTTTTTACCTTTCAAGATGTTGTAATTTTGAAGATGTTACATTATATTTACCTTTGTTGTAAGATGTACAAAATTTAGGGAAATAAAGGTTGTTATGTTGAGCTTTGATTTTTGTTGCTTTATAGAAATTCCCATTTTATCGCACTTTGCGAGGTTGCCCCAAGCGTTTTCAATTAAGCAGGTTCCACTGTGCTTCTGATGATTACGTTATATTTCAAGGTTGACTTAAAGGTCAAAAAGTGTGGCATGAATGGAAATTGTACTCTGCACAGTTGATTATTTTTTTTAATTGAATCACCTGGCAAAGAGGCAAGCTATCTTTTACATATATATGCAAAGGCAGTGAGGACCCAGAGAATAAAAGAGGGCTGCACAATCTCAACATGAAGGATATACAGGGCCACCTCACAGTACATCCTATTTGAGCTGGTAACCAGTTTCCATCATTGAAGAATTAGAAGCAGAAGTGACAAAAATGAACGTCTTATTTTTAAAAATCTAGAATTTTCAAAGGTTGGAAAAACGAGTTTAACTTCACAAATGATTATCACTCTTGTCGAACTACTCAAAGTACAATTCTGAGAGTATGATTTGCTAGAAGAATCCTCCACTGCCCAGCTTCCAAGTAAGCTAGCATGGGAGGATGTTCCAACAACACTGGTTGTGGGAGAGTGTAGTTAGCAGGTTGACAATGGAACCAATCTAATTCGCTAACTGTTCAACTTGTGTGTTGTTATGGAAGGATAAAATATCCCTACATAGCCTGTGTAAACCATCCATGCGAGCATCCATAATATTTTCAGTGCTTGAGGCATTTCCTGTTTCCCCCTCTCAATTTCTGAGTAGAGGGACTAACTCCTCAGCCATGTGGCTCTTGTGTTTCTTTACAGTTTTTAGATGTTCTCAATCTTTTGCAAGGGGGTGATGCTGTCCCTGCAGTTTTTTCTCAATTTATTTTTTTCCTTTTGATAATTACATTTCTAAAACTGCAAGATTCCATCCTCTTCGCTTCCTCCACATCTTGTTTTGTTCCTCTTCAGGCATAATGATATATTCTTTGAAGATTCAACCTCGGTTTGGGATGTAGATGAATGATCTGTGTAAATATGAACATAAGACTGTTGAATATACAACTTTGAACTGCACGTTATCTGAAGAGGATTATTGTTAAAGGCTTTTGCTGAAGACATTGCAGGAGGCTGCAGAGGTCTGAAACGGCCTGTCTGATGCACTGCTCCTTGGATAGATCCTGTACTCCATGTGTGCTGGTTATGGCCTCCTACGAGCAGCTTCCCTCACCTACTGTCTTATAACAGGCACTGCTGGTTGCTGAGGCTACTTGTTGCTCCTCTTCTTCCAAGTGCTCCTCCATCCAAATGAAACTGGCACTAAATAGCACCCATGATGAGCAGATAAAACTTCCTTGAGGGTACGATAAGGTGATAAATATGAGAAATAAGCGATCTGGAAGCTCCCCTGGCAATCCGAATAGCACAAAGATCCTCTGATCTAATTTCCTGTAAGTCTGTACCCTGTTAAATACTGCTTCAGTGCCTCAAAGAGACCAATTCCGCGAGATTTTACTGATGGGTTGGGCACTGGACGGGACTTTCGTAATTTTGCATTAAAATGGCGTCCGAGAGCTAATTGCATCATAGGACATGTATTTATGAGGCCCCCGCCTGCCTCTGTTGGCGGCGGCACGTGTGAGCACATCGGGAATGCAGCGGTAAGTACTCTACCGCTATTTTAGCCACCTACCCGTCCTGTTCACGTCAGTTGGGCAGGGTTACAATCGGGCCTTTGACTTTGATATAGATAAATCCAAAGTTTATGTTAATCTAAGCAATTTTGTTTCCTAAGGAGCGAAAACTCTCTGGGTAAACTAATCAAAGACCAGGTTAGCAAATTGGGTTGTAGAGTGCATCTCCTTGTGTTACTGTCTGGCAGGGCAGAACCCATCCGAGGAAAGTCAGAGATCATTCCACTATGCAGTTACCAATTCTTGCACTGACATGCAGAAAGCTGCTATCAAAGCTATCCATAAAGCAGCTACCTGGAGGTGATTGTATGCATTATTGTCTGATAGCTCAGAACATGAAGTATTTAGTCATTATGCTAAAAACAGCCTGAACATGTAGGTGTTAAGAGTCCCAGAGCCAGTTCCTTCAATACTTTAGTATACTGTTGTTTATACGTGGAGGTTAAAAGAACAAGAATAAATGTTAGATTGTCGTACAGTAAATGTGATCTTCCTCATTGTTTGAAAGGAGTTCACTCTGAACATACAAAGCTCCCTGCTGACCAAAACCTTTCTCATCGTATTGTGGTCTGCTATTGTCTTTGTTTGGGATTTGATTTGTGCCCCCTCATCAATGGGCCAAAGTCATTAACAAAGGTCAAGTGATTCGGGTCTGATTATTAAGCTAGTTAGTTTGTCTGATTTTTATCAGTCTGCTTCATTGGATAGTTTCACTTCCGGTCTGTAGCACTATATCATACGTAATCACAAAAAGTTGCATTGTTTTCGCTCAGTGGTAACTGCATAATTCATGCTCATGCAAAGACAGTTAGGCCCAGTGCACTGCTAATGTTAACCTTATAATAGCAATCGAAACCATTGGGTAAGTATTGCCAGAGTCAACTTCGGGATGGTAGAATTTCCCAATAGCTCAATTGGTAAGCACAGCATGTAACTGAACCAGACAAACCAGAAGATCCCCCATTCGATTCCTGGTCTATGCTGAGCTGGATGACCTCAAGCGGAGTGGAAGTAGGGACACTACGATTAGGCTCAACACCCTATGACCAAGGAGGGGAAAATGAGCCAGGGTCCCTGTCCCTGGTTGCTATCCTGTGACCACTGCAGGAAAGTGCACATGTATCAGGTGAACACAGGATTGGACTCAGCTCTGATGCCCACCACAGCCGATGCTCACTGTCTAAGTTCCCACATGAAGAATGGCCACTTTAGTGAGGTACTGGGTGGCTGCTAGCGTGTATGCCAATGTAAATTGCTTCTCAGGAGTCATGGGGAAAACTGGATGGGAGAAAACCTCATGATGTTGATCTAAACCATTCCATAAAGATGTTGAACTATGAGATTTAACTTCTGGTTACTCTGTTGCAAGGTACAGTAGTCGACTATAGTGAGACCTATTGTTCAGCTGCTGTTGTCTTAATAGGCCATTATCTTTCACTGATTCTACAACATCATATGAGACTTTTCTCTACATTTTATTTCTGCCTATTTTCTACCTCTTGCTCCATAGCACACTCTGATTTCTTCTCTGTCTCCATCTTTCTCTTTCTTTGTCTGTTATACCTTTCCCCTGATGCCTGTCTGTCCTGGTGACAAAAGTAGAACTATCCAGCCCATGAACATCTCCACAAACAGTATTCATGCCATTCCTTGAGTCAACTTAAATGAAAATCAAAGGATTGTTTCCCGGACAGTTTTCCTTGCCCCAGATGACATGCCAAAGATAAACCAGCTCATTGTAAGCACAAACATCAGTTGAGACTGTAACTTGGTCTTCTATTCAGCTTGTCTCAATGTACTGAGAAATACAGTAATCCTGTGGGTAGTGTCATTGGGTGCAATATGTGAGAGGAAACTGATCTCTCACCTTGATAAGTGTAACAAATCTTGATGGTACAGTTATCAAATATTTCATTTCAGGTCCTACTCATCTAAAGGAAGACCTTGTATTGGACATGGATGGTGAAAGCAGCAGCCAAACTAGGAACAGAATGCCACATTATGAGTCATTTGAAGAGATGTTTACAGGTGTGAAAAACAATTCTAGTCAAAAGTAAATCTCAGCAAGATAAAAAAATTCAAAATTTGAGATTTGTGTGGTGGTTGTGGAGGATGGAGGTCTGGTGTACGAAGTGGAAACCCAGAAATACTTCCTTCCTGTAGTTTTCCTATAGCAGAGGTGGGATCAATTTATTTAGTATAACTTTCCTATGTCGCACCTTCCCATCTCGCGCCCCCCCCCCCCCCCCCACCCGTTTGAAACTTGGCTACAGAACAAATGGCATTGAAGCTACAGGAAGGGCAGACTGCTGATTTTAAATTCACATACATGATTCTAAAGAATTGGTTATATCATTAGGCCATGGACACAACCATATCGATACAGCATAGTGTTGTGTAAAGAATACTGGCTGTGTGCACAGAAGTGCTCGTGAGGGCTTGTTACCGAAGATACCAAGATATCTTCACTGCTCTCCTCCCTCAGCCACTGCACCAGACGACTCCTCATCCTCCATCTCAATTCATCAAGCTCTCTCTCCTCTGAGTTCACTAGCCTCCTATCCTCCCTTAATCTCTCCCTCCATGTAAAGTCCCCAACCCATATTCACGGCCACCCCCTTGACCTTGCCATCTCTCGTGACCTCGCTACTCCCATCGTGTCAATCGCAGATAAGGCCATATCTGACCACTTCCTCGTATTGCTCTCCACCCACATCCCCCTTCCACCGCCCCCCCCCCCCCCCCCCCCCAACCCTACTTCCTTCTGTGTCCGCCCCTGGAAAAAAACTCTCTCCCATCTCTCTTACAACTGCACTTATGAAATCCCAACTGTCCAGCCTTTGGCCCTCCATTCACCATGACATTTTTGCAGCTACCGATCTGCTCAACCACACCCTCACCACCACCTTTGATGCCCTAGTCCCTATTAAAACAATTACTCTCTCTCACCCTGGCCACTCCTCCTGGTACGGCCCTCATCTCCGCTCCCTCAAGTCCAAGGGACGCAGACTTGAACGGATATGGCGGACAACTGATTTAGCCATTCACTGCCAGATCTGGCTGGACCACATAAAGCATTATCATGTCCTGCTCTCATCTGCCTAAATTGCTTGCTATTCCAGAATCATTCTGGAATGCAAAGATAAACCCCAGCTCCTATTCTCTACTGCTAACCGTCTTCTTAAAGCCCTGTCTCCTCCACCCTCACCTCCAACAACAAATGTGAGGAGCTCATGGACTTCTAAGATTGGGACCATCCGTTCAGCTGCCTCTGCCACTTCCCTTCCTTCCCCTAGCTCACCATGAGAAACTTCCTCTAAGGTTCCCCCCTACCCTAGCGCTGAACTCACATCTTTCTCCAGTTTCTCTCCGATCTCCCCTCATGACCTCTCCGTGCTCATCTTGTTCATGAGACCCACTTCCTGCTCCCTTGACCCTATTCCCACCAAACTGCTGACCACCCAACTTCCTTTTCTGGCTCCCATGTTAGCTGACATTGTTAATGGTTCTCTCTCCTCAGGTACTGTACCCCTCTCCCTCAAATCTGCCGTCATCACCCCTCTCCTCAAAAAAACAACCCTTGATCTCTCCTACCTTGCAAACTACCGCCCTATCTTCAACCTCCCTTTCCTCTCCAAAGTCCTTGAACGTGTTGTCGCCTCCCAAATCTGTGCCCACCTTTCCCGCAATTCCATGTTTGAATCCCTCCAATCAGGTTTGCGCCGTTGCCACAGTACCGAAACGACTCTCATCAAAGTCACAAATGACATCCTTTGTGACTGTGACAAAGGTAAACTATCCCTCCTCGTCCTTCTTGACTTGTCTGCAGCCTTTGACACGGTTGACCACTCCATCCTCCTCCAACGCCTCTCCACTGTTGTCCAGCTGGGTGGGACTACACTCGCCTGATTCCATTCTTAGCTATCTAATCGTAGCCAGAGAATCACCTGCAACTGTTTCTCTTCCCACTCTTGCATTGTTACCTCTGGTGTCCCCCAAGGATTTATCCTTGACCCCCTCCTATTTCTCATCTACATGTTGCCCCTTGGCGACATCATCCGAAAACACAGCATCAGTTTCCACATGTACGCTGACGACACCCAGCTCTACCTCACTACCACTTCTCTCAACTCCTCCACGGTGTCAAAATTGTCAGACTGCTTGTCCGACATACAGTTCTGGATGAGCAGAAATTTTCTCCAATTAAATATTGGGAAGACCAAAGCCGTCGTTTTCGGTCCCCGCCACAAACTCCATTCCCTAGCCACTGACTCCATCCCTCTCCCTAACATCTGTCTGAGGCTGAACCACACTGTTCGCAACCTTGGTGTCATATTTGACCCTGAAATGAGCTTTCGACCACACATCCGCAGCATAACTAAGAACGCCTATTTCCACCTCCGTAACATCGCCCGTCTCCACTGTTGCCTCAGCTCATCCGCTGCTGAAACCCTCATCCATACCTTTGTTACCTCTAGACTTGACTATTCCAACGCACCCCTGGCCGGCCTCCCACTTTCCACCCTACGTAAACTTGAGGTCATCCAAAACTCAGCTGCCCGTGTCCTAACTCGCACCAAGTCCTGTTCACCCATCACCCCTGTGCTCGCTGACCTACATTGGCTCCCAGTTAAGCAACACCGATTTCAAAATTCCCATCCTTGTTTTCAAATCCCTCCATGGCCTCGTCCCTCCCTATCTCTAATTTCCTTCAGCCCCACAAACCCCCCCCCCACCCCGAGATATCTGCGCTCCTATAATTCTGGCCTCTTGAGCATCCCTGATTATAATTGCTCCACCATTGGTGGCCGTGCCTTCTGTTGCCTAGGCCCTAAGATCTGGAATTCCCTGCCTAAACCTCTCTGCCTCGCTACCTCTCTTTCCTCCTTTAAGACGCTCCTTAAAACCTACCTCTTTGACCAAGCTTTTGGTCACCTGCCCTAATTTATCCTTATGTGGCTCGGTGTCAAATTTTTTGTCTTTTAATACTCCTGTGAAGCGCCTTGAGACGTTTTACTAAGTTAAAGGTGCTATAATAAATACAAGTTGTTGTTGTTAGTGTTACTCAGCTGATCCTAACAAGAGTTTACATTTATATAGTGCTCCTCAAGTAGACAAGTGCTTTACAAGAAAAGACGTGAACACCAAAGCAGAAAATTAGGGAGCTTTGGGGGAGGAGGAGAAAGAATAAAGACATGGTCAAAGAGTTAGGTTTTTAAGATGCTTTTGAAGGCAGAGAGAAAGGTACACGGTGAAGAGGTTTTGGGAGTGAGTTCCAGAGGACAGATGTATTTTGTCTGAAAGATTTACTGCTGATGGTAGAGCAGAAGGAGTGCGGCACGAACCGTAATCTAGAGTCAGAAGACCATAGGATGTGGACTGGGAGAATATTTCCCACGGTAGAGCAAGGCTGTGGAGGGAATTGAACGTGAGAAGGCTTTTGAAATTAATTTGTTTAAGCACAGGGAGCCAGTGGAGATTTGTAAAAACAGGAGTGATAACGTGTTGGAGAGAATTTGGCTTAAAATACTGAAACTGCACAAACTTTGGCCTGAGCAGGCAGCATGGAGGTTGGTGGATTTGGACCCAGAGGCACATTGATCCTGATAAGAGCCTGACATGGATTCAGTCTTGTTGATGTTAAATTATAGGAAATTTTGGGCTCATCTAGAACTTTAAGGAATAACAACAGAAAACGCTGGAAAAACTCAGCAGGCCAGGCAACATCCGTGGAGAGAGAAAGAGAGTTAACGTTTCAGGTCGAAACCCTTCGTCGGAACTGAGAGAGCAAGAAATAAACAGATAAAAATGCAAGGGGGAGGCTGGGGGGAGGAATAAAAGAACAAAAGGGATGGTCTTTAGTGAGTAGAGACATTGAGAGATGCTCAAGGCAAGACGAGATGGTAATGGGACAGGTTGAGAAACAAAAGGTAAGGTGTGAAATGCTGGCAGAATCAGAGACAGCTGCCGTGGGGGGAGAGAGAGAAAAAAAGGAAAAAGGCACGGACCAAAAGAGTGGATAAAATGTATACATATGTGGTAGGGGCCGGGGTTATGATCTGAAATTGTTGAACTCGATATTGAGTCCGGAAGGCTGTAAAGTGCCTAAACGGAAGATGAGGTGCTGTTCCTGGAGCTTACGCTGCGCTTCCGTGGAACAATACAAGAGGCCGAGGACGGTGAGGTCTGAGTGAGCGTGGAGGGGTGAATTAAAATGACAAGCGACCGGAAGCTCGGGGTCACCCTTCCGGACTGAACGGAGGTGTTCCGCAAAGCGGTCACCCAATCTGCGTTTGGTCTCCCCAATGTAGAGGAGACCACATCGTGAGCAGCGAATACAGTATACTAGATTGCAAGAAGTACAAGTAAATCGCTGTTTCACCTGGAAGGGGTGTTTGGGGCCCTGGAGAGTGGGAAGGGGGGATGTATAAGGGCAGGTGTTGCATCTCCTGCGCTTGCACGGGAAGGTGCCGGGTGAAGGGGAAGGGGTGCTGGGGGTGATAGAGGAGTGGACTAGGGTGTCTCGGAGGGAGTGGTCCCTACGGAATGCTGAAAGGGGAGGTGAGGGGAAGATACGTTTGGTGGTGGGATCACGTTGGAGGTGGCGGAAATGGCGGAGGATGATCCGTTGAATGTGGAGGCTGGTGGGGTGAAAGGTGAGGACAAGGGGAACTCTATCGTGGTTCCGGGAGGGAGGGGCCGGGGTGAGGGCAGAAGTGCGGGAGATGGAACGGACACGGTCGAGGGCCGTGTTGACCACGGTAGAGGGGAATCCTCGGTTGAGGAAAAAGGAAGACATGTCGGAAGCACTGGTATGGAAGGTGGCATCGTCGGAGCAGATGCGGCGGAGACGGAGAAACTGGGAGAAGGGAATAGAGTCCTTACAGGAGGTGGGGTGGGAGGAAGTGTAGCCCAGGTAGCTGTGGGAGTCAGTGGGCTTGTAGTGAATGCTGGTCAATAACCTATCCCCAGAGATGGAGACGGAGAAGTCGAGGAAGGGGAGGGAAGAGTCGGAGATGGACCATGTGAAGGTGAGGGAAGGGTGGAAATTGGAGGCAAAGTGAATGAAATTGTCTAGTTCAGGGCGAGAGCAGGAAACGGCACCGATACAGTCGTCAATGTACCGGAAAAAGAGGTGAGGGAGGGGACCCGAGTAGGACTGGAACAAAGAGTGTTCCACATATCCCACGAAAAGGCAGGCATAGCTAGGACCCATGCGGGTACCCATAGCAACACCTTTGATTTGGAGGAAATGAGTGGAGTCAAAGGAGAAGTTGTTCAATGTGAGAACAAGTTCAGCCAGGCGGAGGAGGGTGGCGGTGGATGGGGACTGGTTGGGCCTCTGTTCAAGGAAGAAGCGGAGCGCCCTCAGGCCATCCTGGTGGGGGATGGAGGTGTAGAGGGATTGTACGTCCATGGTGAAAAGGAGGCGGTTGGGGCCAGGAAACTGGAAACTGTTAAAGTGGTCAACACGGCCCTCGACCGTGTCCGTTCCATCTCCCGCACTTCTGCCCTCACCCCGGCCCCTCCCTCCCGGAACCACGATAGAGTTCCCCTTGTCCTCACCTTTCACCCCACCAGCCTCCACATTCAACGGATCATCCTCCGCCATTTCCGCCACCTCCAACGTGATCCCACCACCAAACGTATCTTCCCCTCACCTCCCCTTTCAGCATTCCGTAGGGACCGCTCCCTCCGAGACACCCTAGTCCACTCCTCTATCACCCCCAGCACCCCTTCCCCTTCACCCGGCACCTTCCCGTGCAAGCGCAGGAGATGCAACACCTGCCCTTATACATCCCCCCTTCCCACTCTCCAGGGCCCCAAACACCCCTTCCAGGTGAAACAGCGATTTACTTGTACTTCTTGCAATCTAGTATACTGTATTCGCTGCTCACGATGTGGTCTCCTCTACATTGGGGAGACCAAACGCAGATTGGGTGACCGCTTTGCGGAACACCTCCGTTCAGTCCGGAAGGGTGACCCCGAGCTTCCGGTCGCTTGTCATTTTAATTCACCCCTCCACGCTCACTCAGACCTCACCGTCCTCGGCCTCTTGTATTGTTCCACGGAAGCGCAGCGTAAGCTCCAGGAACAGCACCTCATCTTCCGTTTAGGCACTTTACAGCCTTCCGGACTCAATATCGAGTTCAACAATTTCAGATCATAACCCCGGCCCCTACCACATATGTATACATTTTATCCACTCTTTTGGTCCGTGCCTTTTTCCTTTTTTTCTCTCTCTCCCCCCACGGCAGCTGTCTCTGATTCTGCCAGCATTTCACACCTTACCTTTTGTTTCTCAACCTGTCCCATTACCATCTCGTCTTGCCTTGAGCATCTCTCAATGTCTCTACTCACTAAAGACCATCCCTTTTGTTCTTTTATTCCTCCCCCCAGCCTCCCCCTTGCATTTTTATCTGTTTATTTCTTGCTCTCTCAGTTCCGACGAAGGGTTTCGACCTGAAACGTTAACTCTCTTTCTCTCTCCACGGATGTTGCCTGGCCTGCTGAGTTTTTCCAGCGTTTTCTGTTGTTATTTCTGATTTCCAGCATCCGCAGTATTTTGCTATAGAACTTTAAGGAACTTGATGTCAGATAGATGGAGAATACAGCAACAGCCCTGGAGTCGGTGGTTCTTGTGGAGAGGGGCCATCGTACATGTGGAAGCTAACCGTATGTTTGTAGATATTGGCCCAGAAATTGGACTTCGATGGTTGCCGCGGGGGTAAGGATCCCCCGCGATATCGCACTCCGCGCCTGCCTTTATGGTTTTGGCCCACACGAACTTCAGTTCCTGGGCCTCTCCCTGGTGCCGGCGCGCAGTGTGTGCGTGTCCCAGAGGCGCAGTTAGTGCGATGCGACCTCTGGGATCACGTGAGCCAGTTAGAGCCAATGGCAGCACACCATCTTTCATTCATAGTTTTGACAGGAAGAGCTGTCAAAGCTATGAATACAAATTGCCCCCAAAAGAACAGCTAAACCTCAATTAAATTTTTTAAAAAACCATCACATTAATAAAATAACTATAGTTAAATAAATTAACCACTTTAAACAAAAATTTAAATTTTTGAAAAAATTTAAATTCTTTTTAAAAGTTATAAAAATAAACTTACCTTTCTTTAAAGTCTCTAAAAAAGATAAACCTGTTGAAAAAAATTTAAAATAATACTTAATTAACTACTTACCTTGTTAAAAGGGGGTCTTACGCCTGCTTTTTTCATGTGTAAAATCTTCAACACTTACCTTCGCGTTCAAACCTGAAAAAAAAACTAAGTGTGCTGCATGCGCACAGCCTGTAGTGCGCACGCGGTTCACTTAGGAACCGCCCCCTTCACAATATCGGAAGTGCCGGTTTCCCGCGCATGCGCAGTGCATGCAGGAAACCGGCACTTCGGGACCGAATATGGGTGAGTACACAGTGCGTACTCTCCCGTATTCGGACGAATTTCTGGGCCATTGTAAATGAGGAATAGCTTTTGAATGAGAATAGAAGGGGACTAAGTATGGTGGCCTAGGTGACTATGTGGGCATGAAAGGAGAAACCACCTGAGGAAATGTAATGACTGGGTTGATAGTGAATATAAAGTCGAACTACAAAAAAACAGTCCTTGCTCAGTTGCAGATCCAGCCAAGTGATTCAATATATTTATTTTGGTGTCACTAAAGGGACTTTCAGTAATGTAAGGGCTGTAGTACTGTACATGTTGAAAAAATATAACCCAAAACATTATGAGCAGAACCAAACTAGACTGGACGGTGCAGCCTACATGCACTTTCACTGTCACTGCCAAAACCGGCCCCCCCCGGTTCAATTACTTCAAAAGACAACGCAGCGGGAATGGAAGACCTCCCTCCCCTTACAGTTTCCTCATCCTCCTCCAAATCACCCGCCTCGGACAGACAAACACACCTCCAAGGGGAAGATGGCGTGAAAATGTCAGTCAACATTTGGTTCTTAATTTGTGTCTCTTGACTGAGAGTTCAACATTCCAGAGGTGTAATTGCTAGACCAACTTCCAACATCTATTTCCCTCCTTCTTTCTTTACAGAGTAGCCTGTTCAGTGTCTAATGTGAATAACAACTGTTCATTTACAGTGTACATCTCCAATTCCAATCATACCCTATCCCAATCTCATATCTTTAGATGGTGTCTGACACTAGGACCCCCAGTGCTATTGCCCCTGTTCATTTCATTACCACAATTCTTTAGGAAAGACAATAAAATGGAAAGTGTTGCTGGGTGCAAAGTGAGAGAAAAACGATTTGTCAACCCTCACCTAATGAGTGTAACAACCCTTGACAGCACAGTGTTAACATATTTTAATACACAGCCCACTGACCTGCCTGAAGCGGAAGTTAGAATAGATGGGGAGAGAGGTTTTGCAGTGGTGATGTGGGTGTGTGAGGAGAAAATAGGGGAATATTTCATTGTCTAAGAGCGAACTGGAAAGGTGGGTATGGAATTTCTTCAGTATAAATTTAGAACGTCACTTGTAGATATTACCTGCCCACTCCAACCAATTTGAAAATGTTTTTTTCTCTGCAAACTACAGCTGCAAGGGATTGGGGACTCTTGAGAAAAGTTATCAAAAGTAAATGGTTGCCAGAGTGAGTTTGCAGACGACACAAAGCTGGGTGGGTGTGTGTGCTGTGAGGAGGATGCAGAGAAACTCCAGTATGATTTGGACAGGTTGGGTGATTGGGCAGATGCAGTATAATGTGGATAAATGCGAGGTTATCCACTTTGGTGGCAAAAACAGGAAGGCAGATTATTATCTGAACGGCAATAGATTGGGAAAAGGGGAAGTGCAACGAGACCTGGGTGTCCTTGTGCACCAGTCGCTGAAGGTAAGCATGCAGGTGCAGCAGACGGTTAAGAAGGCAAATGGTATGTTGGCCTTCATAGCGAGAGGATTCGAGTACAGGAGCAAGGATGTCTTGCTGCAGTTGTACAGGGCTTTGGTGAGACCACACCTTGAGTATTGTGTGCAGTTTTGGTCGCCTTATCTGAGGAAGGATGTTCTTGCCATGGAGGGAGTGCAGCGAAGATTCACCAGACTGATACCTGGGATGGCAGGAATGACGTATGAAGAGAGATTGGGACGATTGGGCTTGTATTCGCTAGAGTTTAGAAGAATGAGAGGGGATCTTATTGAAACTTATAAAATTCTAACAGGACTAGACAGACTAGATGCAGGAAGGATGTTCCCGATGGCGGGGGAGTCCAGAACCAGGGGTCACAGTCTAAAGATAAGGGGTAAGCCATTTAGGACTGAGATGAGGAGGAATTTCTTCACCCAGAGAGTGGTGAACCTGTGGAATTCTCTACCACACAAGGCAGTTGAGGCCAATTCATTAAATATATTCAAGAAGGAGTTGGATATATTTCTTAAGGCTAAAGGGATCAAGGGATATGGGGAGAAAGCAGGGACAGGGTACTGAATTTGGGTGATCAGCCATGATCTCATTAAATGGCGGAGCAGGCTCGAGGAGCCGAATGGCCTACTCCTGCTCCTATCTTCTATGTTTCTATGAGTTTAACGTGTAATGCAAGAGCAAAGCTCAGGCCTATTATAATTCATTTCTGATTGCCTGAGATGATGTTACAGGATTGGATTCACACCTATGTATTGTTATTTTTATAAAAGATACTGTATAATTCCTGGACAAAGTTTGTTCTGTTTTTCCCCTCACGTGCCATGGCTAACTGGTGGACAATGTACTCCATGCAACCCTCACCCAATGAGTGTAACAACCCTTGACAGCACAGTGTTAACGTATTTTATTACATTCGTTAGATAAGGCACTTCCGAAGAGGGAGGGAAGTTTAGTGGACAAGCTCACTGCAAACTGCTGTAGCACTCCTCCTAATGGCCAGTTATAGAGCAGCATTGGCAGTGGTCTATAATCTTAAGCCTTTTCTCCTGTCTGGGCAATTGCACATGGTACTTTGTGGCACAAACCCAATCCTGGAGTTCTCCCATGTCTTGTAACATTACCACACATTTACCCTTTGCAGTTAGATTATTCCTTTGGCAGTAAAGCTACCTTTCTTCAGATTTTCTCCCCTTTTCTTGGCTCTTCCCTTGCTAGAATATGGTTCCACAGGCACCTCTGGTACTATCCTTACTATATGAGCCTCGACAGCAAGTGTCAGTAGATTGATTACTCAAACAGCCAGGGAATTGTTATTCAATCAAGCCCAGTTCTGTCCTCGTGTAACATCCATGCACACATATAGGATAGCAGTCTTATTCCGTAAAAGAAAAAAAAATCACATAACCTATGAGTAAATAAATACCATTGTCAGCAGTCTCTTTCACACTGCAATAAATATATTCTATGAACGAAGAAAGAAAGACTGCCATTTATAGAGCGCCTTTCATGATCTCAGGACGTCCCAAAGTGCTTTTACAGCACTGTTATAATGTAGGAAACATGGCAGCCAATTTGCACACAGCAAGGTCCCACAAACAGCAATGTGATGATGACCAGATAATCTGTTGTAGTAATGTTGGTTGAGGGATAAATATTGGCCAGCACACCGGGGGGAACTCCCCTGTTCTTCGAAATAGTACCATGGGATCTTTTAAGTCCACCTGAGAGAGCAGATGGGGCCTCGGTTTAACAGCACCTCCGACAGTGCAGCACGCCCTCAGTACTGCACTGGAGTGTCCGCCTCGTTAATGTGCTCAAGTTTCTGGAGTTGGACTTGAACCCACGACCTTCTAACTCAGTGGCGAGAGTGCTACCAATTGAGCCACAACTGACACATTCTACAACTGCATGGGGGAAAAATTCAGTTGGTTGCGCCTCCCATTAGCGCCTTAAGAGGGCGCTAATGGGGCGCAAAGCATCTAGCGCCCAGGCGCGGCGAAGTTTGCGCCGCTCGCGAAATTAACTATACATTTTGCGGCGGCGCTAAACACTACCGCCACGATCTCCTGCGCCGGCAAATCGTGACGTCAGTCGAGTGCGCAACGCCGCGGTATCGCCCCGGAGCGGATATTGAGTGGCGCCCCCTGCCTTACCGCCTGACGCTAGCAACGACAGGTTGAGGGGAGCGTTCTGCAGTCATGAAGGGAAAGGGGGAGCGCTATTTAAAGGTGACCGCTTCCTGCCTTTTATTGTTGGTGCCATTTTTGAACTACGCATTCTGAGAGAGAGAGAGAGAAACTTCTGGAGAGATTCAACGTTGTGTGAAGGAGTTTTGGGTACTGAGCAGCACTTTGCAGGTTCATTTTGATTTGCCATTCCTTGTATCGATTTAGAAGAGACTGTGGGGGCTGCACTCTGAGCTCTTTGCCTCGTACTCTCCATTGTTCTTTCCAGCAGATTTGATGTGCAGGTCTCTCCAGGCCGAGATTCAAGGCTGCAATGAGCAGGATGTGGATGGAAAGCAAGATTAACCATCCCCTTTAAGAACTGGCCCGTGCCATTGTGTGTGTGTTCCATTGCTGACTGACATTACATGAGCTTCGCCAGCGCTCTGAGTTAGCGCCTCGCTCCTCGGCCTTTGCGCCTTACAGGTGTGAAGCGCCTGATTTAGCGCTCCAATCACCTCCAGGGTCGATAAAAGTCAAGTTTGCAGTCGGTGGCGATAATTAGCGCCAGGCGCTAATCTTAGCGCCCGGCCGATAATTGTGCCCCAAATGGGGCGATACTGAATTTCTCCCCCCATGTGTTTGAATTTCATGTTATTTTATGCAAAATGTAAACAACTTTTGCACTTTTAGTGGGGAAGCTTTAATCTTGTTACGGTGAGTTTTCTTGTACAGCGTGGAGTACTATGAAGTAGGTCATTTTTTGGTATGAGTTCTGATTGTTACAGTTGGCTATTGCTGAGTACAGTAATTAGCTGTTCAGTGCCTTATTTGGAAGAGATCCTGTACACCATGAACAGAACGGAGTATTTACCACATGGGGGAGGGGGGGAGAAGAATGGCTATGTGCAGCGATATTGTAAATGTGTTGAGAAAAAAGTACAAACCAGAGTAAATCTCCATGAGCATATTTACAATATCACTCTATACACAGCAGCTCTTCTCCCCAATGTGTCTCATATTATCTCGGTAATTAATATTACACTTCAGCATGGTATTAATGAAAGAGAAAACAGGCAAGTTGTACAAAAACTAAGTGAGAAGTCGCACAACACCAGGTTATAGTCTAACAGTTTTATTTAAAATTACGAGCTTTCGGAGCTCTGCTCCTTCTTCAGGTACAGGTACAGTGAGGGAATACGATTTGTATTCCCTCACTGTACCTGTACCTGAAGAAGGAGCAGCGCTCCGAAAGCTCGTAATTTTAAATAAAACTGTTGGACTATAACCTGGTGTTGTGCGACTTCTCATTTTTGTCCACCCCAGTCTAACACCAGCATCTCCGCATCAGAAAAACTAAGTGGACATTGCTGTCAGATTCCTGGCATCTTCAGCCAGTTGAAACAAATTAGCCGAACTGCAAGTTGTTCATCGGAAATCACAGGTACATATCATTCGGACCCGAATCATTATGTGTTGACGGAAGTGGGTGGAGGTTGCTAGACAGACATAAGGGTGGTTTTGAGTCGCCCAATGGCACAGTGGCTAGATGCAGTGCCCACTGTGGTAGCTAGTGATACAGACCAGATGTTCTCAGGGTCAATCCCTTGTCTATGCTGAGTTAGTGAATCTCAGCTCCGCAGCAGTAGGGATGCTACTAGTGGCCTTAGTGCCACTTCTGATCAATATCCAGGGACACCTGCTGGAAAATGTGTATGGAGCAGGAGCTGGTTTGACTGTGGTGCCCAATGATCAAATGTCCTGCCAACACTTACTGTCAAGCCTCGCACATAAAGAAAGGTCATTTGTACGAGGTACTGGAAAGCTGCAAGTACCCATGGAACTGTATTTCATCACTAGTCAGTGCCTTCAGGAGAGCAGACAATTGGGTGAAAAAGAAAGAAAATTGCTTTGAGATCCAGGATCAAAGAATTTAAGAGACACAAATATTGTTTTGAGGTGACAACAAGCACAATCTTCCACCTATCGGTTCATTGGGTGTCAGCGTCCTGCTTCTTATTGGACAACACTGTGGCCCACAGGAGCATCAGCTGAATACATTAAAGTGATGCAGCCCAGAGGACATCAAATTACACATTATCTGTATGTTGGCGGGGGGGGAAGCTACTGTTATTTGTTCTAATTCCATTACCAAAATTATATGCAGATTGCTTGCAAAAATGACCAGCTGTGGTGTGGGATAGGATAATTCCTTGTTAAAAAAAAAGGTTTGTTTCGTATTTAAAACATTGTTAGATTTTATCAAAGTGTCTTCAAAATTCAAAATGACTTATATTTCTTTTCTTCCAATCATAGACTTTCCTTAATGTAAGTCAGAGCTCAAACACCGACAGACAGACACACACGTATTCACAGACCTAAAACAAAAACATAAAATGCTGGAAACACAGAGCAGGTCAGACAGCATCTGTGGAGAGAACAGAGACGTTAATGTCGATATCTCTCTATGCTCAGATGCTGCCTGACCTGCTGAGTGATTCCAGCACTTTCAGTTTTTGTTTCAGATTTCCACCATCTGCAGTTTTTTTTGCTTTTTGTCCATATTCCCATACCTGCTTGATATTATTACAGTCCATTATTCAAGTTTTAGTTATTGTTCAAACTAATCTTTCTCTTTTCTTTTTCCCCAGACTTACAAGATGAAAAGATGAAGCAGGCCAATAAGCACCACAACACTGATCATGAACACCGACATAAACATAAACATGAACATGAGCCTACTATTGAGCATAATAATTATTGGGTAATCGGCCAAAAACGCTTCAGAATGATCATAATCAGTGAGTATGAAAACTATGAACACTCCATACAGCTCCGCCAATGCTTATGTTTATTTAGCAAGTAGCTTACCATTACAGAGCAGGAAGGTCCTAGGTTTGATTTCCAATTGAACATTGTTAGGCCCCAGCATCCAGTATTGTAAGGTCATTTAACGGGGCCTCCGGTTCCAATGCTCAGCAAGCACTCTGAGCATCAGCAAGCAAATGTAAACATGTTTGCAGGCAATTCAGTGGCTGCCTCTTCCTCCCACTACAGCCGACTCCCGAGGCCTGCTGCTGCAAATGTCAACCCCCATTCTGGCACAACTCCCCAGCGGAGACTGGGCTGCCCACCTTCCACGTGCAAATGACTCCAGGGGTGGGGCCCTCGCCATGGAGGGTGGAGGTACCACCCTGCCGGCAATGCACCCCATGGGAAAATCCAGGCCAACATCCTTGACAGATTGAAGGAATTGAGGGAGCAAGTCAAAAAGGCAAATGGGATTCTGAGCTTTATATACAGGAGCAAGGAGGTGATGTCGAATTTGTACAAAACATTGGTTGGGCTACAGTTGGCCTATTGCAAGCAATTCTGGGCACCCCATTATAGGAAGGATATTAGAACCATGGAAAGGGTAAGAAAAGACTCAATAGAATGATACCAGGAAGGAGAGTTTAGAGTTACAAATAAAACTCAAATAGAGACACAAACGCAAGATTATCTTTAGCAGGACAAAGGTAAAAGAAGATTTTTTTTTCACACAAAGTGTTATTAGAACATGAAATCCCTTATCAGAAACCCAGGCATAGACTGTAATATTATATAAGTATTTGAAAAGGAGGAATATAAAAGGATACAGGAAAAGGACAGAGAAATGGGATTAGAGTTGACAGCTCCAGTTGAGGAGCTAGCACCAGCACAGGTACAATGGGCCAAAAGGCCGCCTCCTGCACTGCAACTTCTATGATCCTAAGAACAAAAGTTTCAGTGGCTATAAATAGAAAGAAAAAAACTACAACAGAAAATGCTGAAGATAGAAAGCGAGTCAGGCAGCAGACTGGCTCTTATTTCCTTATTGTCCTCCCCCAAAGGTATTGACTCTTTCTGCAGTGTGATGTTGAGGCCAGTCGCAGCTCCCCAATTGCTGCCGCAGCTGAGATCAACTACCTCAGCACCAACCGAGGATTGAAGCTTCCTGGTCTGTATGGCTCAGTGCCACACCACGCATTTCCCCCTGCCATTTAAAACTGCATTCCCTCAATGTTGATCCCAGCTGAAAATATACCCCTGAGGTGTGAGTTTATTTTATGGGAAGACCAATTCAGAGTACAGGAAGAGTTCATGTTGGCACTCAGAGGCTAACTCCAGCCTACATTTGCCATTAAATTAGATATTGGATGCATCTTGTCACATGCTACACAAAATGGGTGAGATTCTTGGAAAAGTTAAACAGTTTGGCTTGTGCAGTCATGGCTCCTATAATCAATGAATATTAGAGGAAACAATAGCATTAGGAAAGCGGACATCGTTCGCTGATTACAGTGGCAGCAGTGGCTGCGTTGAATTTAATAATCCTTCCTCATTTAAACTTATTTATTTTCTCCCCTCCTCTCCTGAGGATGCTGGGTCTTTCTGGGCACCTGTCACCACCACACCTCACCCCAGTAGCCATTCATCATGTGTAGGCCTTGATGGTGAGTGTCAGTAAACCATCAGATTATGGACGAGATCACAGCTGAGTCTAATCTTGAACTCGCCCAGGTTCCACACACACACTCTCAGTAGAATGAACCGTTGCTGACTTTCCGCTCCCTAACCCCAGGGGTTCTACAGGCAGTTGTGGCTCCCCTACCACTGTCCTGGGTGAGATTAGCAAACTCAGCACAAACTTGGGATCGCATCTTGGACCTTCTCGTCTGTATGGCTCAGAGATATCTACCCCTTCCAGATTCATTCAATTTCCACATACAATTAGGAATTGCTGTCATCCCATGGGGGAAATCGCCAAACACACTGTCTCATAAATTCACACCATGGGTGGTGAGGAGATCTTACCCTTGCTTTCCAATGTTGCAGCTTTAATCTGAAACAGCTCTGAGGAGCTGTTTAAGGGGTAGTATTGGTAAATGACTGGGAACAGGCACTTTGCAATTTTAGCATGCAAAGGTGCAGAGCTGGGCTGCTGATGAGTGGCACTGAAGTGGAGATCTGCAATTTCCCAGTGCCATCTCTCATGTTTTCTTCAACAACGTGATGGGACTGGGATACTGTTGGAAGCTTAGAGATCGCCTCCTTTATATAGAGAGCATGGTGTTGCCAACAGGAGTACTGCTCGCCTACTGCTGATGGGAAGTGAGCTACCGTGGGCAAGTTCCCTATGAATATTCTTTTCACATAACTGTATTATGTATTAGGGATACAGTTAAACATTACGAGACAGGTTTGGAATGACATGCCCAGTCTGTCAATGTAAGGTGCATTTATATCTGCACGTTTACTTCACCTAGTTTTAGACAATGTGTCCGTGCACATTTTCACTTTTCCACTAAGAGTGGGG
Organism: Squalus acanthias; assembly: GCA_030390025.1. Lineage (NCBI taxonomy): Eukaryota > Metazoa > Chordata > Chondrichthyes > Squaliformes > Squalidae > Squalus > Squalus acanthias. The sequence continues at coordinate 21,731,206 of CM059445.1, forward strand.
AGCTGGTCTCCATACAGACCATCTTCCCATGACTACATAAACAAAACCAGCTTCCTTATCCCAATGCCTAAACTTGTGGGTCTATCACACCATCAGGATAAGGGGGTCTGTCTTGTTACACAATGGAGTGTAGCATTTGTAGAGTATATAAAGCACAGTTATTGAATCGAACCTCCCCTCATTAGGAGTATTTTTAGTACGCTGTTGTTTATTAACATGTTTGCTCTGTGCATCTACCAGGTGCTGTATAGATCACAGGACTGACACAACTCCAGTTATAATTCCTGCTGTGGTAACTCCTTTTTCTTCCTTTCTTTCCAGTTATTTTAGCTGTCATCGTGGGTTTTATTATATTACTGATACTGGCCTGGTTCTTTTGCCCGAGAAAGTTTGTAAAGAAAATGTAAGTTTTATGCAGACACATTGTACACACCACGTTAGGTGGGATACTTTCTGGAAATGTCTAATTTATAAGTTACAAGAGTTGCCATGACCCTTAAGGAAATGGGAATTTTTTTCAAACTTAACTGATTTTGCACATTCTTAGAGGAAATGACAAATGTGAAGCTACAGTTTCAGAGCTCTGCTGCAATACTCAGACCAAACCATTTGTATATTAGAAAAAGACTTGCATTGATATAGCACCTTATCACATCTCTGAGTGCCTCAAAGTGCTTCACATACAATGAATTACTTTGAGGTGCAGTGACTGCTGGTATGTGTGGTAATCATTGTGCACACAGTCAGATCCCACAGATAATAGTGAGATGAATGACCAGTTAATCTGTTTTTGGTGGTGTTGGTTGAGGGAGGAATGTCGGACCGGACACCGGGAGAACTCTCCGGCTTATCTTTGAATAGTACCATGGAATCTTTAAACCTCCCTGAACCATCAGAACAGGCAGACGGGATCTCAGTTTATTTATTCCAAAGGACAGCACCTCCAACACTGCGGAACTCTCCATACGGCACTGGAGTGTCTGCCACGATTATGAGCTCAAACTCCTGGAGTTGGCTCAAACCCACAGCTTTCCGAACACGGGCAAGCGTGCTACCAAATGAGGCCTGATTTATTTATTTAATTACTGATTTATTTGGGTTATTTTTCCATTGTTCCTTCCCCCATGCAAAAGCTATCCTTTGATTACAAGGCCAGAGACTCTACAGAGAGGCATCTGCAACATAGGCTATTCCTTTCTCCCCTCCTGCTCTGAAGGCGTTCACTCCCTGACTGAGGTGAGGTACCATGGGCAGTGGCTGCTCTTGGGTACCTCACCAGAATGGCCATTTTTCATCTACAAATCTAGGTAGCGAGAGGCTGGGTGGTAGCACTCACTCTGAATCAGAAAGCTGCAGGTTCAAGTCCCACTCCGGAGACTTGAGCGCAAAATCTTGGATGACACTCCCAGTGCAGTACTGAGGGAGTGCTCATTATCACATTGCTGTTTGTGGGACTTTGCTGTGTGCAAACTGGGGGCCACATTTCCTACATTACTTCAAAAGTACTTAATTGGCTGAAAAGCGCTTTGGGACATCCCGAGGTTATGAAAGGAGTTCTATAAATGCAAGTTTTTCTTTTTAACTGTGGAAGAGATTCCAGCCATACCTCATGCTCACCTCAGCCAATAATCACACGCGCAGATGATCGCTGCTGAAGCTAATTGTTGCACCCAATGCCTCAGCTGAGAACAGTTCACTCAATACTGATCAAACTTGAGACCTTCCTAGTCTGTATAGCTCAGAGAAGGAATCTTAACTTCTCAGCAGCTGAGGAGAGCACATCATCTGTTGGTGCCACTCCGAGCTTCAGCAGCAGTCGAGCTTTACTGGTTACTTTTAATTCAGACTCTAGTGAATTCATTTGGATTAATTTTTAATTAAAAACATTAATTCGGGAGGAAAGTAAACTGCATCCAGTGTTTTCAAGACCAGCCTTGTCTGTTCTGTTCCTGCTGGCTTATGCATTAAATCAGTATCTAAACGTTAATTCTGTTTTCTAAGTTTTTGAAGTTTCGTTTAACAAATTCCAACAGTAACATTGCCCTGTTCACTCTAATTCATATTTCTGTTTCATTTTAGACGTAGCAAAAAGTGACTGCGTGAAATGAGGTGAGTGATCCACGTCACAGAGATATTTGCAAACAATGACTCTAGGCGCTGATTCTACCCTGGGCCTTCTCCTAATTCTCATCCATATGTTGCCCCTAAGCTTGAGGTTTTCATATATGGGCCAATGATGCACGGTTTTAGCTCTTCCCAGCACCCCCGAATCAATAACTGTCACTGTGCCATCTGATTGCCTATGCCTACTAAAGTAGTGGATAAACAAGATCTTTTTGCAGTTAACATTGGCAAGACCGGTTCTATCCTGTTCAGCCCTTGCCAGAAACTCCACACCCTGGGCCTCCACACATTCCCATTCCTGTCAAGCCAATGGTGCACAACCTCAATGTTCTGCTAGACCATAGATCCTAGCTTCAAACCCTATCACCAAGACCAACCACTTTCACCTTCTACATATTGTCTATCTGCATACTTAACTACTCTCCCTTCCACTGAAATGCTCATTCTTGCCTTTCACCTTTCCAGACTAGACTTTTCCAACATGATCCTCACAGGCCTCCTGAGTTCCACTCCACATAAACTTAAATTCATCCAGAATTCTACTGCCCTCCTCCTATCCTCCATCAAATCCCGCCCACCTATCAGCTCCATGCTGACCTCCGTTAACTCCCTACCCACAGTGCATCGACTTCAAATTCCTCATCCTTGTTTACAGATCCCAACATACAACTCCATGTCCCACTCACCCGCTCGTCTAACTGTGATTCGCTGTGCTTCCCCCCGACTCTTCACCATCTGTAACAGAGCCATCGGCTATCTCTCCCCCACACTTTGTAACTCTTCCCCCCCCCACCTTGTTTCTTCCGTGCCCATCTTCAAAAGTCTCCTTAAAACCTAATTTATCGACTGAGCATTCAGTCACCTCCCTGACCTCACTTCTAGTCCTGCTCGAATCTGAGTCCCAACTGTGAAGCACCCTGGGATTCTTTGCAATGTTAATGGTGCGATTTGAATTACTGCATCATTCATAGCCACTTCCCCAACAGATTTGTCAGTAAGGGTTCAGATCTGCTCAGCTGGTTAAAGCAGCAGGCAACTGAGCCATAGAGAGGAGTAGGTCTCAGGTTCCATAAGAACATACGAAATAGGAGCAGGAGTAGGCCATTCGGCTCTTCGAGCCTGCTCCGCCATTCAATGAGATCATGGCTGATCTTCTGCCTCAACTCCATTCACCGGTCCTATCGCCATATCCCTTGATGCCCTTACTAGTCAGAAATCTATTGACTTCTGTTTTGAATATACCCAATGACTGAGCCTCCACAGCCCTCTGGGGTAGAGAATTCCAAAGATTCACCACTCTCTGTGTGAAGAAATTTCTTCTCATCTCAGTCCTGAATGGCCTACCCTTTATCCTGAGGCTGTGGCCCCTGGTTCTAGACTCCCCAGCCAAGGGAAACATTCTCCCAGCATCCACCCTATCAAGCCCTGTAATAATTTGGTATGCTTCAATGAGATCCCCTCTCGTTCTTCTGAATTCAAGAGAATACAGGCCTAGTTTACTCAATCTCTTCTCATACGACAGTCCCGCCATCCCAGGAATCAATCTCGTGAACCTTCGTTGCACTCCCTCTATGGCAAGTATATCCTTCCTTAAATAAGGAGACCAAAATTGTACACAGTACTCCAGGTGTGGTCTCACCAAGGCCCTATATAATTGGAGTAAGACTTCTTTACTCCTGTACTCAAATCCTCTTGTAATGAAGGCCAGCATACCATTTGCCTTCCTAATGGCTTGCTGCACCTGCATATTCACTTTCAGTGACTCATGTACAAGGACACCCAGGTCCCTTTGAGCATCTGCATTCCCCAATCTTTCACCATTTAGGAAATACTCTGCCTTCTGTTTTTTCTACCAAAGTGGATAACTTCCCATTTATCCACATTATATTCCATCTGCCATGTTCTCGCCCACTCACTGAGCCTGTCGAGATCCCCTTGAAGCCTCTTCACATCCTCTTCACAACTGACACTGCCACCTAGCTTTGTATCATCAGCAAATTTGGAAATGTTACATTTAGTCCCCTCATCCAAATCATTGACATAGATTGTGAATAGCTGGGGCCCAAGCACCGATCCTTGCGGTACCCCACTACAGCCTGCCATCCTGAAAAAGACCCGTTTATCCCTACCCTTTGTTTTCTGTCTGTTAACCAATTCTCAATCCATGCTAGTATATTACCCCCAATTCCATGTGCCCTAATTTTGTTCACCAACCTCTTGTGTGGGACCTTGTCAAAGGCCTTCTGAAAATCCAAATACACCACATCTACCGGTTCCCCTTTGTCTACTCTACCAGTTACATCCTCAAAGAACTCCAATAGGTTTGTTAAACAGGATTTCCCTTTCATAAATCCATGTTGACTCTGCCCAATCTTACTATTAGTTTCTAAGTGCCCAGTTATTGCATCCTTTATAATAGATTCCAGCATTTTCCCAACTACTGATGTGAGGCTATAACGGGTCTGTAGTTCCCCGTTTTCTCTCTCCCTCCTTTCTTAAATTACAGGGTTACATTTGCTATCCTCCAATCTGCAGGAACCGTTCCAGAATCCATAGAATTTTGGAAGATGACAACCAATGCGTCCACTATCCCAATGGCCACCTCTTTCAAAACCCTAGGATGTAGGTCATCCGGTCCTTGGGATTTATCGACTTTTAGTCCCATTAATTTTGCTAGTACTGTTTTTTAACTAATAATAATTTCTTGAAGTTCCATCCCTGGTTTGTGCATAGTTAGCTGATCTCAGGGCAGTAGTTGGAGTTCTACAATTGGTTTCATTAACCCTAGGTTAGGAAGGGGGTCCCTCTCCTGATGACTGTCCATTGAACCCTGCTGGAAAGTGCGTGTTGGGTGAGTACAGGATTGGCTTAGCTGTTATGTTCCCCACCTTGGAATAGTCTGCCAACACTAATTGCCCAGGATCAGATATGAAGAATGGCCACTGGAATGAGATACCAGAAGGTTCTTGGCCTCCATTAACCTGTACCATTGTCAGGAGAGGAAAGGGAGAAAATTGGCTAAAAAAAGATTCTGATGCTGATGATCCATTTTACCCTTTTCATTTTCATTTACAGGAATTTGGACCTTGTCAGGATGGAAACTCAATGCCATCCAGTAAGGACTGGCAACACGGAAACTAATCATTTAATCAATTCACAAAGTATATTTTGTTTGTGTGTAACTATAAACAGGAAGCTCTTCATACTGATTATTGATTTCAATTATTCTTGGACAAAGTGCATGGACCTGAGAATGTGTTCTTACTGAAACCAGAGAACAGATCTTGATTCTTGGAAATAGGCACTCAAGTTTTGTAGGAATTAGAAGGAAATATAGTCGAGTAACACCACCTTCACACACAGTTATTGAAACAGACAGATCAGGCAAAGACTGAGCCAACCCTTCATACAGAATGAGTGAAGCACAGATCAGGCAGAGACCAACCCCTCCCATAGAGTCACTGAGTAACTGGCTGGAAATTCTAGTGAATGTTTGGACTAGTGCTGTGCTGTTTCTTTCAGTCCAGCTGCAGAAGTGCTCAATACTGCCCCTGCGCCTCTAACCATCTCACCTGCGTCAGTACGAATAAGGACAAATCTCAAAGTGGTCTCTCACCAACATTTCCTTATGTCAGTCATAATATAACTGAAGCGGGCACAGCACCCGTGCAGTTACCTGTTTTGCAAAGTAAGGCACTTTTATGTTGCTGCGGCAGTTTAAGGAAAGTAATGCTGTACTGGGTTCCTGACATCTGTGGCCCCATTTACTTTTCCATACACTGGCCAGAAGGAGAGCTGGCAGCAGTTCAAAAAAAGGGTCTGAATTGGCACTGAAAGGTTAATCCGCCCCTTTGTAAAGTACAGGGAGAACCTTGTGTTTTCTTTATTTGCTCATGGAATGTATGCAACACTGACAAGGCAGCATTTATTGCCCATCCCGAGTTACCCTGACGGTATTCAGAGCCAACCACGCCATGTGGGACTGAAGTCAAGTTTGCCATCAGCTGTAAGAGAAATGCAGCCTTGTGCTGCCTCCTGGACTGCTATTCCATCCAGCGGTCACTCATTCTCTTTCTGATTGAAAAGAGCCCAGTGTCACTCCGACTGTCCCAAAGGCAATCGAATGTTGAACTGCAGAGCAAAAACAGTCAAATACAATGCAGACCAAGTGGTGCTCTGGCCAGACCACACCTTGAGCACTTCAGTTCTGGTCACCGAGAAACAAGGGAGACATTCAAGCACTGGACGCAGTGCAGAGAAGAGCCATGGGGGTGATCCCCAAGTGTCAGGGGTCTAAGTTATTAGGAAAGACTTGGATTTTTCAGCCTAGAAAAAAAGGCATCTGAAAGGTGATCTGATAGAGGTATGTAAGATAGTAAATAGTATGGAATAGGTTAAGGCCGAACACTGCTTTAAAATAAATAATGAGAGTAGGACAGGTGGGCACAGATTCAAACTAGTAAAGGGTAACTAGGACTGAAATTCATCTTCATGCAGCAAGTGATCAACACTTGTAACAGACTTCCGGGCAGAGGCAAAAACCTTGGAATCACTTAAAAAAAACTTAGTGTTGTTCTGGAATTATAATCCCTTGCCATTTTTCTTTGCTGGATGTACTGAGAAGGACCGAATAGCTTTACTCACTGAACAGATCTTTTCAATCAGAAGAAAGAATTATAATCCCTTGCCATTTTTCTTTGCTGGAGAGCAAGAAAAGGAGAGAGAACAGCACTTAACCTCCAGCTCAGCCAACAGCACAGGCCAGTCAGGCCATAAATGGAAGACCGGAGCTACATGGAGCAGCCAAGGGCCAGAGATGAATAAGAGGCAAGCTACTAATGGCCCCAGGCTGTACCTCTGCACTAATTGTCAGCACAAAATTTATTTTGATTTTCTTCCATTTAAGTTTCAATTTACATTTGGTGAATCCAGACTTGGAAGGGTGTGGATGAACAGAGGGACCTGGGGTTCAAATGTATAATTCTTTGAAAGTACGAGTGTGAAAAGAAAGGATTTTGTATTTTTATTGTGCATTTCACGTCTCAGGACATCCCAAAGTGCTTCACAACCAGTCACTGTTGTAATGTAGCAACCAATTTGTGCACATCAAGGTTCCACAAACAGCAATGAGATAAATGACCACATAATCTGGTTTTGGTGATGTTGGTTGAGGGATAAATGTTGGTCCAGCCACTGGGAGAACGCCCCTTTTCTTCGAATAGTGCCATGGGATCTTTCACGTCCACCTGAGGGACAGATGGGACTTCGGTTTAAAGTCTCATCCGAAAGACAGCGCCGCTGACAGTGCAATTCTGAAGTATCAGCTGAGATTCTGTGCTCAAATCTCTAGAGAGGGACATAAAAACTCACAACCTTCTGACTTTGAGGCAAGAGTACTACCATTGAGCCAAATTTGAGTACGGGTGAATAAAACCATAATAAAGGCCAGTAGCATTTTGGGTTTTATAAATAAGGGCATAGAGTACAAGAGACAGGAGGTATTATTGCTTGGTGCCCTTTTTTCTGCTGTGAAGTGTTTTGGGCATTTGCTCCGTTAAAGGCACCATATAAATGCAAGTTGTTATAGTTGAATTCTTAGCTGACCTTAACCAGGCCGCTCTAGGGTTGTTACAATTAGCCTCAGCACCCTTGGGTTAGGGAGCAATTCCCACTTCTAATCACTATCTTGTGACCCCTGTTGGAAAGTACAGGGATGGGGGGGGGGGGGGGGGGAGGGGGGATTTACTGGAATGAACTCTGCAAACTCATAAAAATTCCCATACTTTTCAAACCACCAAATATTTTACAGTCTTGTGGCCCTGCCTGGTACATCCAAGTGACCAAACATTTAAACAGTAGCAATAAGTTCTCAAAGATGACATCTGGATACCCAAAAGCCACATCATAAACTGACTTTATCACCTGATGTGTGATCGAGACATTTAGACTTGACTCAAGCTCACTATTCATGAGATAATGGGATGAAAGGTGTTCAATCACATTGTAATACCAATTGCTGGGCTAGTGAGAGAAAATCATCCTGGTCATCCAGTGACCCCTGCTGGATCGTGCATGTGTGGGCATTTTGCATAAGGACAGGCTTACACATGAAGAATGGCCACTTGGGTGAAGTACCAGAGGGCGGCCGGTGATTGTGGAGCCCGCACTCCAGCAAGGGTCAGCACCAAGAGGAGAGGAGAAAAGGGGGAATAAAAAGAACCTCGGAATTGCTTGTGAACATCACAAGATGGTACAGTTTTGGAGTAAGATGTAAATCCTCAATCTATTTCGGATTGCAAGTGAAGGGTAGTTTAAACTCGGATACAGTACTGGAATCCAGGCTCAACACCTGAAAGCAGACTGAGGGGAGCTGACACTGCTGTGCAGCTCCACGGCTATATTTAAAACTACAGAGAAATACATAGAAGTTACAACATGGAAATGGGCCATTCGGCCCAACCAGTCCATGTTGGCATTAACCTTCCATGCAAGCAAATACTTAGAATCACATTGACTCAACATGTTTCCATATCCCTTCAGCCTATTTTTCTTCATCCACCTCTCCAATTTAATCTTGAATGTTGACATAGTTTCTGCCTCAACCACTAACCCAGGACGTTTCTCCTGCCCTCTATTCTAAATCTCTTGCATTTAACCTTGTATCAATGGCCCCCTCGTTCTTCACCCCTCAACTACTGGAAACAAACGGCTTCTATCTACCCTGTCCCATCCTTTCATAATTTTAAACACTTCTATTATATAGCCCTATAATCTGCATTCTTCTATGAATGTACGGAAATTAGCAGACAGGAAAAGACCAGGTGCTCCACCCGGCCTGTTCCGTACAGTCGTGTACCCTATTCTTCACGCTTAAGATATTCCCTATCCACCCAGGTCCATATAATCTCCTGGGAGAGGCGATAAACCAGATAAAAACCCATGGCCAATCAGGGAAAAATACCTGGGAAATTCCTCTCCGACCCCCCCAAGCTGATTGAAATTAGTCCAGATGACAGTAACCTGAGTAATGTTACTTGGTACCTAACTCTTGTATGACATAACCGCCACCCCAGCCAGGAACCCGTCCAGTTACCTTGAAGGTGTACAGCAAATCAGCACTCACTGCACGAGCTGGTTTCTTATTCCATAGGTCTACAATTCTCTGAGAACAGAAGAACTGGCTAACATCTAACCTAGTTCTACGCTTGCGTAGCTTATAAGCATGGCACCTGATCCTCCCCAACCTATCTAAATGCAATAATTTGTCAGTGTGAACACTATCTAGTCTCTTCATTATTTTATAGACCTCAATCAAATCACCCCTAAGCCTGTGTTTCTCTAAACTATATAGACCCAGCTTTTTAAGCCTATCTGAGAAGCTAAGATGTTTTAAGCTGGGAATCCATCTCGTTGGCCCGCTGAACCTTTTCCAAAGCCTCAATATCACCTACCATGTGAGGAGACCAAAACTGAACACAGTATTTGAAATGAGGCCTTAGCAAGGTCTTGTAAATGACAAAATGGTGCGTTCTGTTCTTTACTAAATGGCCCTGTGATTGCAGCCCAGTACCCTACTTGCTTTAGGTATAGCTTCACTGCATTGGTCATGAACCTTTAAAGAGTTATGAACTAGGACACCCCGGTCTGTTTCTTTCACTTTAGTTTTTCATTTTCTGTAGGCCGTATGTATATTTAGCGTTACTCCTGCCTACATGTACAACACTGCATGTGTCTAAATTGAATAGCATTTGCCATTCGCGTGACCATTCCCCCAACATATCTAGATCAGCTTGCAGTAGTTTGGTCTCCTCTACAGTCCTAACATCGCACATATCTTGGTATTGTGCACAAACTCGCAGATAATTCCCCTAACACCTACATCTAGGCCATTAAGATAATAAATAGCAAAGGCCTTAACACTGATTCCTGTGAGGCTCCACTAGCAACTGGATACAAGGTAAAGAGTGGCAGGAGGAATTTATTGGTAATTGTAGCTGATCTTATCAGGAATTTTCCCAATAAACAAATGACCACAGTATTTATAAACAGACTTTGTTACACACTTGCGTGTTGTGCACCTTTTGCCAGTACAACTCACCTAGATCCCTGAATTATTAATGTGCTTAAACTGCACTATATCAGTAACATGACCTTCCGCAGGTTTGATAACCTGTCACTGACAACAGTCCCCACTCCCTGGGTTTTTACTTTAAAAGGGTAATGTTTCCATTGGCAAAACCTAAAATATTAGGCAGACTATAAATACCAAACAGAAAAAAGGAATTGTGATTATTGTCCTCTTTTTATTGTTTTCTGTTACTTTTTTTTAATAATTTGGCTGAAGGGTAGCATTCTCTGGGTCAGAAGGTTGTGGGTTCATGGCCCACTCCAATACTTCAGCACATAATCTAGGCTGACACTACAGTGCAGTACTGAGGGAGGTGCTGTGAGCTTTAAACTGAGCCCATGCCGCTTGTATCACTGGTTCCCTGTGGATGTTAAAGATCATGATGCGGAGATGCCGGTGTTGGACTGGGGTGGACAAAATTGAGAGGTCGCACAACACCAGGTTATAGTCCAACAGTTTTATTTGAAATCACAAGCTTTCGGAGCTATCGATTGCCCCTTCCTCAGGTGAAGTAAATAGATACAGAATCGCCAAAGCATATATAGATAGAGAACAAAGCATGTGTACCTTACAATTGCAGACCACTAAATTAATGTTAAAGATGTTAAAGATCCCATGGTATTCTCTGATATTCTGGCCAACATTCTTCCTACTACCAACACCTCCCAAAACAGATTAACTAGTCATTCATCTCATTGTTGTTTGTGGGACCTTCCTGCCTTACTACGCTAAAGGCGGTATAAAAATATAAGTTGTTTGCAAAATGGATGCCACGTTCCCCTACATAATAACAGGGAATGTACTTCAGAAATTATGTGAAGAATTTTGTAATGTTTCTGATTGATCTAAGTAGAATATATTTGTTTATACATTGACGGCTAATAATATGAGAGATGTTGGCGAGAGGACTGGGTGGTCCAGTAGGATAGACACTGGCCTTTCACATCTGGGACTTTAAAAAAAAATTATTCGTTTATGGGATGTAGGCGTCGCTGGCAAGGCCAGCATTTATTGCCCATCCCTAATTGCCCTTGAGAAGGTGGTGGTGAGCCACCGCCTTGAACCGCTGCGGTGAAGGTGCTCCCACAGAGCTGTTAGGGAGGGAGTTCCAGGATTTTGACCCAGCGACGATGAAGGATCGGCGATATATTTCCAAGTCAGGATGGTGTGTGACTTGGAGGGGAACTTGGAGGTGGTGGTGTTCCCATGCGCCTGCTGCCCTCGTAGGCGGAAGAGGTCGCGGGTTTGGGAGGTGCTGCCGAAGAAGCCTTGGCGAGTTGCTGCAGTGCATCTTGTAGATGGTACACACTGCAGCCACGGTACACCTGTGGAAGAGGGGGTGCCAATCAAGCGGGCTGCTTTGTCCTGGATGGTGTCGAGCTTCTTGAGTGTCGTTGGAGCTGCACTGATTGAATCAAAGTATTCCCTTTCTCCTGGCTGTACTCTTCCCAAGTGAAATGAGTTTGAATCAAGTTCCACGATAAATCGGCACTGTTAACTGATCTAAGTCAGTATCACACCACATGACACACTTCCCACGCAACCATCAGGGGAGCTCTCTGAATGGACAAAGAAGTGAACATTTGAACTAAACAAAAATCCAGATATTAAGTGTGGAGAAAGTTGCTTACATACAATAAGCGGTCAGTGCAACTGGTCATTGGCTATCCTCACTATTACCAGTGTAATTTTAAACGCTGCCTTTTTCTTGGGTTAGATTTTTTAGTAGCAACATCAATAGTTGGAGCCTGCACAGGGTAATTCTGCATGAAATAGCTCCTAACAGTGGTGGTCAATGGAAATTATTTATGAAGGGGATAATAGGTGAATAAGGAGCTGAGCGAGAGTTGGTTCATTTCTGGTTGTTAAGCTGATATATTTGCAAGATTTCAGCAATCGATTGCTTTAATCACCACAGGTAAAAAACAAAATATGGTTTTGGTATTCTGCAGTAAATAACCGGTATTCCCCAAATCATTGCTTGCCCCTCACTCCAGCCACTGTCATTAACTTGGGATGCTTCAGTGATAGAAATTGAACTTCCTGATGCTGTTTAGCCCAGTACGTTTACCCAATAGTATCACCAGAACTTACCATGTAAACAAAATCTTTACAGGAAACAGTAAAAATGTTGAAGTAATCCTGATTCGGTTCAATTGATTAATTGTTAAGAGGAGCCAAGGAAGTGAGATTCCAACTTTGAATGACAGTTAATCTGTTTCAAATAGCTGCACGGGAAACCAAACTGAGAGTTAATTGTGCTGCAGACATCACGGTACAAGACATTGCAAGTCATTCTTCCCAAGTAATTGGTGAAACTATATTATAAACATCTTTGGTCCAGTGTTTAACTAGACTGTAACCTTCCGGATATTATGAGGGTCCGGAATACCCCCCAGAATTCTGCAACTCCTTTGAGTGTACAGAAATTGAGTTCGCGAGTTTATACAGAAATACTCTGTGAGATAATTCTAAAAATATATAGATTTATTAAAGAACCGACATTTAGTTAACAGCTGATAAGTCAATCGCGACTTTAATAGTTCAAAATACAAATAGCTTACATTTTCTTATTCTCAGAGATCCTTATTCTCAAATCTTAACTTCGTTACATTTCCACACTTCTACTTATTTCTTAATCCAGAATATCCACCAAAATCAAATACCTTGATTACCCGAGACTCAAAGTTAAAAACTTACAGAGCGTGCCTGTGAAGTTGAGAAACGCTTGCCCCGTTCAGCGACTTCTGACTTTTCATCTGAAAAGCTCTTATTTTTATATCTTTTTTTGGGTGGTTTATCCTTTGAAGTTTTCCTGTTGATGTAAGCTAATTGTCTCAAGTCATTCTTTGCTGACTTTCTTCTATTCTTTACTGTCATTTCAGCTGTTGCTTTTAGACTTCTGCCTCCTGTTTAGGTGTTTCAAAAACCATCATAAAATGGTTATTATTGATTTATCTATTTGATGCCATTCTTAGGAAGTCTTTCTATTGAATTTCTAATATCACTTAACTACTTGTAAGCCAGACGTCGTGTCTCCTAACTATTCCATTTCCAATACAAACACAATGTAATTGCTTGGTGTCATCTGTTGATATTATATTTTCAAAGCCTTCCTATTTGTACCTTTTACAACTTGTAAACACTTCATCTAGGGTGTTCCATGCATTTCTTATTTACTTCAATTGGTTGTATTAAGAATCATGTCTCTTGTTTCTAAGTTTAACATAAAACTATTTTATGGCAGGTATTTCTTTTACTTGATGTCATTTTTTCAAAGGCACTTGGTTTTTTTAATGTTCTGTGCACCTGTTCGACGTGTTAGATTATAACACTTTACTTGGGTCATTCCATTGTGTTTCTCCCAAACTCTAGACATTCTGGAAGCGCCAATGGTTTGCTTTAATAGGGGCTTTGTCTTTGTCAATATCCCATTCCCATTTCAAAGCTTGTTTGGTGTTACACAGCTCTTGTCAACAACTGATCTTTATCTCATAAGCCTGTATTTCTGTTTTATGGCTTGTGTCGCTGAGGCTTTTAGATTTTTAACCCCAGTTTGTCATGTTTTAATATTATCAAATCTGTTTATAGGATGATGTATTTCTTGGAATATGGCTATTTCCTTCACAGTGTTGGGAGGAACCAGACATAGTAGAGATTACTGAGACATGGTTACAGAAAAATCAGGACTGGGAATTAAACATTGCAGGGTATAACATATTTAGAAAAGATAGAGAGGGAAAAAGGGGAGGTGGAGTGGCTGTACTTATTAGGGATAACATAATGGCAGTAGAAAAAAGGGACGTAGATATCAGCAAGACAAAAATAGAATCCATATGGATAGCGATAAAAGATAATAAAGGATCAACCACCTAATAGTGGAAGGGAGGTGGAGGAAGAAATATACAGACAAATTAGAGAAATGAGTAAAAAACATAGAATAATAATCATGGGGGATTTCAACTACCCCGATATTAATTGGACAGAAGAGGTAGGTAAAGGGGATAAGGGAATGGAGTTCCTCCAATGTCTACAGGACTCCTTTCTAACCCAATATGTAAAAAGCCCAACGAGAGAGGATTCTCTATTGGATCTAGTTATGGGAAATGAGCCAGAGCAGATAAGAAAAGTAAAAGTAGGGGAACATATAGGCAATAGTGACCATACTATAATACGCTTTAAGATGACAATAGAGAAGGACATAAGTATGACAAAAACCAGGTTAATAGATTGGAGAAAAGCTGATTTTGAGGGTCTGAGAATAGAACTTGGGAAGATAAAATGGGCAACAATATTGGCAAACAATGATGTAGAACGACAATGGGAAACATTTAAAACAGAGTTCAACAGAGTGCAGGAAAAATATATTCCGCTAAAAGGAAAAAACAAACTAAACACTAATGAGATTCCATGGATGAATAAAGACATAAGGGAACAATTGAGGGTAAGGAAAGAGGCATACATTAAGTACATAGACAGTAGAGGAGTGCATGATAAGAGAGAATATGAAGGGATTAGGAGAGAAGTCAAAAACAATTAGGAAGGCAAAGAGGAACTATTAAATTAAATTATCAAGGAACATAAAACAAAATAGTAAAATATTTTACAGGCACATCAATATAAAAAGGAAGGTTGGGATGGGAATAGGGCCATTAAGGTATCGACAGGACAATACCACAGGTAACGATAGGGAGATGGCAGAAATATTAAATCATTATTTCGCTTCGGTATTTACCAGGGAGACAGAACAGCTGGACGTGATATTGGATGATGAGATGAGTAATGAGATAAGTACATTCAAAATTTAAAAAAGGGGATATATTAAATAAACTAATCAAACTCAAAGAGGATAAAACCCCTGGTCCGGATGGATTGCATCCACGCATTTTAAAAGAATCTAGGGAAGAGATAGCAGAGGC
Source organism: Squalus acanthias (assembly GCA_030390025.1). NCBI lineage: Eukaryota > Metazoa > Chordata > Chondrichthyes > Squaliformes > Squalidae > Squalus > Squalus acanthias. The sequence goes on from CM059445.1 coordinate 21,746,377, forward strand.
ATTACTACACATATTTAATAATTCGTTAAAAAAAGGTGTAGTGCCAGAGGACTGGCGGATAGCTAACATAATACCTATATTTAAGAAGGGAGATAGAACACGTCCAGGGAATTATAGACCAGTCAGCTTAACATCGGTGTTAGGAAAAATAATGGAATCCCTACTAAAGGAGAAAATAGAACATCTAGAAACAAAAGGTATAATAATGAATAGTCAGCATGGATTTCAAAAGGGAAAATCTTGCTTGACTAACCTTATTGAATTTTTTGAAGAGGTAACAGAGAGAGTAGACAATGGTAATGTAGTAGATGTAATTTATCTAGATTTTCAAAAGGCCTTTGATAAGGTACCCCATAATAGACTAATGAATAAGGTCAGAGAATGGGGAGTCAGGGGACAAGTAGCAGAATGGATTACGATAGCAAAATACTGCAGATGCTGGAAATCCGAAATAACAACAGAAAACGCTGGAAAAACTCAGCAGGCGAGGCAGCATCCGTGGAGAGAGAAACAGAGTTAACGTTTCAGGTCGATGACCTTTCGTCAGAACTGGAAACAGCCGGAAATCAAATAGATTTAAGGCAAGGATAAAGCTGGGAAAAGGGGGAGGGCATGAAAGAACAAAAGGAGAGATTAAGAGACATTAAGAGATATTCAAGGCAAGAGGTGGTGTTAATGTGACAGGTTAAGGCTGAAAGAAGTGTGAAATCCACTGGCAGAATGAAGGACAGCTGCCAGCTTCTAGGAGGGAAAAAAAAAGGGGGGGGGCCAAATAAAAGGGTGGATGAAAAAATAAAATATAAATGTGATTGGAAGCTAGAAGCTGGCAGCTGTCCTTCATTCTGCCAGTGGATTTCACACTTCTTTCAGCCTTAACCTGTCACATTAACACCACCTCTTGCCTTGAATATCTCTTAATGTCTCTTAATCTCTCCTTTTGTTCTTTCATGCCCTCCCCCTTTTCCAGCTTTATCCTTGCCTTAAATCTATTTGATTTCCGGCTGTTTCCAGTTCTGACGAAAGGTCATCGACCTGAAACGTTAACTCTGTTTCTCTCTCCACGGATGCTGCCTCGCCTGCTGAGTTTTTCCAGCATTTTCTGTTGTTATAGCAGAATGGATTGCTAGCTGGCTTCAAGGCAGAAAGCAGAGAGTGGGAGTAAAGGGTAGCTATTCACAGTGGCAGAAGGTGGGTAGTGGTGTTTCACAAGGATCAGTGCTGGGACCACTGCTGTTCACAATTTACATTAACGGTTTAGACTTTGGAATCAAAAACAATTTCTAAATTTGTAGATGATACCAAATTGGGAGGATAGTCCATACTGAGGAGGATTGCAACAAATTACAGGAGGACATTAATAAACTTGCAGAATGGGCAAATAATTGGCAAATGAAGTTCAACACAGATAAATGTGAGGTTGTTGAGGCTGCCGCAAAACACGAATGGAGGCTGAATCCATATGTGGAAAACAAGAAGCTTTTATTCACTGCATGGCAAAACAAAAAGTCTGAGAAAGCTGCTCCCAGAATTCTCTGGGTAAACTCCCAGAATTCTCTGGGTAAAACCTGAGGCCCCACCCCCTTCTGCCTTAAAGGGAAGGGGCTGGAAATTTGTCCACAGACGGAAGAGTGGATTATGCCCATTTTAGGTGGCGATCCGCCACACAGCTCCCCCCAGAATCCGCTTAGGAGGTGTGGACGAGACGGTGCGGCGGTCTGATGGGCCGGCCGGAGCGGCTCTTGTAGGACGCCGGTGGACGTGGGACGGCCGGGCGTGGAGCAGCCGGGTGAACCGGCTTGAGGGCAGGTCGGCCGCGTGGAGGTGGACGAGCTACAGGGACCTGCTCCCCGGGCTCCGAGTGTGCTGGCTTGAGTCGGTCCACCGACACTTTTTCGGTCCTGTCGCCCACTTGCAGGGTGAAAAATTTGTCCCCAGCCTGTAGCACCTTGTAGGGCCCGTCGTACGGGGGTTGAAGGGGTCCGCGGTGGGCGTCATGCCGGACGAAAACAAACCGTGCCTGGTGCAGGCTTAGTGGGACGTGTGAGGTGGATTCGCCGTGTCGGGCAATGGGCACCGGGGCGAACTGCAGCGCCGGTGAGGCGAAGTTATGGCGTTGCTGGTCGGCTGACCAGGGTGTCGTGGCGGTGGGCAGGAACTCACCGGGTACGCGCAGCGGCTGACTGTACACGAGCTCTGCTGCCGATGCGTGGAGGTCTTCTTTAACCGCGGTGCGCAGGCCAAGGAGGACCCACGGAAGTCAGTCAGTCCAGGCGCCATCTTGGAGGCTGGCTCGAAGAGATGCCTTCAAGGATCTGTGGAACCGCTCACACAGTCCGTTGGCTTGGGGGTGGTACGCTGTGGTGCGGTGGATGGTCACCCCGAGATTGCGTGCGACGGCGGTCCAGAGTTCAGAGGTAAATTGCGGACCTCTGTCCGACGTCATGTCGGAGGGGACGCCGAACCTTGCGACCCAGGTGCTGATGAAGGCTCTGGCGATGTCGGCGGTGGTGGTAGAGGTCAGTGGAATTGCCTCAGGCCAGCGTGTGGTGCGGTCAACGATGGTCAGCAAGTGCGTGTGGCCTTGCGACGGCGGCAGGGGCCCGACGATGTCCACGTGGATGTGGTCGAATCTCCGCGAGGGGACGGTAAACTCCTCGAGGGGTGCTTTTGTGTGTTGCTGTACCTTGGCACGTTGACAGGATAGGCAGGAGTTGGCCCAAGTACGCACATCCTTGCGAAGGCCGCGCCAGACAAAGCGGTTGGCTACCAATTTGATGGATGCGTGGGCGCCGGGGTGGGAGAGGTTGTGGAGAATGTCGAATATCCGGCGGCGCCAGGACGCTGGGACGACGGGCCGAGGTTGACATAGGGATATGTCGCACTTGACCGTGACTGCGGTCGGGCCACAAGCGACGTCGGCCAGGCGTAGCCCTGGTAGGTTGGTGGGTGCGGAGAGCAGATCCGGGTCGGTGATCTGGTCTGCTGCAAGTTGAGCGTAGTCGACTGCTAGGTGTGCGGCGTGGATGGCGGTGCGGGAGAGGCAGTCGGCTACCACATTGTCTCGGCCGGAGACGTGTTGGATGTCCGTGGTGAACTCGGACACTGCCGCGAGCTGGCGCTGCTGCCTGGCGGACCAGGGGTCGGTTGTCTTTGCCATTGCGAATGTCAGGGGCTTGTGGTCGACAAACGCAGTGAAGGGGTGGCCCTCAAGCAAAAACCGGAAATGGGGGACCGCCAGGAACAGCGCGAGGAGCTCGCGGTCGAAGGTGCTGTACTTGACCTCCGGGGGGCGGAGTTGGCGGCTGAAGAAGGCAAGTGGTTGCCAGGCGCCGTCGACCCACTGCTCATACACGGCGCCGACCGCGTGGTTGGAGGCGTCCGTGGTGAGCGCTACCCTGGCATTGGGCCGTGGGTGCGCGAGCAGGGTGGCGTTGGCGAGCGCGGTCTTGGTGGAATCGAAGGCGGCGGATGCATCTGCCGTCCATTCGACCGCCATCTTGCCGCTCCTGCCCCGGAGGGCTTCATACAGGGGCCTCATGAGGGACGCCGCTTTGGGGATGAAGCGGTTATAGAAATTCACCATCCCGAGGAACTCCTGGAGGCCTTTGATGGTGGTGGGGCGGGGAAATTGTTGGACGGCCTGCACCTTGGTGGGCAGGGGAATGGCCCCAGCATGGGTGATGTGGTGGCCGAGGAAGTCGATCTTGTCCAGGCCGAACTGGCATTTGGCTGGGCTGAGGATGAGCCCGTGGTCGCTGAGGCGCCCGAACAGGATGCGAAGGTGTTCGAGGTGTTCCTGCTTGGAGGAACTGGCGACCAGGATGTCGTCCAGGTAGACGAACAGGAACTTCAGGTCCCGAAGGACCGAGTCCATGAGCCGTTGGAATGCCTGGGCCGCGTTTTTGAGGCCGAAGGGCATCCGCAGGAACTCGAACAGGCCGAAGGGGGTGATTACGGCCGTCTTGGGGACGTCCGCGGGGTGGACGGGGACTTGGTGGTAGCCGCGCACCAGGTCGACCTTGGAAAAGACTGAGCGGCTGGCCAGTCTAGCCGAGAAGTCCTGAATGTGCGGCACGGGGTACCGATCAGGGGTGGTGGCGTCATTGAGGCGGCGGTAATCCCCGCAGGGGCGCCAACCCCCGCCTGGTTTGGTAGCGATGTGGAGTGGGGAGGCCCAGGGACTGTTGGAGCGGCGGATGATGCCGAGCTGTTCCATGGTGGCAAACTCGGTCCGCGCAATCTCCAGTTTGGCCGGGTCCAGCCTGCGGGCGTGGGCGTACACTGTGGGGCCTGTGGTGGGGATGAAGTGTTCCACCCCGTGTTTGGTGGCCTCCGCGGAGAAGGTCGGATTGGTAAGGGCCGGGAATTCGGCCAGGAGTGCTGAGTAGTCATCCGTGGCCCGGGCGTGGCACTGTGACGCCATGTCGGCGGGTTGACGGGGGGCCCAGGATGGGGGACATGGTGTTCATGTCCACGAGGCGGTGACGAGGGATGTCTACCAGTAAGCCGTGGGCACACAGGAAATCTGCGCCGATGAGGGGGGAGAGCACCTTGGCAGTGATGAACTCCCATCGGTAGTGGTGACCAGCGAGGTCGAGGGTGACTGTCCGGGTGCCATACGTCCGGATTTCCGAGCCGTTAGCAACAGCCAGCGCCGGTCCGCGTTCGCCCTTTTGGATGTCGAGGGAGGAGGCCGGGATGATGCTGTGCTGAGCCCCAGTGTCGCACAGGAACCGGCGGCTGGTTTTGTCATCTGTGACGAACAGCAGGGAGCCCGCGTGGCCCACAGCCATCGCGGGGGCTGGAACGGGGGCGGACTTGAAAGAGCAAGGAGGTGTGCACCGTTGTGCCCTGGCGCCGAACTGTGCGTGGTAGTAACAGTGGCCCGGGTTAGTGGGGCGTGAAGGCCCCGTGGGCCTGGTGACAGGCCCTTGTGGCCGCGGGCTGGATGGTGAGGGGCGCGCCCAGGCATTGGCTGCCAGGTCCAGAGTGACGTCGCGGCTGGAGTGAGCGGACAGCAGCTTGTCGGCCTCATCGGCCAGGGCTTCCAGGTTCGTGAGGCCGGACGCCACAATCGCTGGGCGGATGCTGAGAGGGAGCTGGCGGATGAACAGCGTGCGGAAGAGGGATCCGGGTGGGCTCTCGTCGGTGAAGGAGAGCATGTGGGAGAGGAGGTCTGACGGTGAGGCATCACCGAGGCCTGGAAGGTCGAGGAGGTGGCAGCTTCGCTGATATGCCGAGGCCGTAAATTTTTTAAGGAGCGCTGTTCTGAGATGTGCGTACTTGCCTTCCTCTGGTGGGTTCTGCAGCGTTGTCCAAACCTTGGAAACTGCGACGCTACTGAGTGATGTGACGAGATAGTCGTACTTCGTCCTATCTGTGGTGATATTTCGCAGCCGGAAGCGAGATTCAGCTTGGAGAAACCAGGCTTCGGGCTGGTTTTCCCAAAACTCCGGCAGTTTCACGGAAACTGCGTTCGTGTCCACCATTGCAGTGCTCGGAATACGTTCTGAGCGTCGGGGTCACCAATGTTGAGGCTGCCGCGAAACACGAATGGAGGCTGAATCCATATAGATACATAGAAGATAGGAGCAGGAGTAGGCAATCCGGCCCTTCGAGCCTGCTCCGCCATTTAATGAGATCATGGCTGATCCTCCAATTCAGTATCCCGTCCCCGCCTTCTCTCCGTAACCCTTAACCCCTTTTGCCTGTAGAAATATATCTAATTCCCTCTTAAATATATTTAATGAGCTGGCGTACACTGCCCTCTGTGGCAATGAGTTCCACAGGTTCACCACCCTCTGAGTGAAGAAATTCCCCCTCATTTCTGTCCTAAATGGTTTAGCCCTTATCCTTAAATTATGTCCTCTAGTTCTGTTCTCACCCGCCAAGGGAAACATCCCTTCTGCATCTAGTCTGTCTAGACCTGTCAGAATTTTATACACTTCTATGAGGTCCCCTCTCAATCTTCTAAACTCCAGTGTGTACATCCCCAAACTACATAGTCTCTCCTCATAGGTCAATCCCGCCATTCCTGGTATCAGCCTGGTGAATCGCCGCTGCACCCCCTCCATGGCAAGAACATCTGTCCTCAGATGAGGCGACCAAAACTGTACACAGTACTCGAGGTGTGGTCTCACCAGTGCCCTGTACAGCTGCAGCAAGGTATCCCTGTTCCTGTATTCCAACCCTTTTGCTATGAAGGCCAGCATACCGTTTGCCTTCTTGATCGCCTGTTGCACCTGCATGCTCGCCTTCAGTGACTGGTGTACAAGAACACCCAGGTCTCTCTGTACTTCCCCCTCTCCCAATTTATTGCCATTTAAATAATAATTTGCCCTCCCGTTCCTGCACCCAAGGTGGATAACTTCGCACTTGTCCACATTATAGTGCATCTGCCATTTATCCGCCCAATCACCCAGTCTGTCCAAATCGCTCTGGAGCTTCCTGGTCTCCTCCTCTGAGCCCACCCCCCCTCCTAGTTTAGTGTCGTCTGCAAATTTGGAAATGCTGCATCCGACTCCCTGATCCAGGTCATTAATGTAAATTGTGAACAGCTGGGGACCCAGGACAGATCCCTGTGGTACCCCACTTGTTACTGCCTGCCATTCAGAAAATGAGCCGTTTATTCCAACTCTCTGTTTTCTATCTGACAGCCAGTTCTCTATCCACGTCAATACTTTCCCCTTTATCCCATGAGCTTCAATTTTCCCTGCTAATCTTTTATGTGGGACCTTATCGAAGGCCTTTTGGAAGTCCAGGTACACCACATCTACTGGCTCTCCCCCATCTATTTTACCAGTTACTCCCTCAAAAAATTCCAATAGATTAGTCAAGCACGATTTACCCTTTGTAAATCCATGTTGACTCTGTCCTATCCTGTCCCCATTTGCTAAGTGCTCCGCTATTTCATCCTTAATGATGGACTCCAGCATTTTGCCCACAACTGATGTAAGGCTTACAGGTCTGTAATTACCTGCTTTTTCCCTACCCCCCTTTTTGAATATGTGGAAAACAAGAAGCTTTTATTCACTGCATGGCAAAACAAAAAGTCTGAGAAAGCTGCTCCCAGAATTCTCTGGGTAAACTCCCAGAATTCTCTGGGTAAAACCTGAGGCCCCGCCCCCTTCTGCCTTAAAGGGAAGGGGCTGGAAATTTGTCCACAGACGGAAGAGTGGATTATGCCCGTTTTAGGTGGCGATCCGCCACAAGGTATTACATTTTGGCAGGAAGAATAGGGAGGTCACTTATCACTTGGAGGGTGGGAGTCTAGGTGGAGTGGAGGAACAAAGGGATCTCGGAGTACAAATACACAAATTACTAAAAGTTGCGACACAGGTTAGCAAGGCCATAAAAAAGCAAACCAAGCACTAGGATTTATTTCTAGAGGGATAGAATTGAAAAGTAGGGAAGTTATGCTGGACCTGTATCGAACCTTGGTTAGACCACACTTAGAGTACTGCGTGCAGTTCTGGTTGCCATATTATAAAATGGATATAGAGACACTGGAGAGGGTGCAGAGAAGATTTACAAGGATGATACCAGAAATGCGAGGGTATACATATCAGGAAAGGATGAACAGGCTGGGTCACTTTTCTCTTGAAAAAAGGTTGAGGGGTGACCTAATAGAGGTCTTTAAAATTATGAAAGGTTTTGATAGAGTGGATACAGAGAAAATGTTTCCACTTGTGGGGAAGAACAAAACTAGAGGCCATCAATATAAGATAGTCACCAAGAAATCCAATCGGGAATTCACCCAAAGAGTGGTGAGAATGTGGAACTTGCTACCACAGGGAGTGGTTGAAGCGAATAGTATAGATGCATTTAAGGGGAGACTGGACAAGCATATGAGGGAGAAGGGAATACAGGGGTAACGCTGATAGATTTAAATGAGGGAAGATGGGAGGAGGCTCGAGTGGAGCATAAATGCCAGTATGGACTGGTTGGGCCGAAAGGCCTATTTCTGTGCTGTATATCCTATGTAATCCTATGTAATATATCATCAACATACAATATCTGTTAATCTCTTTGATTGGGAAAGTGAAGTGGTTTGGAACGTTTTATTATAATCAAGGTGGGATATAAGGGTTTTTTTCAGTTATGGGATGTGGGCATCGCTGGCAAGGCCAGCATTTATTGCCCATCCCTAATTGCCCTTGAGAAGGTGGTGGTGAGCCACCTTCTTGAACCGCTGCAGTCCGTGTGGTGAAGGTACTCCCACAGTGCTGTTAGGTAGGTAGTTCCAGGATTCTGACCCAGCGACGATGAAGGATCGGCGATATACTTCGAAGTCAGGATGGTGTGTGACTTGGAGTGGAACTTGGAGGTGGTGGTGTTCCCATACGCCTGCTGCCTTTGTCCTTCTAGGTGGAAGAGGTCGCGGGTTTCGGAGGTGCTGCCGAAGAAGTCTTGGCGAGTTGCTGCAGTGCATCTTGTAGAAGGTACACACTGCAGCCACGATACGCCGGTGGTGGAGGGAGTGAATGTTTAAGGTGGTAGATGGGGTGCCAATCAAGTGGGCTGCTTTGTCCTGGATGGTGTCGAGCTTCGAGTGTTGTTGGAGCTGCACTCATCCAGGTAAGTGGAGAGTATTCCATCACACTCCTTACTTGTGCCTTGTAGATGGTAGAAAGGCTTTGGGGAGTCAGGAGGTGAGACACTCGCCACAGAATACCCAGCCTCTGACCTGCTCTTGTTGCCACAGTATTTATGTGGCTGGTCCAGTTAAGTTTCTGGTCAATGGTGACCCCCAGGATGTTGACGGTGGGGGATTCGGCGATGGTAATGCCATTGAATGTCAAGGGGTGGTGGTTAGACCCTCGCTTGTTGGAGATAGTCATTGCCTGGCACTTCTGTGGCGCACGTTGTTGCTGATGTATCACAGGATGGATGCTTACATCAAAAGGAATTACCTAACAATTCATCAAGCTAAAGTATAATGACAAGCACAATTGGAATGCACTGCCTGATAGGGCAGTGGATACAGATTCGATAGTGACTTTCAAAAGAGAATTGGATAAATACTTGAAGGAGAAAAAATTGCCAGGATATGGGGAAAGAGCAGGGGAGTGGGACTAACTGGATTGCTCTTCAAAAGAGGCGGCGCAGAATTTATGGGCTTCGCTTCAACAATGGCAGAAAATTCTAACTTCTAATTTCCCTCTAATAGATAAGAGTAAATAGGGAGAGTAAATAGGGAGAAACTCTTTCCAGTGGCAGGAGACAGGTAAACAGAGGACACAGATTTAAGATAATTGGCAAAAGAACCAGAGGGCGAGAGGAGATTTTTTTTAAACTCAGCTGAGTTATGATCTGGAATGCACTAACTGAATGGGTGGAGGAAGTAAATTCAATAATAACTATCAAAAGGGAAATTAAAACGAAAACCTTGCAGGGCTGTGGGGAAAGAGTGGGACTAACTGGGCAGCTCTCCCAGAGAGCCAGCACAGGCAGACGGGCCGAATGGCAGCCTGTGCTGCAGACTCTATAATTTATTGCAGATATTTAGGGCTCGCTGATTGTCGAACAGCCGCCCTTTTGGCTTGGCGCGGCACAACTCCGCCTGGCCGCACATTCCAGGCGAATAACGGGACGGCTGCTCTCCGTTCTCCGCTATATACAGGCTCAGGCCCGCCCCTGCGCGCTGATTGCATCAGCGGCACGTCAGTCAACGCCACCGCACAATCCGCGCATTTCTATTGGTTATCTCGGCGGATAGAACCCGCCCCCCGGTGCCGATTGGTCGGGCGGCCTGTCACTCTGGCAGCGGGAGCCCCGCCTCTGTCGCCCGCTGCCCGGGCGGGTCCTGAGGCAAAGGCGGCGGGCGGTGTGAGGTTTGAGGAGCGGGACCGGAGACAGGAGCCGGGGACCGGGCCGCCGACATGGGCACGGCCGAGCAGCAGCCGCACGGTGAGTAACTCTTCACCGGGAGAGCTCGCTTAAAGCGGCAACGCCTGGGGAGTGGGGCCCACAGGCTGGGGGTGCCCCAGACCCCAGACCCCAGACCCCCCTCCAGCCCCCAGGCCTCAGACCCCAGCCAATGCTGCAGTGCCAGACTGAGGATCAAAGTGAGTGAGGCAGATTGCAGAGCATCTTAAACTTGGAATCAGAGAATAATACAACACAGGAGGAGGCCATTCAGCCCATCTGCCTGTGCTGGCTCTCTGGGAGAGCTGTCCAGTTAGTCCCACTCTTTCCCCCACAGCCCTGCAAAATTCCCCCCTAAAGTATTTATCCAATTCCCTTTTGAAAGTTCTGCTTCCACCGCCCTTTCAGGCAGCACATTCCAGATCACAACAACTCGCTGCGTAAAAGAATGCTTTCCTCATCTCCCCCTCTGGTTCTTTTGCCAATCACCGTAAATCTGCGTCCTCTGGTTACCGACCCTCCTGTCACTGGAAACAGTTTCTCCTTATTTATTCGAGCGAAACCCTTCATGATTTATTTTTAAGGAGTGACACATAAGCAAATGGGTCTCCGATGGAGCGGGACTCTCCCAATGAGTGTAAATTGGGAACTTGTCATGGTGCTAAATTTTCACAAGTGTGTCTGCCCATTTTGTAATAGAAAAAACATGACGGAAACATTCATGATGGTTTAATTTTTATGCCAAATTCGTGTAAAATCAGCAAAAAGAAAAGTTCATGTGAACATTCCCTGATTTGCAGCAATATCTGCACGATGTTCTAAATCAAACAGTGAGTTGTTCCACAGCACAGCAACGATTATATTCCATTGGGATGTAAACAGATGTTAAATTGCCTTTATTTTTTATCATTGATGTTTCCTTTTTTGAAAGAAATTCCCATTTGCTCTTATTTTAACAATTGGCAGATCGTAGGCGTAATTTCCCTGTTTTGCTGGTTAGTGACTCCAACCACTCTTAGATTAAACCTTTGTTTTTCTTTCCACTGAGCGCTGGAAACGTAGAGCAGATTTGTCTGCATGTGAAAGGGAAACGATGGTTACTGTTCCAGGATCTGACTAGCCTGTTGGCCCGTAGCTCTAATCTGCTTTTCTCTATTTCCATTTAATTAAAAAAAAATCTTTCTAATGATTGGTGCCTATCAGAGAATAAAGAATCTTTGAGCCTTTAAACATCAAGTGAGATGAACTGCGTAATGATTGACCAGCAACGTTGTAACTGGTCTCGTCCAGCTTCTTTTAAACACTGAACGCACTGTAACCCATGTGCTGTTGTACTTATTTAGTCAGTAACTGATAATGTTTGAAGAAAGCATTGCTTTACATGAAGGGAAATGAAATAAGCGGAGAACCGAAATGTATTTGCGGCGATGTGGTTGGTATCCTGGGAGATGGGGTTAGTCCTCACAGTACGTGGAGGTTTCAGAGCCTGTAGTTCTGTTATTTGAGATTCGCAGATATGACTTTTCCAGGTTTTACTTTATTGAAGTGTTTCTGAGTTAGGACGGCTGCATTTTGTAGTTGGTTTTCTTCCTTCCCCTGACTGAACATTAACTTGAGGTGACCGCACCAGTATAAATCAGCTGAAACTATTCCTGTGAAAAAGTGCTTGGCTCCACTCTGGAGTCACGGCCATTGTGCAGAGACTGTATTCATGTTCAGACTCGCTCCTCGGCTTTTATCAATGTGTCTGAATACCTGGTAAAGGTACGCAATGTGATCTCCTGGTTACATCATTTATTCAGCAAGTCTGCTCTTGGGATTGAAATCAATTTGTTTGGCCAGTTTTCTTCCTCCTGCCCTGAAGCACAAACCCTTGCTGGTCTTCAGTTCCACTGGTGCGAACCACTCTGTCGTACCTCACCCAAGTGATCAATCTTCAGGTGTCAGCCCCGGCCCAGTCCTGTTTCTCCTGATGTTCTCGCATGTACACTTCCAGCAGGGCTAGATAGTGACTGGGCGCAGATATCCTGGCTGATTCTTCCCTTTCGTAGACCCATACCATTGAGATGTTTGTCGTGCCCCCCATCCTGCCCTGGCTAAGATCAACTGACTGCAAATTACAGGCCATTATTTACTTTGGAAATTCAGCAGAAGTATATAGGCAGAATGCTTAAACAAAGACTTGCATTTATATCGTGCCTTATCAGGCCTTTCAGAATCTGTCTGCTTCGAGTACACTGGGCTATTTCTGAAGTGCTGTGGCTGTAGGCAGTCATTTTTAAACCTGGAAAAACAGCATTTCCTGCAATGGTTGACTCCCTCGGTTCTGCTTTAGACTGTTAGCCTACATTATGATCAACTCCTAGAGAGCCAGAGGTAAGAGTGCTACCACCTGAGCCACTTCAAACAGCATATTTAACACAACTCTTGTTTACAGCTAGCCTGGTTTATAAGCTAGCAATGGGATTTTTACTTTGGTCACAATGAATAAAGAAAGTTGTGTCTAACTTGAGTGAAGTGACAGCTGAGCTGTGCTGTAAACCATTCCAGCGTAATGCCCAGTCTCATTGTCTCAGTATAGCTTGTTTTCTTCCCAAGTACTGGGGAGTGTTCCTGACCGACATCTGCACAGCAACAATTGTCATTCCAGATAAAGTACTGAAAGCTGTTGCAGATTGTCTGTACCTGGCCTTTAGGAGCTACCTACGGATCCAGGTATGAATGAGTAATAAACAAGACAAGTTTCCATACGCCTGGTTTGTTGCAGTTAAATCAGAAACAGAAACGTCTGGCTGCCAGTTGATTGAGTAAAACCCATCCACATTTTTCCATCTGAGTCACACTGTTAATCATTGTGATCAGCCCTTCCCGGACTGAATCGCCCAAGCAGCATTCACAATCTCTACCCCCATCAAATATGCAGCCTCGGGCGCTTAAGTCAAACTAAAGAAAGGAATTGCATTCATGGAGCACCTCACACATCCTTGGTGCATCCCAAAGGACTTTCATTAATTCCTTTGGGAGTGTAGTCACTGTTGTTATGTAGGACAACAAAAGAAAACAGGAAGTACAAAAGGAAGTTTTTTACTAAAACAGTTTGTGGAACAGATTACTGGCGCGGTGGGGGCGGGGGAACAAGAAACTTGAATGGGCTTCAAGAAGGAACTCGGCAGGTTCTTGTCAGCAAATGGGATTCCGGGTTATTAGAAATGCACCGGGAATACTGTGGAGAGGAGGGCTAGATGGGCCGAAGGGAATACTGTGGATAGGAGGGCTAGATGGGCCGAAGGGAATACTGTGAATAGGAGGGCTAGATGGGCCGAAGGGAATACTGTGGAATGGAGGACTAGATGGGCCGAAGGGAATACTGTGGATAGGAGGACTAGATGGGCCGAAGGGAATACTGTGGAATGGAGGACGAGATGGGCCGAAGGGAATACTGTGGACAGGAGGGCTAGATGGGCCGAAGGGAATACTGTGGAATGGAGGACTAGATGGGCCGAAGGGAATACTGTGGATAGGAGTACTAGATGGGCCGAAGGGAATACTGTGGAATGGAGGACTAGATGGGCCGAAGGGAATACTGTGGAATGGAGGACTAGATGGGCCGAAGGGAATACTGTGGACAGGAGGACTAGATGGGCCGAAGGGAATACTGTGGAATGGAGGGCTAGATGGGCCGAAGGGAATACTGTGAATAGGAGGGCTAGATGGGCCGAAGGGAATACTGTGGAATGGAGGGCTAGATGGGCCGAAGGGAATACTGTGGACAGGAGGGCTAGATGGGCCAAAGGGAATACTGTGGACAGGAGGGCTAGATGGGCTGAAGGGCTTACTATGGAGAGGAGGGCTAGATGGGCTGAAGGGCTTACTGTGGAGAGGAGGGCTAGATGGGCCGAAGGGAATACTGTGGAATGGAGGGCTAGATGGGCCAAAGGGAATACTGTGAATAGGAGGGCTAGATGGGCCAAAGGGAATACTGTGGACAGGAGGGCTAGATGGGCTGAAGGGCTTACTGTGGAGAGGAGGGCTAGATGGGCCGAAGGGAACACTGTGGACAGGAGGGCTAGATGGGCCGAAGGGCTTACTGTGGATAGGAGGGCTAGATGGGCTGAAGGGCTTACTGTGGACAGGAGGACTAGATGGGCCGAAGGGAATACTGTGGACAGGAGGACTAGATGGGCCGAAGGGAATACTGTGGACAGGAGGGCTAGATGGGCCGAAGGGAATACTGTGGACAGGAGGGCAAGATGGGCCGAAGGGAATACTGTGGACAGGAGGGCTAGATGGGCCGAAGGGAATACTGTGGACAGGAGGACTAGATGGGCCGAAGGGAATACTGTGGACAGGAGAACTAGATGGGCCGAAGGGAATACTGTGGACAGGAGGACTAGACGGGCTGAAGCTCTTTTGCTTGAAAAAGTTACAAGGTTACTAAATATGGCATCAAATTTGCACATAGCAAGACCCCACAAACAGCAATGAGTTAAATCATCAGTTAAACTGTGGTGTTGGTCAGGACATCTGGAAACCTCCCTGCACTTCTTCAAGTATTGCCACTTAACATCACCTGAGCAAGCAGCAGGACCTCGCCTTAATATCACATCCGAAAGACAGTGCGGCGCTCCCTCAGTACTGCCCCTCCGACAGTGCAGCGCTCCCTCAGTACTGCCCCTCCGACAGTGCAGCGCTCCCTCAGTACTGCCCCTCCGACAGTGCAGCGCTCCCTCAGTGCTGCCCCTCCGACAGTGCGGCGCTCCCTCAGTACTGCCCCTCCGACAGTGCGGCGCTCCCTCAGTGCTGCCCCTCCGACAGTGCGGCGCTCCCTCAGTACTGCCCCTCCGACAGTGCGGCGCTCCCTCAGTGCTGCCCCTCCGACAGTGCGGCGCTCCCTCAGTACTGCCCCTCCGACAGTGCAACGCTCCCTCAGTACTGACCCTCCGACAGTGCAGCAGTACTAACCCTCCTACAGTGCAGCGCTCCCTCAGTACTGACCCTCCTACAGTGCAGCGCTCCCTCAGTACTGACCCTCCTACAGTGCAGCGCTCCCTCAGTACTGACCCTCCTACAGTGCAGCGCTCCCTCAGTACTGACCCTCCTACAGTGCAGCGCTCCCTCAGTACTGACCTTCCTACAGTGCAGCGCTCCCTCAATACTGACCCTCCTACAGTACAATTGGCCCCAATGCCTTTGGCTTAGGAAAGGAGGGAGGGAAATCAGCTGGAGTTCATGCTCCACATTGCTGTCTAATAACCTGTGTGGGCATTGGGTGAGGCCTGACTGGAATGTCCCAAATAGTGAAACACTCTGCTGACACACGCTGTCGAGGCTTACGTGAGGAATAGCCACTTGGGTGAGGCATGGAGGGCGGCAAGTACCTGTGGAACCGAGTCTGGGCCAGGCAGGTCCCGGTCTGCGTCTGGTGGGTCCCGTGAGCCCCCCTGCAGTGAGGCTGCTGGAGTCACTTGAGATACACGTGTAAACAGGACATTAAAGCTCGGCTTTGTGTGTGTATTCTTGGGTAATATAGCGGTTGAACATTATATATTGTAAAGGGGATTTTTGAAAGTACTTCTGACTGTGTGGAATTGGAAAATTGGCTAACGAGAGGCTAAAATTGCACATTAGTGTAAACATTAAATATTAATCTTTGTGAGGATTATCTCATCTCAGCTCCAAAAGCTCCAGCTAACGCTGCAGTGTACATCAGTATTTCAGCAAAGGCTGTATGGTCTAGTTTGACGTGAAAGAAATTGCAAAACTGGGCCAGAAAGGGGCCATCCATGAGGTTTATACATTGGGGAAGGTTGAAATGTGTACCACACAATACAAGAGGGCGTGTTTCTTTGCCAAATGTACATGTCCGATTTTTAATGCTTGCACTTTTAATGTTGTCTCTGTTGATAATGTTGTCCACTTTCAGTTTTACCTGGCTGTGTGTGCCCTGGGAATCGGGAAGTGTTGAAAACCATCTGAAAGTAACAGGGTGGGGTTGAAGAACCATGATTTTGAGTGCGTGCGTTTTATAGATGGCCCCAGTAGAGTTACTGATGATTTTGTTTTCCGTCAAACTCAAGTTGTGCAGAAGGATCAGGAGGAAATCACATACACTGATGAAACCAAGCTGTGGGTTGAAAGAATTAAATGATATTCATTTCTCGTCTTGTGTGGTATTTGGGTGGTTGCTTTTGTTTCTGTGGCAGGGACTAGGTTTCAGTACCGCCTTGAGAGCACTGGTGACTATAGGGTTTTTAAAATTTGTTCTCAGGATTTGGTTGCTGCTGACAAGGCTGACATTTATTACTTGTCTCTCGTTGCCCTGAGAAGGTGGGCCTCCTCCCTGAACCGCTGCAGTGCGTGTGGTGAAGGTGCGCCCACAGTGCTGATGGGGGGGGCGGGGGGGGGGGATTTCCAGCATTCTGACCCAGTGACGATGATGGAACTGTCATATATGTCCAAGTCATGATGGGGTGTGACTTGAAGGTGATGGTGTTTCCAAGACATTGCTGCTCTTGTCCTTGGTGGTGGAGGTTGCTGGGGAGAGAGGTGCTGTCGGTAACCTTGGTTACCGTCTTCGGGAAAAGAGGAGTAAAGGGAAGAAGTGTGGGAAAGG
This sequence comes from Squalus acanthias, assembly GCA_030390025.1. Classification (NCBI taxonomy): domain Eukaryota; kingdom Metazoa; phylum Chordata; class Chondrichthyes; order Squaliformes; family Squalidae; genus Squalus; species Squalus acanthias. The sequence continues at coordinate 21,762,857 of CM059445.1, forward strand.
GAAAATGTCCTTTAACGTCAATTCTCAACGCCGATTGGCTGCTCAGATTACCCACTGTTTAAGGCACATTCCCACTCCCAGGGCTATCCTGCTCACTAGATGCGGGCCTGGTTGAGATGGGTGCTGATTTACTTGATTAGTTTGGTCTGCGCACATTGGGTTGGGTATGACTGGTCCCAGCCAACCTGTCTGATCAATTCGAACAATCGAATGTGCCTTATAATTAGCCTCAATGTGTTCTCTGAACAAGCTTGGTGAGTATGCCGGGCCTGTCCGCTGATGCGTGCGTTACCTCATGCCTTCATTTAGCTCCTGACGTCAGTCCTGGGTTCCTAATTGATTAGTTTAAATCATTACATTTATTGATTAAATTGAAATAGGCAAGTCTTTTTACACAGTCTAATCAATCTCTTGTGAGCATCTGATAGCAGTGCTTAAAACTCCACTACTTATTACAGGGAGATCATATCCATTTGTGAAGTGCTCACTGATGGCAAGCATTGAGCTGCTGACCCAGTGTTGCTGAGTTCGGCACCCTCGCTGTCTGCTTCCGGTCCTGCTGCCTGCTATTCTCATTTTACCAGAGGCTGCTGTGGCCACTCGTATTGGGATGTGATTCCACAGGTGACAGCGACTCTTATCACCTTGCCCTAATGGCCGTTGTTTGCCTGCGAGTCCGGTACACCGAGTGTCGTCAGCATATTTCACCAGGGCGAGCCTGGTCAGCCAAGTCTCGGCCCTGTCCTCACTTGAAGCCACACACCTGCACTTTGCAGCCGTTGTCGCTATGATCAGTAATGGGAATGTTGGCCAGTTGTTCCTTTTATGGGAAGATGTAGGTAGGGGGGCGGTTAGAGTGGGGCAGTAAGAAGGTAGATTAATGACAAATTGCAGTTGCTTTAGACAAGCCAAGTTTCTGGTGTAGACGGGCTCCATGTTATCCAGGAAGAATTGAAAACATTTAGATAGTGAGGTACACCCACAGCACCTTTGGAATGTGTTGCGTTAGTCAGTTTGTCAGAATCAAATAGCCTCAAATAAATAACCTTATATGCTGATAGAATCCCTTCAAACCACCAGCCTGCCCCTTATACCCTGATAGAGTCCCTTCAAACCACCAGCCTGCCCCTTATACCCTGATAGAATCCCTTCAAACCACCAGCCTGCCCCTTATACCCTGATAGAATCCCTTCAAACCACCAACCTGCCCCTTATACCCTGATAGAGTCCCTTCAAACCACCAGCCTGCCCCTTATACCCTGATAGAATCCCTTCAAACCACCAACCTGCCCCTTATACCCTGATAGAATCCCTTCAAACCACCAACCTGCCCCTTATACCCTGATAGAATCCCTTCAAACCACCAACCTGCCCCTTATACCCTGATAGAGTCCCTTCAAACCACCAGCCTGCCCCTTATACCCTGATAGAATCCCTTCAAACCACCAACCTGCTCCAGATTGAGCTGCAAATTCAGACATTTTCTGTTTTAATTTTAACCGTGTGCTTAGCTGTTTGCAGTAAGAGACTGAAGGAGACTGCGCACTGCATTCTGAGGGAAGTGAGTTCTGAGTTAATGAAGTAATTTGGTGGAATTGAGGAATGTGATCTAAAAATAGCTGAGCACAGCTGGCTACTAAAACAAGGCCACAGCAAGAAACAAAAACAGAAAGTGCTGGAAATATTCATCAGGTCAGGCCACATCTGTGGAGAGAGAAACAGAGTTAACGTTTCAGGTCAATGACCTTTCGTCAGAACTGGAAAAAGTTAGAGGTATAACGGGTTTTAAGCAAGTTCGGGGCAGGGAAAGGGCTGGGGAAGAACAAAAGGGACGGTTTGTGATCGGGTGGAAGGCAGGAGAGATTAAATGACAAAAGGGATGATTTACAGCATCCGCAGTATTTTGTTTTTGCCACAGCAAGAAAGCTTGGATTGAATATTTTTGTCACTCTTACTAGGAAGTGTGTGTCCCTGCGTTGGGACTTTCCAATTCTGTGTTTTCCTGTTCAGTGTTTTTATCTTCTGGAATTTTTTGAGGATGTTTCCAATAGGGTGGACAGGGGGGAACCAGTAGATGTGGTGTATTTGGACTTTCAGAAGGCCTTCGACAAGGTCCCACACAAGAGATTGGTGAGTAAAGTTAAAGCGCATGGGATTGGGGGTAATGTGTTGACGTGGATTGAGAACTGGTTGGCACACAGGAAACAAAGAGTAGGAGTAAATGGGTACTTTTCAGAATGGCAGGCAGTGACCAGCGGGGTACCGCAGGGTTCGGTGCTGGGACCCCAGCTGTTTACATTATATATTAATGATTTGGACGAAGGGATTAAATGTAATATCTCCAAATTTGCGGATGACACTAAATTGGGAGGCAGTGTGAACAATGAGGAGGATGCTAGGAGGCTACAGAGTGACTTGGACAGGTTGGGTGAATGGGCAAATGTATGGCAGATGAAGTACAATGTGGATAAATGTGAGGTTATCCACTTTGGTGGTAAAAATAGAGAGGCGGACTATTACCTGAATGGTGGCAGATTAGGGAAAGGGGAGGTGCAACGAGACCTGGGCGTCATGGTACATCAGTCACTGAAGGTGGGAATGCAAGTGCAGCAGGCAGTCAAGAAAGCAAACGGAATGATGGCCTTCATAGTAAGGGGATTTGAGTACAGGAGTAGGGAGGTGATGCTGCAGTTGTACAGGGCCTTGGTGAGGCCACACCTGGAGTATTGTGCGCAGTTTTGGTCTCCTAACTTAAGGAAGGACATTCTTGCTATTGAGGGAGTGCAGCGAAGGTTCACTAGATTGATTCCTGGGATGGCCGGACTGACATATCAAGAAAGATTGGGTCAACTGAACTTGTATCCTCTGGAGTTCAGAAGAATGAGGGGGGATCTTATAGAGACATTTAAAATCCTGACTGGTTTAGACAAATTAGATGCGGGCAGAATGTTCCCAATGTTAGGGAAAACTAGAACCAGGGGTCACAGTCTAAGGATTAAGGGGAAGCCATTTAAGACTGAGCTGAGGAGGAACTTCTTCACCCAGAGAGTGGTGAATCTATGGAATTCTCTTCCACAGAAGGTTGTTGAGGCCAGTTCGCTAAATATATTCAAAAGGGAGTTAGATATAACACTCACAACTAGGGGGATCAAGGGGTATGGCGAGAAAGCAGGAATGGGGTACTGAGGTAGCATGTTCAGCCATGAACGCATTGAATGGCGGTGCAGGCTCGAAGGACCGAATGGTCTACTCCTGTACCTATTTTCTATGTTTCTATGTTTCTATAAGCTGCTCATCTCTCCAATATCTGTTCTCATATTAGTCATTTGCAGGCAACTTTTGGCTGGTTTTGGGAACCAAGAAAGCTGCATTGATGCTCCATGGGGAAGGGATACTTCCTAACGGCTCAGCAAGTTTATTCATCGAACAGATGACCCATCCAGACAAGGAAGGTCCTAACTTTGACCACCACTCTGAGCTAACCAACCTCAGACAGGCGGTGGGGCCGTGATGGGTGGGAGGAGACTATGATGAGACAACGCCCCTTAGAGAGAGGAATATCGCCCGCGGTTCCCGTTCCTGGTCACTATTCACTGACTCCTGCTGCAAAGTGTGTGTGGTCGTGAGGCGAGGAGTGGGACCGGACTAGGCTGGGATGTCTCTTGTACTCGAGTAGCCTGCTGAAACTCCATGTCTAGGCTTTAGGCCACTTCAGTGAGCTACCATCGTATGACCAACACCCATGGAACTGGACCCCAGAGAGGAGTGGAGAAAAACCACTGGGGCAAAATAGGAAACTGTCCCCAAATTGACATTTACTAATAAACTCAGTGTGAATGGTGGGAAACTACTGAAGCTGTGCAGCACCTAAAGTATAGTTTTCAGATTGTTGAAGCACTTTCGAAACATATTGGGTACAGAGCAGTTTCAGGGTGAATGGCTCCAGAGTAGAGGAGATTGAAGGCTTAAATGCCCAGCTATTTGGGTGGAATTTGGAACTCTTATCAGGATTCTATATGTACAATTAAGCTTTCCTAAATATCGGATTTGGCAAGAACTAGCCTGTGATTCAGATGTAAACATGCGCAGCATAATCTGTGAATAACAGTCCTGAATGGGGATTGTGTTGTGCTCTATTAGTTGTCCTGCTCATTGTAGGGTTTTTCATCATGTGCACGGAATGACCACCCAGCCAGTTTTGATACTGACAGGTCGGGTTTGGGAACGGTTAGCTGGTAGTTTTAAGAAATGAAAACCAATTGAAAAGGTCTGGTTTTCCAACACAACAACAACTTGCATTTATACAGCGCCTTTAACGTAGTAAACCGTCCCAAGGCGCTTCACAGGAGCGATTATCAGACAAAATTTGACACCGAGCCACATAAGGATATATTAAGACAGATGACCAATAGCTTGGTCAAAGAGGTAGAGAAGCAGAGCGGTTTCGGGAGGGAATTGCAGTGCTTAGGGCCTTGGCAGCTGAAGGCACGGCCACCAATGGTGGAGTGAAGGAAGTGGCGGATTCGCAGAGGCTAGAATTGGAGGAACGGAGAGTTCTCTGTGGGGGGGGGTTGTGGGGCTGGAGGAGGTCACAGAGATCGGGAGGGTTGGAGGGCTGGAGGAGGTCACAGAGATCGGGAGGGTTGGAGGGCTGGAGGAGGTCACAGAGATCGGGAGGGTTGGAGGGCTGGAGGAGGTCACAGAGATGGGGAGGGTTGGAGGGCTGGAGGAGGTCACAGAGATCGGGAGGGTTGGAGGGCTGGAGGAGGTCACAGAGATCGGGAGGGGTGAGGGCCACGGAGGAGGTCACAGAGACAGGGAGGGGCGAGGCCACGGAGGAGGTCACAGAGATCGGGAGGGGTGAGGGCCACGGAGGAGGTCACAGAGATCGGGAGGGTCACAGAGATCGGGAGGGCACAGAGAGAGGGAGGGGCACAGAGAGAGGGAGGGGCACAGAGAGAGGGAGGGTCACAGAGATAGGGGGCGGGGCCATGGAGGGATTTTAAAACAAGGAGGAGAATTTTAAATTTGAGGCGTTGCTGGCCCGGCAGCCAGTGTAGGTCAGCGAGAGGTCAGCGAGCACAGGGGTGATGGGTCAACGGGATTTCTCTTCTAAACACTACATTTATTTTTTAAAAAGCTGTACACCGGTGTGCAACAGGGTCCACCGTGTGTGTGTGCAACGGGGTCGATCGTGTGTGTGTGTGCAATGGGGTCGATCGTGTGTGTGTGCAATGGGGTCGATCGTGTGTGGGGTTGCTCGTGTACGTGTGCAATGGTCTGCTGGAATATACAAAATGGCCCATTCGTGCAGATGCAGAGCCATTTTTAAATGGCCAATCCCAGGGGAAGGGTGCCCCGGGGGAAGGGTGCACCAGGGTACAGGGTGCCCCGGGGGAACATGCCTGTCCTGCTTTGTAGGGTATGGTTGCCGCTGTAGGAATCACCAAAGCTGACGATGAGCTGATTGGATGTTTCTGGGTCAGGGTTTATTTATCTATTTTGAAGACATTTGGATTTTAAGATATACTGCAGTGGTGTGCATCAGACCCTGGGCAACCGTTCCTGCAATCCCTATTTATAATTGCACAGCTGCAGTTACGGTCCAGTGCTGCCAGAACGGAAAGGAACTTGAGACCAGTGTATAATCGGATCAGACTGTGTGACAGCTGTACTGCAACACATGGTTAGATAGAATTCCTTAACTTACTCTCCCTTCCCATTCACTCTTCTACCACTCCCACAACATAAGGGATTGCCCCATATTTTATTTTTTTATTTTATCGAAGATTGACTTCAGGTGGCTGCTAATGTTACTGTTTTGGTTGAGAGCAGGAAATTTTGGAGGACTTCAGAGATGGTGGGTTCCTTGCAATGATCATCAGGGGCCAGAAATGGGTTAACAGCTTAGACAAGCAGGCTTACACAGTGAAGGTTGGCATCCAGACACCCTGGGCCTTAGAACCCTGTTTCAGGGGCACTCTGTTCATTCATCCCACATTACTGAAGACCTGCTCGTATTCATCAAGCATCCATTTCATCAAGGGCGACTGGAGGAACAGTCAGCAGTGAGTTGTACATTCGGTGCTGCAGCTAGGGGGAATGCCAGTGTTCCACATAGATGTCGAATCAGTGCGACTGACTGTAGTGTTACTGTACTGAGGGGCTCGCGGAGCTTGCCCCAGCCTCTGACCGTTTTGAAAGTGGATCAGTTTACTTGCAGGATTTGTTCTTCTCACTGCAGCCTTGCTACGTTGTTCTGTTGCAAGGATTCTGGTCGGTGTTTGACGAGCCATCGTTCCTGTGGTTCTGGGTGTGTTGCCTTGTCGGGTGCAGCATCTCACATTTGCATTTGTTAATTTATACTGGATTCACAGGGTAGACGGAAGCAGACTAGTTTCCAGTAGTTGAGGGTCCAGAACAAGGGGCCAGTGATAGAAGATTAAATGTAAGAGATTTAGGACAGAGGGCAGGAGGAACTTCTCCACACAGAGTGTTGTGAGGCTGTGGGATTCACTCCCAGGGTTAGTGATTGAGGCAGAAACTGTCAACACTCGAGATTGGATTGGAGAGGTGGAAGAAGGAAAAGGGGTTGAAGGGATATGGGAAGAGGTTGGGTAAATGTGATTAGGAGTATTTGCTTGTGTGGAGGGTAAAGACCGACAGACTGGTTGGGCCTGTTTGTTGTATTTCTATGTATAAATGCAGCTTGGGATGTTTACTGTGTTAAATCTGCTATCTAAATACAGGTGTTTATTTTATTAATTGCCCCTTTGTACTGTGGAGAGCAGTCGTCTAATTGTTATCCCTACTCTGAGCCTGGATGAGAATAGCTGATCAGGGGAGTGCTGGTAAAATGGCTCTATGCTCTTCACTGCTATTACAGCTGTGGTGATACTTTGAACCTCCCATTTGTTCAGCTCATTGATGTGAGAAGTGTACTGTACTCTTGTTTTGATTCGACTGAGCTAAGTTCCTCATTTATTGCCCCCAAGGGAAAATTGGGGCGAATGGTACGTTTCTGCTTTCTACTGACATTACACTCCCGTTCACCCATCTCCCCTGTGCTCGCTGACCTACATTGGCTCTCGGTTAAGCAACGCCTCGATTTTAGAATTCTCATCCTTGTTTTCAAATCCCTCCATGGCCCTCGCCCCTCCCTATCTCTGTAATCTCCTCCAGCCCCACAACCCCCCCGAGATATCTGCGTTCCTCTAATTCTGGCCTCTTGAGCATCCCTGATTATAATCGCTCCACCATTAGTGGCCGTGCCTTCAGCTGTCAAGGCCCTAAGCTCTGGAATTCCCTGCCTAAAACTCTCCGCCACTCTAGCTCTCTTTCCTCCTTTAAGACGCTCCTTAAAACCTGCCTCTGTCTGCCCTAACATCTCCTCATATGGTCCTGTGTCGAGTTTTACTGCATTAAAGGCGCTATATAAATGCAAGTCGTTGTTGTTTATTCACCTGTTTTTCACTAAAATTATCAGAGGAAAATTTTGTATTGTTCAGCTGGAATATTAAATGTGCAATGAGCACTTCTCCTTTCCCACCTCATTTTAAAATGTCTTTAATCAGATTCTGTACCATGTACAAGGAAGGAGGGAGGCCCTTATACATACCCCAACAGTAAAGGAGCTTATTCAGGCACCGCCCAATAATAAAGGAAACTAGCTTTTGGGTTGTGCCTCCAGTTGCTGCTTTATTTGCCGAGTTTCCAGTTAAACTGGTCTTGGACTGAGCTGAGTTTGTGCAGCATGTTGTGCAGCAGACATACAGGAAGGAACGTTGTACTGATCAGTGCAGAGAGTTCAACACCTCCGCGCGTTGTGTGAAGAATTTGCAGTTTGAGACCATGAGCACGGAGGAGAAATTCTACGGGAAATATGGTAATATTTCATGGGCCCTGTGCCTGTCGTGTTTGAACATTGATGTTTGCTGATGCTGTGGGCTGGCTGCTTTGCTTGCCTTTCAGGTACTCTGGAGCCTGAAGTGCAGACTGTGTGAGGGATGCAGTTAAATAGACAGGCCTGCAACAACATGGATTCCTGTAAATGGGGCATTCACACCAGGCAGCAGAAGACTCGATTAGAATGTATGTTAATTGGTATTGTACAGAGGTGTCTGGGCCTGAAATTACAAGGCACTGCGATTTTAATCAGGAAGAGTTGAGACTAAATGTAACGTCATTTAAATAAAAGCTGCACACACAAATCTAATTATACTTTATTTTTTAAACTCAAAAAGAAACTCGTAGCTGGAATGAGTAAGACTTGACCGGGCCTGACTCTAGCTTGTATTTGACGGTGTGTGTGTGTGTGTGAGTGGGTAGATCAGTTCTTAAATTCCAAGGTAGGTGATTGATGGTTGGAGTACTGTGGAGATGCATTGTCTTGTAGGGACTGGCTTTGAGATGAACTGATTAACATGCTGTTCTTGCAAATAAGCTTTCCCTGGCTGGTGTGCATTTCCTTTAGGTGTTTTTAGTTGGCCATGAGCTGCACTACATGCTGACAGTGTCAGAGCACTTGCACAGAGTATCATTTTAATTCAAAGTTTTACTTGCTAAAAAATATCTGAGGTGCGGCAGTAACTTTAACCTCAGTGCGTGAAATCCTCTGAAATTGTGATGGTAACTGGTGTTGAAGGTGCAGAGGGTGTTACAAACAATACTTCAACAAAGAGTAGCCATGATGTGGAGATGTCGGTCGGTTGGACTGGGGTGGACAAATGTGAGAAGTCGCACCTTCACCTGACGAAGGAGCAGCGCTCCGAAAGCTTGTGATTTCAAATAAAACTGTTGGACTATAACCTGGTGTTGTGCGACTTCTCATTTTTGTCAACAAAGAGTGGAAGGAAAGAAGCCAGCATTTGTATAGTACCTGATCATGTCTCTCAGAAATACGCCGAAGCTCTTCACACAATGGGTTACTTTGTGACTGTAGTGTCTGAACATGAGTTGGCTTTTTGTTAATGGGGTACAGTTGATGTCTGACACACGGTCTCCTGTTCTTGATGTCACTCACAAATATAAAGCTGGCAATCTCTGGGGATGCAACAACATCAGAGACCCACCGAGCTGTTGTTTGGCTCCACTTACCTCTTCGAGGTGAGGGATTCCAGGAGTGGTAGTATGAACAAACATAAACCGCTGGTGGTGAGTGGGACACAGAGGTTGCCATCTGTGTTTGAGTGCTGCTCCTCTGGGACCACTTCTTTAATATAAAAAATATCTGTTGATAGAATGAAAATTGTCCATTTTAAAAAAAAACTCGGTGGAGCAGTAAAAAGAAAGAAAGACTTGCATTTATATAGTGCCTTTCATAACCACTGGATGTCTCAAAGCGCTTTACAGCCACGAGGGATGGCATGGTGGGTAATGCAACATGTGAGGTGGTGTTACAGACCAGGGATGTTCTGGTTTCATCCCTGGCCTGTCCTGAGTTAGCTGATCTCTGGACCAGCAGTAGCGCCATCCAACTGACCTCAGTGCCGGAGTTAGGAAAGGGGAAAAGCTGTCAGGGTTCCTGTTCTTGATCAGTTGTCCAGTGACCTCAACTGGAAGTCCATCAGATGAGGACAGGACTAATCTTGGGTGTGATATCACCCCCATGGTGAATAACCTGCCAACATTCGCCTCAGGAGAAATGGCCACTTGAGTGAGATGCCATGGGGCTGGCAACACCTATGGACCAGGAGGGGTAAGGGAGAGAAGTGGGTTACCGTAAAATGCTGACAGAAAGTAACTGGGCGTGTGCTGGTACAGCATGTTCATCCTGCAGTGGGCTCCACAGTAAGTAATGGGACATAATTATCCATTATACTGGGGTGGAGTGAGTTGGAAGGGTAGACTGAGGAGAAGTAAAAGTGTGGGACAGCAGCTCCTCTAATAACAAGACAACCACATTTCACCAAGATAAACCTGTGTCGAATTCAGCGAGGCAAGGCGTGACTGCAGCAAAGTTGATTAGCATGTGAATGGGCTGCCCCGGGCGTCAGATGTAGAACGAGATGGATGGTGGCAGTAAGGTGCAGTCAGAGAGAGGTGATTTTGCCACCTACTCTCAGAAGGCTGTTGGATTGACTGATTTGCCCAGTATTTTGTGTTTATATTCAAAAGTAATTGAGTGAAATGTCTGTCAGGGTGAAGTGAAAATAGTAAAGACTCTCTGGCTCTTCACCAAACATATCCACAGGTTTATGAATGGGGTTGAATTCTGATAATTACATGTTTTTATTCATTCACATCGCTGGTAAGGCCAGCATTTATTGCCCATCCCTAATTGCCCTTGAGAACCGCTGCAGTCCGTGTGGTGAAGGCACTCCCACAGTGCTGCTGGGGAGGGAGTTCCAGGATTTTGACCCAGCGACGATGAAAGAACGGCCGATATATTTCCAAGTCAGGATGCTATGTGACTTGGAGGGGAACTTGCAGGTGGTGGTGTACCCATGCGCCTGCTGCCCTTGTCCTTCTAGGTGGAAGAGGTCACGGGCTTTGGAGGTGCTGTCAAAGAAGCCTTGGTGAGTTGCTGCAGTGCATCTTGTAGATGGTACACACTGTAGCCACGGTGCACCGGTGGTGGAGGGAGTGAATGTTTAAGGTGGTGGATGGGTTGCCAATCAAGCGGGCTGCTTTGTCCTGGATGGTGTTGAGCTTCTTGAGTATTGTTGGAGCTGCACTCATCCAGGCAAGTGGAGAGTATTCCATCATACTCCTGCCTTGTGCCTTGTCGATGATGGAAAGGCTTTGGGTAGTCAGGAGGTGAGACACTTGCTGCAAAATACCCAACCTTTGACCTGCTCTTGTAGCCACAGTATTTATGTGGCTGGTCCAGTTAAGTTTCTGGTCAATGGTGACCCCCAGGATGTTGATGGTGGGGGTTTCGGTGATGGTAATGCCGTTGAATGTCAAGGGGCGGTGGTTAGTCTCTATCTTGTTGGAGATAGTCATTACCTGGCACTTGTGTGACTTTGCCTAGAAACCTTGTGTTTTGATCAGGGTTACTGTAAAATGCTAACAGAAAGTAACGGGGCTTGTGCTGCTACAGCATGCTTGTCCTCCAATGGGCTGTGCAGGCACAACACGGTTTGTCGCCTGTAATTTCTCACATAGCTAATGACCGGCCTCCACTGATGGGAAAGTACAGAGTAGACTTAGGGGAAAAATTCGGTATCGCCCATTTTGGGGCGCTAATATCGGCCGGGCGCAAAGTTTAGCTCCCGGCACTAATTATCGCCTCCAACTGCAAAATTCGCCTCTATCGCCCCTGGAGGTGATTTGAGCGCTAAATCAGGCGCTACACACCTCTTTTAAGGCGCAAACGTCAGGGAGCGAGGCGCTACCTCAGAACGCTACCAAAGCTCAGGCGATGTTCGTTACCATGGAAGCCAGACAGACTGGCGCCGTCCAGTTCTTAAAGGGGAGGGGCCATCTTGCTGGCCAGCCACACCCTGCTCACTGCAGCCTTGAATCTAGGCCTGGAGAGAACCTCAAAAGCAATTGTGTTGGAAGCACTCATGGATAGGCCCAGGGAAAGAGCTCGGTGCTTAGGAACCTCAAAAGTGGTGCTGAGGGCCAAAACTCCTTAGGACAGCGTTAAAACCAAAAATTTTGCCGACAAGAAAAGACAGGAAGCTGGTCTCTATCACCTAATTTGTTGAACAGAATTCTTGAACTGGTGAAGGACACGGTGATGAGTGACCTCAATCTGGGTGCCACTGTTGCAGATGATGATGGTGACCGGCAGATTATCACCACAGAAGTGGATAAAGTGGGTAGGAATTCCGGGCGGTGCATGGTGGCTGAAAAATTGGATTGTTTTCATGGCTAAAGAAGCCTGGAGATGTGAATTACGCTGGGCCACCAGTGGAAACCAAGACTTGTGCTTGTCCAGGTGGACCGTGGGCACCAGTGGATCCTCGGGAGATATAAGGTAGAGAGGGCAATTGAAACAGACCACAAGCTTCTGGAAATCAAAGCAGTAAAGCCAAGGCTCTCAGCGCACCGACTGACCAAACTTTTATAACAATGGGACATGGGATTTAAAGGCAGAAGATAAACTAAAGGAATCTGTTTCCTAACGTTTTTCTTTTGGAAATGACAGAAGGGGAACATCTGGTGACAATATGGACATGGCTTTGGACAGCGACATTACTTTGGATATGTTTAATGAATGGCCACAAGTGGATTGCTTGTGCACACAAAGAGCACACACCAGAGGAGTGGCACCAGAAGTCATGGCTGACTGTTCAATGGATTGATTTTATTGGAGAAGGGAGACAGCTGAGACTGTATACTGTGCAGGGGAGGAGCGAGTGGTTCTGGGGGGGGCGGGGGGTGAGTGGAGCCGGGGCCGTGGGGGGGGGGGGGGGGGAGTGGCGGGAGGAAGGGGCGAGAGGAGCCATGGGGTGGGGGGGGGGGAGTGGTGGGAGGAAGGGGCGAGAGGAGCCGTGGGGGGGTGGGGAGTGGTGGGAGGAAGGGGCGAGTGGAGCCATGGTGGGGGGGGGGAGTGGTGGGAGGAAGGGGCGAGTGGAGCCATGGGGGGGCGGGGGGGGGAAGTGGTGGGAGGAAGGGGCGAGTGGAGCCGGGGGTGGGGGGTGCACGAGTGAATCATAGCATGGTTACAGCAAAGAAGGAGGCCATTCGGCCTGTCGAGTGGTGCCGGGGGCTGGTGGACGGGGCGAGTGGTGCCGGGGGGGTGGGTGAAGGGGCCGAGTTGTGCCAGGCAATCATGAGGCCTCAACAGTGGCGGCTTCAGCCCACAGTTGGAAGAGAAGTGATGATAAAGGAAAAAAAGAAAGACTTGCATTTATATAGCTCCTTTCACGACCTCCAGTCTTTTTGAAGTGTAGTCACTGTTGTAATGTGGGAAACGTGGCAGCCAATTTGCGCACAGCAAGCTCCCACAAACAGCAATGTGATAATGACCAGATCATCTGTTTTTGTTATGTTGATTGAGGGATAAATATTGGCCCCAGGACACTGGGGATAACTCCCCTGCTCCTCTTCGAAATAGTAGCCATGGGATCTTTTACATCCACCTGAGAGAGCAGAGAGGGCCTCGGTTTAACGTCTCATCCGAAAGACAGCACCTCCGACAGTGCAGCGCTCCCTCAGTACTGCACTGGAGTGTCAGCTTAGCTTTTCATGCTCAAGAGGCTTGAACCCACAACCTTCCGACTCAGAGGCGAGAGTGCTACCCACTGAGCCACAGCTGACACAGATAGATGTTGATCTTATTTCTCGTAAACACATGGAACCTGCTATGTGCTCCACAAACCCCAAAGTCTAGTGTACATTGATAAGTCACAAGTATGTGACAGAAGAGTCAGCTGGACTGGGCAACCGACACTCAGTGCACTGAGCAACATCAGCACAAATAACTGGGGAACATGGTCTACTTTGATCACCATAGTTGTGATCAGGAAGCATCCCTAGGAGCAGTGGAATAGACTTTTTATTGCACAACTGGCAGTGTGGGAAAATATCTTCTGGCCACACTGAGCCTCCTCATCACTTATTTTCCCCTCTTCCCCCAAATTTCTCCCCCTCTGTCCCCAAGGTGCTGACCCCTGGTGGAGGAAGTTTCTGTTGGTTCCTGCTGCCCTCCAGTCTCTAACCCAAGCATCTCATTTACACCTGAGCCCTGGTGATGCTTGTTGGCAGATTACTCAACCATGAGAAAGGTATCACAAGCAAGCTTGTCCCTGCTTTCACCAGACTCGTGCACATACGCAGTTACCACAGGGTCGCAGGATGTTGATTCAGAGCAAGAACCCTGGCTGATTTTGAATAAAAATGAAGCTGATATCATTAAATGACCATGAGGCTGTAGGATTGCTGTAAAAACCTAACTGGTTCACTGATGTCCTTTAGGGAAGGAAACCTGCCGTCCTTACCTGGCCTGGCCTATATGTGACTCCAGTCCCACAGCAATGTGGTTGACGCTTAACTCCCCTCCGAGCAAGACACTCAGTTACCATCTTCTCAGCGCAACTCGGGATGGGCAAGAAATGCTATCCTTGCCAACAACACCCAGGTCCCGAGAGTGAATAAAAAAATAGATTCCTAAAGTGGAATGAATAAAGGCCATACAGCCCATCAATATGCCTGGATCAGGTCTGTAGTTACAAACTCCCTGATAGCTCAATGAATAAAGTACTGCCCAGTATTTAGTTGAGTCACACATTTGAACCCTGTTCTGTATTGAATAGTTGATCTCAGTGGGACACTGGTGGAGATATTACAACTGGCCTCCAGAGTAGATGGGGAGAAAACATCAGCTGGGATTCCTGCTCGTGATCTCTACTGACACTGTGGTTTGGATAGAATCAGACTGCAATGCCTCCACAGTTTTGAATAGTCTTGTCAGCATTCAGCATCCAGGCTCACTGCAAGAGCTGACTTTGATGAGGTTCTATAGGGGGGAAGCATGTGTGGAATTTTACCCCAATATGATGCAGCACTTTCAGGAAAGAGAGGGAGGCAAAAAAAAAAAGTCTGTTACTGGGAGTCGGTGGAAAGGTAATTAATATCAGTAGAGAAAAAGTACTTGGGAAACTAATGGAACTAAAAGCTGACAAATCCCCTGGACCTGATGGCCTACATCCTCAGGTTCTAAAAGAGGTGGCTGCAGAGATAGTGGTTGCATTGGTTGTGATCTTCCAAAGTTCCCTAGATTCTGGAAAGGTCCCAATGGATTGGAAGGTAGCTAATGTAATCCCGCTCTTCAAGAAAGGAGAGAGAGAAAACAGGGAACTACAGGCCAGTTAGCCTGACATCAGTCATTGGGAAAATGCTCGAATCCATTATTAAGGAAGTGGTAACAGGGCACTTAGAAAATCATAATATGATTAGGCCGAGCCAACATGGTTTTATGAAAGAGAAATCATGTTTGACAAATTTATTAGAGTTTTTTGAGGATGTAACTAGCAGGGTAGATAAAAGGGAACAAGTGGAGGTAGTATATTTGGATTTCCAAAAGGCATTTGAGAAGGTGCCACATAAAAGGTTGTTACACAAGATAAGGGCTCATGGGATTGGAGGTAATGTATTAGCATGGATAGAGGATTGGTTAACGGACAGAAAACAGAGAGTTGGGATAAACGGGTCATTTTCAGATTGGCAGGCTGTAACTAGTGGGGTGCCGCAAGGATCAGTGCTTGGGCCTCAGCTATCTACAATCTATATTAATGACCTAGATGAAGGGACAGAGTGTAATGTATCCAAGTTTGCTGACGATACAAAGCTAGGTAGGAAAGTAAGCTGTGAGGAGCACGCAAAGAGCCTGCAAAGGGATATAGACAGATTAAGTGAGTGGGCAAGAAGGTGGCAGATGGAGTATAATGTGGGGAAATGTGAGGTTATTCACTTTGGTAGGAAGAATAGAAAAACAGAATATTTTTAAAATGGTGAGCAACTATTAAATGATGGTGTTCAGAGAGATTTAGGTGTCCTCGTACACAGAGTTAGCATGCAGGTACAGCAAGCAATTAGGAAGGCAAATGGCATGTTGGCCTTTATTACTAGAGGGTTAGAGTACAAGAGTAAGGAAGTCTTGCTACAATTGTACAGGGCTTTGATGAAACCACACCTGGAGTACTGTGCACAGTTTTGGTCTCCTTATCTAAAGAAGGATATACTTGCCTTAGAGGGAGTGCAACGAAGGTTCACTAGACTAATCCCTGGGATGAGAGGGTTGTCCGATGAGAAGAGATTGAGTAGATTAGGCCTATACTCTTTGGAATTTAGAAGAATGAGAGGAGACCTCATTGAAAACATATAAGATTCTGAGGGGATTGACAGGATAGATGCTGAGAGATTATTTCCCATGGCTGGAGAGTCCAGAACTAGGGGGCATAGTCTCAGGATAAGGGGTCAGCCATTTAAGACTGAGATGAGGAGGAATTTCTTCACTCAGAGGGTTGTGAATCTTTGGAATTCTCTGCCCCAAAGGGCTGTGGATGCTGAGTCATTGAATATATTCAAGGCTGAGATCGATAGATTTTTGGACTAATGGGGAATCAAGGATATGGGGATAGTGCAGGAAAGTGGAGTTGAGGTCGATGATCAGCCGTGATCTTATTGAATGGCGGAGCAGGCTCGAGGGGCCGAATGGCCGAGTTGACTCCTGCTCCTATTTCTTATGTTCTTATGGTGGGTGCTGTGAAATCACAGGCTAGCTTTTAAAAATGAATCTGTAACCTACAATCCAATGTTATTTCCTGTAACCCGGTTACTTGGCCAAAGACCACAGAGAAAGGACATGATGTTCCACAGGATACATAGCTTTGGGAGCACTGACAGGAAATTGCAACCATTTTCTATAGAAGTTGGATTTAATTCACAAAGTGAAGGAAGTTTCGGTGCAGCATGTACAAAACTTGGATCAGTAAGATCAGGCTCAAATGACAAATTCGAAGCTTGCATCTCCCCCAGTGGCTCGGGTAAATTGGTGTGGGAAAGAAAGAAAGACTTTCATTTATGTAGCGCCTTTTACGACCTCAGGACGTCCCAAAGCGCTTCACAGCGAAATGAAGCACTTTTTGGAGTGTGGTCACTGTTGGAATGTAGGACCAGGAAGGCTCCAGATTCAACTCCTGCAATTCCTCAGTCGGGCAGCCCTAGGGGGAACTATAGCTGACCTCAGTGTCCCTGGGATCAGCCAGGCTCGCTGCTTCTGATCACCATCTTTTTTCCCCCCCACATTGGCCTGGGTTTTTTAATCTGTTTTTGCGCCTCTCCCAGGAGATCACGTGGTTTCGGGTGGGGTGGAGAGTGTGTATTGTGACGCACAAGGTGTCGCAATTGTGTGGGACCGGCTGGATGGACCAGAGGGTCTTCACCTGTCTGTCGTATGTTCGTATGACTCCTTCTGGAGAGTGCATGGGTGAGGATAGGATTGGGATTACCTGTGATAGCCCTGACGGTTGTATCCCGCCAACACTCACACTGGAAGGGCACCCATGAGTCTATACGCAATGAGATACCAGAGGGCAGTTGGTGCCCACGCCACTCTGAATATTCCTATCTGTTCCTGTGGAGGAGGAGGGTGAACGTGTTGCTACAAGGCACACAATAATTAATCTGTCGCTCTGCAGCACATTCCATTCCTTTGTCCCACATACTTCCACTGAAGTTCAGTGTTCAGGGAGTGCACGCCCGTTCTCAGTAAAGGCAATTCTCCCGAGTATCCGTAGTGATGAGTGAGTATTCAGATCACTTTTTTAACATTTCAAATAATATAAAATCAAGGAAAACCTAGTTTGCCAATACATTTTGTGCATGGATCAGGCTCTCTGTATAGTGGGAGGGAGCAGGAATGATCAGAATTATACAGCGATCAGGATTTTAGTATAATGGAGACAAGATGTTGACATGTGTTTGTTTGAACTGTGTGCCTGACAGGAGATCTCTCGGTGCTTGCTGACACTGTGTTGCCGGACAGATTGTAGGGAGATGTTTGCTGTGAGCTGGTGGCAGTCACTGGACTGGCAGATTTTACAGTCAGGGCCAGTCGGTTTAGCTGAATGTTTCTCTATTTGATTCTTGTAGTGGTTGAAATGATTGAAGTGTTGGGACCTGCTGCTTGTTCAGCATGACATTGCTGTTGAAGTGGCTGAAAGCGGAAGTATGTGTGAGCCTTCTCACCAGTTACATTGACAGCGACAGTCTGGCATTTGTCCAGCCTCCTAAAGAAAAACTGAACGCCTCATTAAAGCAGTTGTCCACTTGACTCCGTGGGCAACACTCGTGTCCCTGAATCAGACATCTGTGAGTGTAAGCCCCACTCCACAACTATAACACGTAAACTAGACTGACACTCCAGTGCAGTATTAGGGGAGTGCCGGAGCGCGGGGAACGCCAGGCCGTGGGGAGAGCTGTGCCGCCCGGAGCACAGGGAGTGTCGGGACGTGGGGAGTGTCAGGAGAGCCGGGACGTGGGGAGAGCCGGGACGTGGGGGGGAGCCGGGACGTGGGGGGGAGCCGGGACGTGGGGGGGAGCCGGGACGCGGGGAGAGCCGGGACGCGGAGAGTGCCGGGACGCGGGGAGTGCCGGGACGCGGGGAGAGCCGGGACGCGGGGAGAGCCGGGACGCGGGGAGTGCCGGGACGCGGGGGAGTGCCGGGACGCGGGGGGGAGCCGGGACGCGGGGAGTGCCGGGACGCGGGGGAGCCGGGACGCGGGGAGTGCCGGGACGCGGGGAGAGCCGGGACGCGGGGAGTGCCGGGACGCGGGGAGAGCCGGGACGCGGGGAGAGCCGGGACGCGGGGAGTGCCGGGACGCGGGGAGAGCCGGGACGCGGGGAGAGCCGGGACGCGGGGAGAGCCGGGACGCGGGGAGAGCCGGGACGCGGGGAGAGCGGGAGTGCCGGGACGCGGGGAGAGCCGGGACGCGGGGAGAGCCGGGAGAGCCGGGACGCGGGGAGAGCCGGGACGCGGGGAGAGCCGGGAGTGCCGGGACGCGGGGAGAGCCGGGACGCGGGGAGAGCCGGGAGTGCCGGGACGCCGGGAGTGCCGGGAGTGCCGGGACGCCGGGAGTGCCGGGAGGTGGGGAGTGCCGGGAGGTGGGAGTGCCGGGAGGTGGGGAGTGCCGGGAGGTCGGGAGTGCCGGGATGCTGTCCTTCGGATGAGCCGATGTCGGTCTGTTGAGATGAATGCTAAGATTCAGTGGCCTGTCTGCCATACAGGGCAATATTCTAATTCATAGAGTTCTTCTCGCAATAAATACCCAAACAAACTGATTAACTGGTGATTCATCTCAGTGCTGTTTGTGGGAGGTTATAGTGTGTAGACTGACCATATCGTCTGTCTACATAACAGCACTCACTGTCCTTCAAGAGTAATTCATGGTCTGAAGCACTCGGCTATTTTGACAATCTGATAAGTCACTACATTAGTGCCAGTATTTCCTTGTTTCTTGCGTGTTTATTTGATTAATGTAAATGTCAGCAGCAGGATGTGGACAGCCTGAACCCTGTGAGACCACTTGCCGCTCACCTTGGACTCAATGACTGTTTAATTTCTCTGTGTAGCCCCCCACTCGAGCGCACTTCACTTCTCTCACTGAGTTTGCCTCCTTTTGTTTTGCTTTGATGCTGTGTTATCTGATGTTTGGCATAATGTCACCTGGCATATGCACTCAAGTGAAGGAGAGCGGAGCTCGGGCAGCAGTTAGTTTCCTGTGATGACGTAGTTTCCATACACAAAGCATTGAGGTGTTGCAGCAGGAACAGCAAGGGCTGCAGATGTCTGAAAAACCACAATTGGAGGCTGCGCGTAAAGTTGAGCCAAAAACTTCTCGTTTTAAAAAAACAACCAGACGAGTCAACGTCTAAAGAAAAAAGATCCGTTCATGTTCTATGTGGAGAACTTTCATCAGAACAGGCTGATGGATGTTCCGTATATTTCCTGCATTGCGGTCTTGTCTCATTGGCTAACAGAGGAAGCACACTCTAAATGTTGCAGCGTTATTGATCTGTGTCAGAAGTCAGCACCAGCGTTATTCTTAGCTTGTCTCAAACCAAAGGGCATTGCGCCAGTATAGAGTTTAGAAAGTAGCAAAGGGCCAATAGGAACTTGCTTTAAGTATACTACTATATATGCATCCGTACTGAGTCCTGACTTGAAATAATTGCTTCCTGGTTTCCACTTCCTCTTTTAGCCTTGGCTCAGTGGGTGGCAATCTCGCCTCTGAGTTCGATGTTTGTGGGTTCAAGTCCCACTCCAGGGATTTGACCACATGATCCAGGCTGACACTCCAGTGCCAGCACTAAGGGAGCGCTGCACTGTTGGAGGTGCCGTCTTTTAGATGAGATGTTAAACCGAGGGCCCGTCTGCCCTCTCAGGTGGACGCAAAAGATCCCACGGCACTATTTCATAGAAGAGCAGGGGAGTTCTCCCTGGTGTCCTGCCCAACATTTATCACTCAATCAACATCACTAAAGCAGATTATGTGGTTATTTATTTCATTGTTTCTGGGATCTTGTGTGCATATTGGCTGCTGCGTTTCCTACATAACAACAGTGACTACACTTCAAAAGTAAACAATTGGCTGTGATGTGCCTTTGGATGTCCTGAGATTGTGAAAGGCGCTGTAGAAATGCAAGTTTCTGTAAGATATTTCCATTTAATAAAAAAAAGACATTGGATTATCAATAAAGAGGGTATTGAACTTGTGGTGTTATGTAGCAAGCAATAATAATGGAATAAAAATTCAGAATTGTTAAGGAACTGATAGCTAAAAATAAAGTAGGTGTTGCCGTGTAATTGTTGAGCTGGCCCTGAGGTGCGATGTGTTGATGTTTATCACTTCCCTTTTGTGACCAGTGATGTGCGCAGAGAGGGAGGGAGCGCACATGTTCAATCCCCCCGTTTTCACACAAGGGAAGGGGGCACAATGTGTAACAGCATTGCAAATGCAGTTAACAGGAGGGTGCTCCCAATGTCATCATACACAACGCACAGGAACATGGGAATTGCTAGATGGGAAAAGACCACGGTCCATCTAGTTCGCTTTTTACTGTCCTGGTAGTCGCATGATACAGCGACCAATGCAGTTCCTAGCCCCTGGTCAGCCGTGCTAATTTGGGAGGGTGGTGGGCGCAGGTACCCAGTGGAATTGAGGTGTTTCCAGAGAGGGAGCTGAGAATTCGGGGCGGGGTTGGGGACAGGACATATTGCATTGTTCCCGCAAACCACCTCCCAGTTGGTGAACGGTGCTGGTCCAGGACTGGGAGCGGATTGGCTGGTCCAGGACTGGGAGCGGATTGGCTGGTCCAGGACTGGGAGCGGATTGGCTGGTCCAGGACTGGGAGCGGATTGGCTGGTCCAGCACTGGGAGCGGATTGGCTGGTCCAGCACTGGGAGCGGATTGGCTGGTCCAGCACTGGGAGCGGATTGGCTGGTCCAGCACTGGGAGCGGATTGGCTGGTCCAGCACTGGGAGCGGATTGGCTGGTCACCCTTGTTGGTTTTACATACATTTAAGGCACTTGAGCTCTGAATAATCTTTTCTCTGCTATACCAGTAGAATGAAAGGCTGCCCCTCGATCTCTGGAACACTGGAGCGAGGCTCACTACAAAAAATGTCGACTCCTTTTATGTGAACTCACTAAATATGGTTCATCTGGAATATTTATTAATTTGGCTGCCAGTTGTTTGAGTTAAACTTGCTGGATTTGACTTTAGTTCTCTGGTTTTGGTTATTGTGCAGCCGTGTAGATTTTTTCCAGCTGATTCATTACTCTCGAGGGTGTGTTGGAGATTTTTTTAAAACAGGGAAGTGATCACATTTTCCATAGCTTTATAGAAACAATTACTCAGGGTGGAGTGCAGAGCGAGAAGCTCTGAGAGAGATGGGGCTGTTGCCAGTGCCCTCCGGAGCCAGTGCCCTGTGGAGCCAGTGAGGGTCAGTACTCTATGGGGATAGTGCCCTATGGAGCCAGTGAGGATCAGTGCTCTCTGGGGATAGTGCCCTATGGAGCCAGTGAGGGTCAGTGCCCTATGGAGCCAGTGCCCTATGGAGCTAGTGAGGGTCAGTGCTCTCTGGGGATAGTGCCCTATGGAGCCAGTGAGGGTCAGTGCTCTCTGGGGATAGTGCCCTATGGAGCCAGTGAGGGTCAGTGCTCTCTGGGGATAGTGCCCTATGGAGCCAGTGCCCTTCGGGGCTGCTACAGTATTCTAACCAAGAACCTGCTGTCAGCTGCTGGTTATTGCCCCTGTTTTCTCTGAAGATGCTGACTTTTGCTCCCATTGGCACTGCACCCTCCCACTACATCGCTGAAGTGGCCAGTCTTCATGTGAACCTAGTCTATGAATATCAGCACAATATTCAATTGTGGAAGGTGTTCTGGCCAAGCCCAATCCTGTGCTCATCTGTCATTCATACACACTTGCTGTCCAGCAGAAGACACTCGATTGGGAACAGAAACCCTGGATGTTTTTTCTTCCCTCCACTACCCCTGTCGGCCTGGGATCATCTAACTCACACAGACTGTTCTTTCTGTGCGTGGCTCAAGTCCCTCATCAGGCGGTGTCATTACCCACTGAGCCATCAGGAGCAGCTGCATACTGCTGTTCCCCGGAATCAAACTCTCTGCTGGTACCACCCTGCCAATCCTGTGCATTATGTTCTGTGCAGTAAGATCGCACATCAAGCTGTATCGAACATATACAACCCTGAAGAAATGGTAACATAAATTTCTCTGTCTCCTTGATGAATGGGTGACAGGCATGTCGGGCAGAATGGCGGTGCAGCTCCTGTAGAAACCGAGACCGGGAGAGAGGCGGCCACTTTAAACGGGTGCCATGAAGTGCGAGTTTCTTTGAGCAGCGAGGTGTACTTTGCTTCATTGTCCTCTCGACACGTTTTATAACCAAGTTGGTAACCCCTTTAATTTAAACGATTTAATGACTTTGTTACAATGACAGAGCACAATTTGATGCAATCATGTTAGCTAGTGCACTGAAAAACAGCTTACCGAAGAATTTCAATCCTTTTGTCAGATTTCTTAAGTCAGCGTGTGAACCCCAGTTTTCACAGTATAGCTCATGAAACCTTCATGCCTCAGTGCAATGGCCACCTCAGGGCTTCTTACTTACAACTAGACATGTGTCAAAACCTCCGTGTCATTACTTTATGGCATTGCTTTGTAAAGAGACTCTAAGAAATCTGTTGCAACCATTGGCAAGGACCCTATTTACCTAACCACCAAACATCTGTAGTGAAATTGTATGTCAACAGGAGGGTGCCAGTTATATTTCAATTATGTGAGTATATCTGTATTCTGTAACAACAGTGGCAGTACAAAGTTTAAAAGGTCTTGTGTAAAGTTGCTTATGGTCTTGTGTCAATTACTTGTGAGATATAATTTTTCATATAGCTTGCATAAATCTGAGTTTTTGTATTAATTTTAATGTACTTTCCTTTTCTGTGTTTTAGGTGAACCAAAGAAATTTGATCCATTATTCAAAGGGCCGATTGCAAACAGGTAGGAGGAAATATGGGCTTCAGTTATTCTGCAGTCGATTATAAGATTGTGTGCAACGTTCACACTGTATTCCCTTGAACTAGAGTAAAAGTTACAGATTTTGCACTTCCAAACTTGGGTTGTGTCTAGAGAGAGTATTTTGAGCTGTATAACACTGGGGTACAGTACTGGTGGGTACTGGTCTGTCACTGTATAACACTGGGGTACAGTACTGGTGGGTACAGGTCTGTCGCTGTATAACACTGGGGTACAGTACTAGTGGGTGCAGGTTTGTCACTGTATAACACTGGTACAGTACTGGTGGGTACAGGTCTGTCACTAACACTGGGGTACAATACTGGTGGGTACAGGTCTGTCACTGTATAACACTGGAGTACAGTACTGGTGGGTACAGGTCTGTCACTGTATAACACTGGGGTACAGTACTGGTGGGTACAGGTCTGTCACTCTGTATAACACTGGAGTACAGTACTGGTGGGGACAGGTCTGTCAGTGTATAACACTGGGGTACAGTACTGGTGGGTGCAGGTCTGTCACTATAACACTGAGGTACAGTACTGGTGGGGACAGGTCTATCACTCTGTATAATACTGGAGTACAGTACTGGTGGGTACAGGTCTGGTGGTTTAATTTCTATTTTGGGAGACGGAGGGTGATGTGTCTTCAAACTACAGTCTTTAGGAGTATGTCACTAGAAATAGTTGCCTGAGTTGCCTTTAATGATTTCATGCGTATTGACTTCAGGAAATTAGCAGATTTGTTGATTTTGGGATTTTGTTAATACTGGGATTTTCTCAAACAATCTTCTAAAGTAACCAGATAATCAACTGGTTTATTCTATTTCTCAACAGTAGATTTGATCTGGTCAGTAAACTGACTGTGTAAATAGGGTCTGTGAGTATTTTGTTATTTTTGGCTCCAGCTCATCATTAGGAACAGATGCAGCTGCTGGTGTCTGAGCTTTGCCACCCTTTTCATCCATTCCTCCCCCAGTATTCTCTCCGTTGCCCCCTCGTCCTCCGCTGGCTCTAACTCGCTGGATACAGTTCGAGGCACCAGTCTCCCTGCAGTACCTGGTCAAATGTCTCGTCTTTGTGTGTGAGATTTGACAGTGAATGGTGACAGGATATTTGGGGCATTGCACCCAAGCCCCATTCCTTTCCTTATTTGACATCTACACACACCCTTTCCAGCAGCTTTCACTGCACGCTGATGAGGAGCCAGGAACCTTTACAGATTTTTGTCCTGAGCTCCCATGGGTGCTGAGATCAACTAACCCAGCACAGACCAGGATCAAACCCGGGGCCTTCAGCTCTTTTACATTGAGCACCTGGAGGACCACTCAATGAGTTTCATCATCAGCAAATCATACGAGCTCAAGCCCTCATCTCAGTCTTGCTCTGACCCCAGTCCCATTTAGGACCGGCAAAAGGTAGCAGCTGTACCCATCCGGGAGAAAGTGTGGAGACTGGCTGGGGCTGTGTGAAACCTCATGCTTGTTTTCTCTTAAAACGTGGCATCGGTTTGCAAGCAAGGAGAATAGTATTGAGGTCAATGACGTGAGGCAAAGCTGCAGTATCCATGCAGTGTCCTGGTTTGTTACTAACTTGTTCTGTCTCGCTCCCTGTCCCTGCAGGAGCTGCACTGATATCATCTGCTGCCTAATCTTCTTTGTGGCCATCATAGGATACTTCCTTGTGGGCTTAGTGGGTAAGTAAACACTGGCTGGTGGGTGGTGTAGATGTCGCAGACCAGAAAGTGACTTATTCCAAGTGTTGCTGTTGAATCGGTGTGCAGCACCTTTATGTATTGACTCATTCTTTACCCACGGTGAAACAGAGGATGGACTCTCTGTAATGTGGTAATGGGCTCTTTCCCCATCCTTCCCTTCACTCTCCCCCACCCCACCGTTGTGTTTGGATCCAATTCCATGGGCACAGGCAGCTCTCTGGGACCTTGCCAAAATGTTTCTTCATTCTTCAGGAGCCCCGACGGTGAATGTTGACAGATGATTTGATTGTGGAGGGGCATTGAAGCTGGGTCTAACTCTACCTGCGATCTAGGTCACTTTCCACCAGGGGAGGGGGGTCAGTTGGCAGGATCTGATTTTCATTCTTCCTCTCCCTTCCCGGGGCACTGATGTCAATTATCAGACCCTTGTGCGATCAGCCTGAACCACTAAGCATTGGGAGCTTACTGGTCTGTAACCGCCCCGGGCGAGGCATTTACTCATTGAGCAATTGGGGAGCTTAGACATTTCTAACTTGTTTGGATCTGACCTGACTCAAAATTTTGCAAATTAGAATTGATTTTTTTTAACACAAGAGAGCGAAGTGCGTTATTAGCCTGCACACAAGCTCTCTGGGCTTGGGCAAGGAGGAGTGTGTCCCTATGGGAAGAGAGAGGGCTCCGTATTAGTTTTCATTCTCAGGATATGGGCATTGTTGGCAAAGCCGGCAATTATTGCCATCCCGAGTTGCCCTTGAGAAAGGGATGGTGGTGGTATCGAGCAAACAGAACTCTGCCTGTGTGCAGTTGTCAGTAGTTTAATTCAGAGACTCTTAAACATGGGTGATGGGTTTCTGCACATTAGACACCTGGCTGGCCAATTATAAAGGGGAGAGTAGAAAGTTGATGGGGAAGTAAGTGAAATCTGATAAAGGTGCATTCACTCAAGTACCGTGCAACAGGAAATGGTGAGAGTTTAAAATATCTTTGTGTCCAGTTTTATTTCTTTAAAGAGTTGCTGTAGCACCTGCTCTAAAAAAATAATCACGTATGCTTTACGATCTGACTGTAAACAGCTCTGCTTCCTGTGTCTGCACTCTCACTAATGGCTATATTTGCCTATTTTATTCACATTGTTGACTGTATAAATTGTCTCCCGTCCTGCCCTAAAGCTGTCGACTCTTGTTGGTTCAATAGAGGAGTGACTGAACTCATGTCCCATAGGCTTTTAGAGTGGACAGAGAGCAGATTTTCATCCCTTCGTCTGGGCTGCAATCGTACCCAGCTCGCAGCTTCAAAGGACAGTGGCTGTCCCCGAGATATCCAGATCCTGACTGCAGGCTCATATGCTTCATATGTTGAAAGGTCAAAGACCAATCAGCATTGCTCTTCTGTGGAAAAGTTTTATTTAATGGCCAATTAATTAACAATAAATGAAGCCCACAGGAGAGCAAATCACGAATAAAAACAGAAAATGCTCAGCAGGTCAGGCAGCATCTGTGGAGAGAGAAACAGAGTTAACGTTTCAGGTCAATGTCCTTTCATCAGAGCTGGAAAAAGTTAGAGATGTAACAGGTTTTAAGCAAGTGCAGTGGCAGGGAAAAGGGGGAGGGGAGGAAAGAGTAAAAGGGAAGGTCTGTGATAGGCTGGAAGGCAGGAGAGATTAAGTGACAAAAGGAGATGGTAATGGGACAAGTAAGGAAACAAAAGATGGGTCTAGAGGAGCAGTAAATGGGAATCACACATTGTTAATTGAAAGATCATAGAGTGAGTCATGCAGTAGGCAGTGCCTATTCACTTAGAAACAATCTGCCATTAATTGCCTGTTGTGTTGTGCTGTATATATTAATCTGCAATCGAACCCAGCTCGCAGCTTCAAAGGACAGTGGCTGTCCCCGAGATATCCAGATCCTGACTGCAGGCTCATATGCTTCATATGTTGAAAGGTCAAAGACCAATCAGCATTGCTCTTCTGTGGAAATGTTTATTTAATGGCCAATTAATTCCGCTCTGATGATGCTGAATCTGTATGGGTAGAACTGAGAAATAACAAGAGGCAGAAAACGTTAGTGGGAGTGGTATATAGACCTCCAAACAGTAATACGGAGGTTGGGGATGGCATTAAAAGGGAAATTAGAGAGGCATGCAGTAAGGGCACAGCAGTCATCATGGGTGACTTTAATTTACATATAAATTGGGCTAACCAAATTAGTAAAAATACTGTGGAGGAGGAATTCCTAGAATGTTTACGGGATGGTTTTCTGGAACAATATGTCGAGGAACCAACCAGAGATCAGGCCATCTTAGACTGGGTATTATGTAACGAGAAAGGATTAATTAGCAATCTTGTTGTACGAGGCCCCTTGGGTCAGAGTGATCATAATATGATAGAATTCTTCATTAGGATGGAGAGTGAAGTAGTTGAATCAGAGACTAGGGTCCTGAATTTAAATAAAGGAAACTACGATGGTATGAGGCGCGAATTGGGTAGGATTGATTGGGGAATGTCACTCAAGGGGTTGACGGTGGATAGGCAATGGCAAACATTCAAAGACTGCATGGATGAACTACAGAATTTGTTCATCCCAGTGTGGCATAAGAATAAAACAAAAAGGGTGACTCAACCGTGGCTAACAAGGGAAATTAGGGAAGCATAAGATCCAAGGAGAGGGCATATAAATTGGCCAGAAAAAGCGGTAACCCTGAGGATTGTGAGCAGTTTAGGATTCAACAAAGGAGGACAAAGGGATTAATTAAGAAGGGGAAAATAGAATATGAAAGTAAGCTTGCAGGGAACATAAAAACTGACTGGAAGAGTTTTTATAGATATGTGAAGAGAAAAAGATGAGTGAAATCAAGTGTAGGTCCCTTGCAGTCAGAAGCGGGGGAAGTTATAATGGGGAACAAAGGAATGGCAGACCAATTAAATGCATATTTTGGTTCTGTCTTCACAAAGGAGGACACAAATAACCTCCCAGAGATGTTGGAGAACATAGGGTCTGATGAAAGGGAGGAACTGAAAGAAATCAGTATTTGCAGGGAAATGGTGTTAGGGAAATTGACGGGATTGAAGGCCGATAAATCCCCAGGGCCTGATAATCTACATCCTAGGGTACTTAAGGAAGTGGCCCTAGAAATAGTAGATGCATTGCTGATCATCTTCCAACATTCGATGGAATCTGGAACTGTACCCATGGATTGGAGGGTAGCTAATGTTACCCCACTATTCAAAAAGGGTGGTAGAGAGAAAGCGGGGAATTACAGACCGGTAAGCCTGACATCGGTAGTGGGGAAAATGCTAGAGTCCATTATAAAGGATGTAATAGCTGAGCACTTGAAAAACAGTGACAGGATCGGACAAAGTCAACATGGATTTACAAAAGGTAAATCGTGCTTGACTAGTCTACTGGAATTTTTTGAGGATGTAACTGGGAAAATAGATAAGGGAGAACCAGTAGATGTGGTGTATTTGGACTTTCAAAAGGCTTTCGATAAGGTCCCGCATAAGAGATTAGCGTGTAAAGTTAAGGCACATGGGATTGGGGGCAAGGTATTGACTTGGATAGAGAACTGGTTGGCGGACAGAAAGCAAAGAGTAGGAATTAATGGGTCTTTTTCCGAGTGGCAAGCAGTGACTAGTGGGGTACCGCAGAGATCGGTCCTTGGACCCCAGCTATTCACAATATACATTAATGATCTAGATAAGGGAACTAAATGTAATATCTCCAAGTTTGCAGATGACACAAAGCTGGGTGGGAGTGTGTGCTGCGAGGAGGATACCGAGAAACTCCAGGATGATTTGGACAGGTTGGGTGAGTGGGCAGAAGCGTGGCAGATGCAATATAATGTGGATAAATGCGAGGTTATCCACTTTGGTGTCAAAAACAGAAAGGCAGACTATTATCTGAATGGCAATAGATTGGGAGAAGGGGAAGTGCAACGAGACCTGGGTGTCCTTGTGCACCAGTCGCTGAAGGTAAGCATGCAGGTGCAGCAGGCGGTGAAGAAGGCAAATGGTATGTTGGCCTTCATAGCGAAAGGGTTTGAGTATAGGAACAGGGATGTCCTGCTGCAGTTGTACAGGGCCTTGGTGAGACCACACCTTGAGTATTGTGTGCAGTTTTGGTCGCCTTATCTGAGGAAGGATGTTCTTGCCATGGAGGGAGTTCAGCGAAGATTCACAAGGCTGATACCTGGGATGGCACGAATGACATATGAGGAGAGATTGGGTCGATTGGACTTATACTCGCTGGAGTATAGAAGAATGAGAGGGGATTTCATCGAAACATATAAAATTCTGACAGGTCTGGACAAACTAGATGCAGGAAGAATGTTCCCGATGGTCAGAGAGTCCAGAACCAGGGGTCATAATCTAAGGATAAGGGGTAAGCCATTTAGGACAGAAATGAGGAAGAATTTCTTCACCCAGAGAGTGGTGAACCTGTGGAATTCTCTACCACAGAAGGTAGTTGAGGCCAAGTCATTAAATATATTCAAGAATGAGTTTGATATATTTCTTAAAGCTAAAGGTATCAAGGGATATGGGGAGAAGGCAGGTACAGGGTACTGAGTTTGGATGATCAGCCATGATCTCATCGAATGGCGGAGCAGGCTCGAGGGCCGAATGGCCTACTCCTGCTCCTATCTTCTATGTTTCTATGTTTAATCCACATGACAGGTTCTGCCCATCGGGTAAGAAATACGATGACTCAAGCTGCAGGCCACGCATGCCTGATGTACTGACCATGTCTTGTGACCTGAACACTGTCCAATAATGCTGCAACAGCCCTCCCTGTGTGAAGCGATTCCAGGTTAGAGTCATTCTCAGGATGTGGCCGTCGCTGGCAAAGCCGGCATTTATTGCCCATCCCTAGTTGCCCTGGAGAAGGTGGTGGTGAGCCGCCGCCTTGAACCGCTGCAGTCCGTGTGGTGAAGGTTCCCCCACAGTGCTGTTAGGGAGGGAGTTCCAGGATTTTGACCCAGCGATGATGAAGGAATAGCTGGCTGCTGAGTGGCTTTCATGCAACTGCTGTTGCTTGGGAGGGGCTGAATTTTCTTGTCTGAGCCTGTACCTGCTGCCTGACCGACCATGCAGGGAGTGACATTCCTACAAATACTCGGTAGGAACACAGTTGATAGAAGCGTAGAATTTTGGTGCGGGAGGAGCCCACTGTACCTGTAGTACCAGAAGCAGGGACCACCCATTCATAGAATCATAGAATGGTTACAGCACAGAAGGCGGCCATTCAGCCTGTTGAGCCCGTGCCGGCTCTCTGCAAGAGCACTTCAGCTAGTCCCACTCCCCTGCCCTTTCCCCATAGCCCTGCAAAAATTTTCCCCTCAGGTACTTATCCAATTCCCTTTTGAAAGCCATGATTGAATCTGTCTCCTCCACCCTCTCAGGCAGTGCATTCCAGATCCTAACCATTCGCTGTGTAAAAAAGTTTTTCCTCATGTCGCCTTTGGTTCTTCTGCCAATCACCTTGAATCTGTGTCCTCTGGTTCTCGACCCTTCCGCCAATGGGAACAGTTTCTCTCTATCTACTCTGCCTGGACCCTTCATGATTTTGAACACCTCTATCAAATCTCCTCTCAACCTTTTCTGTTCTAAGGAGAACAACCCCAGCTTCTCCAGTCTATCTACATAACTGAAGTCCCTCATCCCTGGAATCATTCTCGTAAATCTTTTCTGCATCCTCTCTAAGGACTTCACATCCTTCCTAAAGTGCGGCACCCAGAATTGGACACAATACTCCAGTTGAGGCCAAACCAGTGTTTTATAAAGGTTCATCATAACTTCCTTGCTTTTGTACTCTATGCCTCTATTTATGAAGCCCAGGATCCCGTATGCTTTTATAACCGCTTTCTCAACCTGCCCTGCCACCTTCAACGATTTGTGTACATATACCCCCAGGTCTCTCTGTTCATGCACCACCTTTAGGATTGTACCCTTTAGTTTATATTTCCTCTCCTCATTCTTCCTACCAAAATGTATCACTACGCACTTTTCTGCGTTAAATTTCATCTGCCACGTGTCCGCCCATTTCACCAGCCTGTCTATGTCTTCCTGAAGTCTATCACTCTCCTCCTCACTGTTCACTGTGCCTCCAAGTTTAGTGTCATCTGCACATTTTGAAATTGTGTCCTGTACTCCCAAGTCCAAGTCATTAATATATATTAAGAAAAGCAGTGGTCCTGGTACCGACCCCTGGAGAACTCCACTGTATACCTTCCTCCAGTCCGAAAAACAACCGTTCACCACTACTCTCTGTTTCCTGTCACTTAGCCAATTCCGTATCCATGCTGCCACTGTCCCTTTTATTCCATGGGCTTCAACTTTGCTGGCTAGCCTATTACGTGGCACTTTATCAAACGCCTTTTGGAATCCATGTACACTACGTCAACCGCATTGCCCTCATCAACCCTCTCTGTTACCTCATCAAAAAACTTGATCAAGTTAGTTAAACACGATTTGCCTTTAACAAA
This sequence comes from Squalus acanthias, assembly GCA_030390025.1. Taxonomy (NCBI): domain Eukaryota; kingdom Metazoa; phylum Chordata; class Chondrichthyes; order Squaliformes; family Squalidae; genus Squalus; species Squalus acanthias. Next base: position 21,794,056 of record CM059445.1, read on the forward strand.
TCCGTGCTGGCTTTCCTTACTTAATCCACACTTGGCCAAGTGACTGTTAACTTTGACCCTGATTATCGTTTCCAAAAGCTTCCTCACTACCGAGGTCAAACTGACTGGCCTGTAGTTGCTGGGTTTATCCTTACATTCTAACCCCAATTCTCTGCTCATTCCCTGTAATCTGTGGTATTTTTCTTCAGGTGTGTTTGTTAAACATCACGACTGACCCGGCTTCCGAAGCTACTATATTCTAATAGCCCTTTGCATAAACACATTTCTTGTAATCGCCCCCTTTATGCCTCTAATATTAATTCCAAATTACCAGAACTGTTTACTCTTACAAGCCCTTTCATAATGGTGCATTTATCCATCACCCCAGTTTAAAGCAATGTTTGTAAACTACTGACCAGTGTTTTTGAGGGGAAGGGGAATGTACACAGTAGAGGAACAGCTATTTACTGTATTTTTTTAAAGGATGTTGCACATATCCACGATAAAGGAGGTCAGCATAGAATCCACGCTGGGTACTGCTGGAGTGCTTGCTGCCTTGTGCACTCAGTATAGGATATGGTTGAGGGTGGAGGTAGTTTGGTTGTAGCTAAGGATGGGAGAGGGTTTTGGCTGGTCCCTGAGGCACTTGCCTGCTTACCGTGCTGCTTCTCTTGGGGGCAGTTTGTCGTATTTTTCTTTTAAATAATGAAGGTAAAGTTGATGCATTGACTGTTTTGCTGTGCTGATGATCAGTGTGTGACGGTCTATTTTTAGCATGGACACACGGAGACCCTCGGAAAGTGATCTATCCGACCGACAGCCGCGGAGAGTTCTGTGGTCAAGTTGGAAGCCGGAATGAGTGAGTACTCTTCCTTTCACTGGATACCGAACCAGTGACTTAACCGAAAGACATAAAGTGGGTGGAATTGCAGAATAAAGCCCCCAAAATGGTGATCAAAATCCCCAAAACCAATGTAATAAAAATGTCTTCAGTCACCATAATACAGTGGCCCGGCCCGGGATTCAGTTCACCGCTGGCGTACTAGGTTAAAAGTGAGAAGTCGCACAACACCTGGTTATAGTCCAACAGTTTTATTTGAAATCACAAGCTTTCGGAGCTGCTGCCCCTTCGTCAGGTGAAGTGAAGGAATACGAATCGGCAAAGCATATATAGACAGAGAACAATGCCTGTGTAGCGTACAATGTCAGACGACTACAGTTAATCTTTCTGACTGCCTTTTATCACACCTCGGCAGAGAAACAATCAGGTCAGTCAGGAAGGCATTATATCAAAGACACATAGCAAGATACAGCTAAGACAATGAGGTGGGGTCACAGGGGGTCTAATGTGTCAAATGCAAATACTAGGTTAAGGCACTGCCCGGTGTAACTGTAAGCCATTTAAAACCAGAAGGACCCAGATTCAATCCCCACTCTCTGCTCAGTGTGCCACTCAGATCCGAGAGTGACCCTTCAGTGGCCCTGGGCTCAAGAGAGAAGCAGCCGGAAATCCCCCCCCACCTCCTGATTGCTTTCCAGTGACCTCTGCTACACTTGTGAGGACAAGATCTGGTTTTGACTGTGAGGCCTTTGGAAGTCAAATTTCTTGCTGACATTCACTGGCTGGGCTGACAGGCAAAGAACAGCACTTGGGTAAGGAAATTGACACACATGGCTGGTACCTCAGCACGGTGAGGAGCGGGGGGGAAGGGGGATGCTAGATAAGGAGTCGGGTCATTGCTGGCCGACTGTCGTCGACCTAGTTGTTTGCCCGCGTGCTGTCGTCGACAGAGGGTTCACAGTCAGTGGCTGTTTAACAGCTTGGCTGCATGATGTGTGGCTGGGGAAAAATGAAGAGATTGTAACCTCAGTTTAAAAACAGTTAGTGGCATTTCTCTTTCTTTTTTGTGACTTTTCCAGACACAAACCATTTCTGTTTTATTTCAACATTCTCAAGTGTACCAGCCCTCTGGTACTGCTGGAGTTCCAGTGCCCAACCCCACAGGTAAGAAAATTACTCCTTTCTGAGTGGAAATGGACAAAACTTTCATGATTTTAAATGTCACTGCCTCGCAATTAAGGGCGTGAGATTCCTCCTGTTTATTTTAGCAGAAAGTCTGAGAGCACAGAAAGGAATTTTACTTTCCTAACGTGAAAAGGTTGCAAAATAAGATCAAGTGAAATGTCGGTGTCGGGTCGGGCCGGGTGTGTTCCCGGGCTGGGTGTAAGTGTGTGTGTGTGTGTGTGTGTGTGTGTTCCCGGGCTGGGTGTAAGTATGTGTGTGTGTGTTCCCGGGCCGGGTGTAAGTGTGTCTGTGTGTGTGTTCCCGGGCCGGGTGTAAGTGTGTGTGTTCCCGGGCCGGGTGTAAGTGTGTGTGTGTGTGTGTTCCCGGGCTGGGTGTAAGTGTGTGTGTGTGTGTGTGTTCCCGGGCTGGGTGTAAGTGTGTGTGTGTGTTTGTGTTGAGTTCCCGGGCCGGGTGTAAGTGTGTGTGTGTGTTTGTGTTGTGTTCCCGGGTTGGGTGTAAGTGTGTGTGTGTTCCCGGGCTGGGTGTAAATGTGTGTGTGTGTGTGTGTGTGTGTGTGTGTGTGTGTTCCTGGGCCGGGTGTAAGTGTGTGTGTGTGTGTTCCCGGGCTGGGTGTAAGTGTGTATGTGTGTGTTCCCGGGCTGGGTGTAAGTGTGTGTGTGTTCCTGTGTCGGGTGTGTTCCCGGGCTGGGTAGTAGCACATGCTGGGAGCACTTTTCCAGGTCAGGTGGCTCCATATCAGCTCCAAGGTCAGCCCAAAGTTCTGGCCACATTGAAAAGATTGGAGTCTCTTGGGTGCTTCCCATAACTTGTAGAACTGGACTGGCTTTGGAGGAAACAACACCCAAAGTGGTGAAGCTAGAAAATTGATGGCATATCATCAAAGTTAAACAAATTTAATGGATATATTTAAATCTATTTTCCAGATAGATCTTGCGCAGAATAGAAAGTACGAGCCTTACACCTTCCATCTCTTTAAAATGCTTTCCAGTCGGTGGGTTGGACAATGATGGACAGGGACTCATTCACCCTGGGATCTTGGTAAATCCAGTCCAGACTGTTGGCATGAAAGTATCTGCCGGTTATAAGCAGCCTACATGAAATTAATATCAATCCAATTCTTAGTTGGCATGGGTCAAGATCGAGAGCACAGACATACTCTAATTTATCACTAACTACACCTCACTCGGAGAGGCTGCTGGACGGCTGGCACAGAAAATAGACCAATGTCTGACTGGTGCAGTAGTTGAACCTCCAGCAAAGTGTGGTGCGGAATAAAGGAGCTTTACTCTGTATCTGACCTGGCTGTACCTGCCCTGGGAGTGTTTGATGGGACAGTGTAGAGGGAGCATTACTCTGTATCTAACCCATGCTGTACCTGCCCTGGGAGTGTTTGATGGGACAGTGTAGAGGGAGCTTTACTCTGTATCTAACCCATGCTGTACCTGCCCTGGGAGTGTTTGATGGGACAGTGTAGAGGGAGCTTTACTCTGTATCTAACCCGTGCTGTACCTGCCCCGGGAGTGTTTGATGGGACAGTGTAGAAGGAGCTTTACTCTGTATCTAACCCGTGCTGTACCTGCCCTGGGAATGTTTGATGGGACAGTGTAGAGGGAGCTTTACTCTGTATCTAACCCATGATGTGCCTGCCCTGGGAGTGTTTGATGGGGCAGTGTAGAGGGAGCTTTACTCTGTATCTAACCCATGCTGTGCCTGCCCTGGGAGTGTTTGATGGGACAGTGTAGAGGGAGCTTTACTCTGTATCTAACCCGTGCTGTACCTGTCCTGGGAGTGTTTGATGGGACACTGTAGAGGGAGCTTTACTTTGTATCTAACCCGTGCTGTACCTGCCCTGGGAGTGTTTGATAGGTCAGTGTTTGATGGGACAGTGTAGAGGGAGCTTTACTCTGTATCTAACCCGTGCTGTACCTGCCCTGGGAGTGTTTGATGGGACAGTGTAGAGGGAGCTTTACTCTGTATCTAGCCCATGCTGTACCTGCCCTGGGAGTGTTTGATGGGACAGTGTAGAGGGAGCTTTACTCTGTATCTAACCCGTGCTGTACCTGTCCTGGGAGTGTTTGATGGGACAGTGTAGAGGGTGCTTTACTCTGTATCTAACCCGTGCTGTACCTGCCCTGGGAGTGTTTGATACTAAATCCATTCCCAAACACTAATGCACCTCACTTTGATGAACCTAAGAAAGTTATTGAAAAAGCCTTGATAGTCACCCTGCCCTTTGTCGATCCCATTGACTTTGTTTTTGCAGACCTGTGTGGCTAAATGCCCAGAAAAGTTTGACAGCTTCATAACTTCATACGGGTTGCTGAAGGTGAAACCAGAGAGGTGGAAGAATTACATCCAGTTCTGTAAACCAGGCTTTAATGATACCACCAAGGTGAGTCGCAGTAATGTTGTTTTCACTTGTTTCTTCTTCCAGTTTTTCCCCTTCTCTCCTTAAAGCACGGACTCTCCCTGGGGTACAGTTCCCCATCTCTCCTGAAGGTGCTGACTCTCCCTGGGGTACAGTTCCCCTCCTCTCCTGAAGGTGCTGACTCTCCCTGGGGTACAGTTCCCCATCTCTCCTGAAGGTGCTGACTCTCCCTGGGGTACAGTTCCCCTCCTCTCCTGAAGGTGCTGACTCTCCCTGGGGTACAGTTCCCCTCCTCTCCTGAAGGTGCTGACTCTCCCTGGGGTACAGTTCCCCTCCTCTCCTGGAGGTGCTGACTCTCCCTGGGGTACAGTTCCCCTCCTCTCCTGAAGGTGCTGACTCTCCCTGGGGTACAGTTCCCCATCTCTCCTGAAGGTGCTGACTCTCCCTGGGGTACAGTTCCCCTCCTCTCCTGAAGGTGCTGACTCTCCCTGGGGTACAGTCCCCATCTCTCCTGAAGGTGCTGACTCTCCCTGGGGTACAGTTCCCCTCCTCTCCTGAAGGTGCTGACTCTCCCTGGGGTACAGTTCCCCTCCTCTCCTTAAAGCACTGACTCTCCCTGGGGTACAGTTCCCCTCCTCTCCTGAAGGTGCTGACTCTCCCTGGGGTACAGTTCCCCATCTCTCCTGAAGGTGCTGACTCTCCCTGGGGTACAGTTCCCCTCCTCTCCTTAAAGCACTGACTCTCCCTGGGGTACAGTTCCCCTCCTCTCCTGAAGGTGCTGACTCTCCCTGGGGTACAGTTCCCCATCTCTCCTTAAAGCACTGACTCTCCCTGGGGTACAGTCCCCTCCTCTCCTGAAGGTGCTTGGGGTACAGTTCCCCTCCTCTCCTGAAGGCGCTGACTCTCCTTGGGGTACAGTTCCCCTCCTCTCCTGAAGGTGCTGACTCTCCCTGGGGTACAGTTCCTCCTCTCCTGAAGGTGCTGATTCTCCCTGGGGTACAGTTCCTCCTCTCCTGAAGGTGCTGACTCTCCCTGGGGTACAGTTCCCCTCCTCTCCTGAAGGTGCTGACTCTCCCTGGGGTACAGTTCCCCTCCTCTCCTGAAGGTGCTGACTCTCCCTGGGGTACAGTTCCCCATCTCTCCTGAATGTGCTGACTCTCCCTGGGGTACAGTTCCCAGGCACAAGCTGTCTTAGGTGGCTTTCCCAAGGGGCCATTCTTCATGTGTGACCCTAGACAGCGAGTGGCAGCAGGTATTGAATCGTCGGGAGTATCGCAGCAGAGCCCCATCTGTCCTCATCGACATCAACACACACTGGACAGTGTTCGGGATCAGGAACCCTGGTTGATTTCCTTCTACTGTAGCTAACTTGGCACTGACTGGGGTTGTAACCTGGGACCTTCTGGTCTGTATGGATCAGTACCACACTGGGCAGTGCATTACTCGCTGAGCCAGTGAGCCCCCTGACAAAGGCAGCTGTGTGAGAAGGGCTCGGATGCAGTTTCAGGTTGTTCCAATGTACTTTTTCCAGACACAACCCAAATGGTTTTTTAACTCATTTTTTAGATTAATGTGCCCAGGTTTAAAAATTAACGCTAAATCGTAGTAAACCATTTAGTGGAGAGTTTGAGGGAGGCCCAACATATTCTCCCATCACCTTTGAAAGTGGAAAATTGCAAGAGCAAAACATACAGGCTAAACTTCAGAGTCAGATTTATTTACAGAAGACATAATGTATGGAAGCAAAAAGACCCAGCATGATACACAAACAACTTGCACAACTATTTTTTTTTAAAGTATGAAATGCTTGCAGTTCTCTTCAGTAAATTCTCAGTAACAATCTCAGAATGGTGATCACGGGAGAAGATCATTCCCAAGATTCCTGTTTGCACTCCATGTGAAGGTTAGATGAGGTAGAATCACAGGTGACTGGCCTCCATGACAAAGGCCCTGGATTAAATGGGTGTCCTTTGATGTCATAGTGTCATAACGGCACAGAAGGAGGCCATGCGGCCCATCGAGTCCGTGCCGGCTCTCTGTAGAGCAATCTAGTCAGTCCCACTCCCCCGCTCTATCCCCGTAGCCCTGCAAGTTTATTTTCCTTAAGTGCCTATCCAGTCTCCCCTTGAAAACATTGAGTGTCTCCGCTTCCACCAATTCCGTTGGCAGCGAATTCCAGGTCATCACCACTCGCGGTGTAAAAAAGTTTTTCCTCACATCCTCCCTGTATCTCTTGCCCAAAAACCTTAAATCTGTGTCCCCTAGTCCTTGTACCATCAACTAGTGGGAACAGCCTTTCCCCGTCTAGCCTATCCAAACCCGTCATAATCTTGTACACTTCTATCAAATCACCCTTCAACCTCCTTTGTTCTAATGAAAACAAATCCAGCTTCTCCAACCTGTCCTTGTAGCTAAGATCCCCCTTCCCCGGAACCATTCTGGTAAATCTCCTCTGCACCCTCTCAAGGGCCTTCACATCCTTCCTAAAGTGTGGTGACCAGAACTGGATGCAATACTCCAGTTGTGGCCTAACCAGCGCTTTATAAAGGTTCAGCATAACTTCTCTACTTTTGTACTCACTACCTCTATATATGAAGCCCAAGATCCCATATGCTTTGTTAACCACTCTCAATATGTCCTGCCACCTTCAGGGACCTATGCACATTAACTCCCAGGTCCCTCTGTCCCTGTACACTCTTTAAAACTGTGCCATTAAGTGTATATTGCCTCTCCCTGTTCCTTCTGCCAAAATGCATCACCTCACACTTCTCTGTATTAAATTCCATCTGCCACTTGTCTGCCCATTCTGCTAGCCTTTCTATGTCCTGTTGCAGTCGATTGATATCATCATCACTGTTTGCCACACCCCCAAGTTTGGTGTCATCGGCAAATTTAGAAAATAAAAACAAACCCTTTTATGATGCAACTTCACCAAACTGGCATCACAGCAAACCATGCACTAATGGTCGGGGGAATGGTCACGTCTCTTTGATGTTCACACTTACCCCGTTGTGATGGTTTCAACACCTGAGAACAGTTGGAAAGTATGAGCCCGACTGTGTGGTTGAAATACCCCATGGCCTTCAAAGAACCTATGATTTGATTAACTTGGGATCAAAGGTTTACTGGAACTTTGACCTATAAACTTTATCTGAGTCAGCCATCGCCAGCCTCCACAGAAGTGCTTGAACTCCATTTTGAGGGCACCTCCATTTTAAGTTAATATATATGTCTAATGGGACGAAAATACTATTTCCATCACACAAGCATAATAATGAACTACGTTACCGTCTGTTAATCCTGTGTTCACCCTTTGTCTTTCAGACGCCTGTTGAAGTGTTTCGGGATGGGGACTGTCCGGCCTTCTTAACTCCCAGCAAGCCTTGTAAGTGTTTCTAGATGTGAGTCAGCGGCTGGGAAAGCTCTCCCAGTTCCGCTTTCTGTCATTTCCGTTTGACCTAACCACAAAGTCTGAACCAAGGAGCAGAGATTGGAGCTCCGAGGATGGAAGGTGAACAGTTTAGATTTAGTAAACCACAGCGAGGATGAATTTATGAAACAGGGGGCAGTCCAGGTGATGATGCAAAAGAGAGCTCGATCATTTTTAGATGAAAGAAGTGATTGGATAGAGTATAGGACATGATTGAAGGTATAAGGGACAGGGTGTGGGGTGGGAATGAGGGGTATAAGGGAGAGTGCAGTGGGATTTTTTGAACTTTAGATCTGGCCGGATGGACCATACTGGTCCTTTTCCTGTCTGCTTCCATGTTTATTGTGATGATAGTGTGCTGCCAAAGTACACTTTGCGTTTGATACCCAGCAGCACATGTCCAGTTAATCAGAGTCCCGAAATATGACTCTGACAGATGCAGCACAACAATGCCCTCGGCACAGGGAATAACAGCAGCACCCTATAATTAACAAGGGGAAACTCATCTTTATTGGGCTGTGAGTTTGAATCCTGTCAGACTAGAGGAGATTGGCGTTAGTGGGCTGGGTAATGAGGCAACATCTTGCGCAAGGCAAAATTGTTGGGTAACTGGGAGGGCAGATATATGGAGTTTGAATAAAGGAAGTGCCAATGTAAGTAACACTTCCCATTACACAAGCTGTTAGTAAGTGGAACCAGTGGGCATTTACTTTTAAGAGACTTTGGCGTCCATTGTATCTTTGAAATCCCAGCTCCTGGGAGGAGGGTGGGAGGCGGGTGTGGGGGGTCTAGATCCATCGCAAACACCTGTTGCAGTAAAGTTTCTCTCAAGCTGCAGGAAGTGTGATGACCAACTCAAGCCAGCTGTCTGACTGTTACTTAACTCCAGAGTAGCAACAGGGAGGAAATGAGGCAACATGCTAATACAGCACGATCAGTCTGAATTGCACACACTCAGTAATGCATGGTGCGAATCCTGCACGTTCCTTTTGCCAGTCGGGTTTGATCCTTATTTCCCAAAGGCATTGACTTGGGATACAGTTTAATGAGTGCCCTGACCTCCCCTTCGAAGTCAAGTCTCCGTACCACTCATGGACTGAGTGTGGAGCGAGCTCCCCAGCTGTGCCCAGTCCTGTCCTCGCTCTGCATTCACACCAACATCTTTACAGCAGGGCTCGCTGGGTAGTGATGAGGAGCAGGAATCTGTGTGGGATTTAACAATATTCACTGAAATAAGCCAGGACAACTGGCCATTGAAATGGAATCTTGGCTGCTGCTATTGGGACTTTGTCCAGAGGGATTTCTAATGTGCCAAGCCTTACCTTAACCTCTTGTTTTGTACAGTTATCCGGAGATGCTTCCCTGACCTAAAAACCGAAAAGGGTGTGATTACTGTCGGCAACAAGACTACTTACAAGGCTGAGGATGGAGAATCTGTAAATGCTACGCAGCTGCTGGAAGGAGCCAAGTTCGTAATTCTTTTTTCACTTTGTGGTGTGAGTTTTATGCTCATCGGGGGCTGTTGGTGCTGGAGATGGGAACACTTTCCCACCGTGAGTACTCTTTACCAGTGCCAGTATTGAGCACTCCCAGGTCAGGTCCAGCACGGTTTAGATACAGGAAAGCTCCCTGTGTACTTTCAGGTGAGGCAAGTGTCAGCTTAGCTCAGTGGTAGCACTCTCCCCTCTGAGTCAGAAAGTTGTGGGTTCAAACCCTACTCCAAGGTTCGAGCACATAATCTAGGCTGAAAATTCAGTGCAAGACTGAAGAAGTGCGGAATTGCCAGAGGTGTGCCGCCTTTCAACGTTAAACTGAGGCCTTGTCTGCCTGCTCAGGTGGACAGAAAAGATCGCAAGGCACTATTCAAAGAAAAGCAGGGAGATCTCCCGGTGTCTTGGCCAACATTCATGTCTCAGCCAACACCTGGTCATTCACCTCCTTGCTGTTTGTGCAGACTAGCTGCCACGTTTGCCAACATTCGTTCTTCTGCTGCAGGAATTAGATACAGAGCACAGCTCCCTCTACACTGCCCAACAATGTTCCTCAGTCACAACCTCAGAGGAGTGCCTCTACTGCCTCAGTGTGATATTTTTCCATTTCACCCACCAACCGTCCTGTGACCTGCCTTACTGACACTGCCAAATGAACAGCAGTTGTAAGGCCGTGCCCATTAATAACCGGATTGAAACTGCCCCAAACGCTTACAGCCAGCAGAGAAAGAGAGAGAGAGAGAGAGAGAGGAGATTTTCATGTCTTCAGCCTAGGTTGGATCTGAACCTGGATCCAGACATGAAAGGCTATTGTCCACCCCACTGAGCTACCCAGCCCCCCCTCATGTACAGACCTGACGAAGGGTTACACAGTAATGGCGACGTTGACCTGTTTAAGGTTCCTGCCGTTGGAACCGGCTTTAGTCCATCAGACCAAGTGGCATTGTGTTTATCCAGTGAGTACCTGACCCAGCAGACCTGGAGAGCCTCCCCTTCCATCGGTGGTGAGGTAAGAGATCTCAGCGGAATAGCAGGCTACAAATGGCCTTGGTGTTCCTGGGCTAGGCAGAGGCCCCACTCCTGTTGACCATCTCCTCTGGATATCTTCCCCCCGCCCCCAGCCACAATGGTCTCCAAGCCCGCACAGCCCACTTCTACCTCCTTCCCACTTGTGGTGTGAGTTTTAACTGCAGGTACGAACTACCTTTTTCTGTTCTACAGGGGAGCAAATTACGTTCGCGAAGCCAGAGAGGTGGCAATGAAGATATTTGAAGATTACACCAAGTCTTGGTACTGGATTTTGATGTAAGTGTTTAATTAATTCCCACCCGTGCCTATAAGGTGGGACCAAGTTTTGCTCCTACTGTTACTACTCCGTTACCTCTGGACTCCCCGGAGGACTCCCTCCTATTTCTCATCTACACGCTGCTTCTCGGCGACATCACCTGAAAACACAACATCGGACTCCATATGTACGCTGACGACGCCCAGCTCTACCACACACCCACCTTTCTCGACCCCTCCACTGCTTCTCATTTGTCTCGCTGCTTGTCCGACATCCAGTATTGGATGAGCAGAAATTTCCTCCAATTAACTATTGGGAAGACCAGTCATTGTCTTCAGTACCCACCACAATCTCCATTCCATAGCCACAAACTCGCATCACCCCTGTGTTCGCAGACCTACTTTATCTCCCGCTCTGGCAACACCTCAATTTTAAAATTCTCATTCGGCCTCGCTCCTCTCTATCCCTGTAACCTCCTCCAGCCCCAAAACCCTCCGAAATCTCTGCGCTCCTCCAATTCTGGCTTCTTGCACATCCCTGATTTTCATCGCTCCACCATTGGCGGCCGTGCCTTCAGCTGCTTGGACCCTAAGCTCTGGAATTCCCTGCCTAAACCTCTCTACCTCTCTTTCTTCCTTTAAGTCTCTCCTTAAAACCTACCTCTTTGACCAAGCTTTTGGTCACCTGTCCTAATATCTCCTCATGTGGCTCGGTGTCAAATTTTGTCTGATAACGCTCCTGTGAAGCACCTTGGGACGTTTTACTACATTAAAGGTGCTGTATAAATACAAGTTGCTGTTGTTGATTAATTGATTTTTGTTCCTGTTACTTTTGCAGTGGTATGAGTATCGCGCTGGTGTTTAGTCTGCTCTTCGTGGTGTTGATGCGTTTCACTGCCACGGTTATGGTGTGGCTAAGCATACTGCTGGTCGTTGCTATCCTCGGCTTCGGTACGTCAAAGGCTCGGCCGTGAGGTCATCGCTGCAACCGTTCTTCATAGATCAGGAGTACTCAAACCTTTCCTCTACTGCCGCACTCCCAGATTAATTAAGCGTCTCCGTGTGCTTGGCTTAGACCAGGGCTGCACTGTCCGGTGTAGTACTGACCCCCAGACCAGGGCTGCACTGTCCGGTGTAGTACTGACCCTCAGACCAGGGGAGCACTGCCTGGTGTAGTATTACCGACAGACCAGGGCTGCACTGTCCGGTGTAGTACTGACCCCCAGACCAGGGCTGCACTGTCCGGTGTAGTACTGACCCTCAGACCAGGGCTGCACTGTCCGGTGTAGTACTGACCCCCAGACCAGGGCTGCGCTGTCCGGTGTAGTACTGACCCCCAGACCAGGGCTGCACTGTCCGGTGTAGTACTGACCCCCAGACCAGGGCTGCACTGCCTGGTGTAGTACTGACCCCCAGACCAGGGCTGCGCTGTCCGGTGTAGTACTGACCCCCAGACCAGGGCTGCACTGTCCGGTGTAGTACTGACCCCCAGACCAGGGCTGCACTGTCCGGTGTAGTACTGACCCCCAGACCAGGGCTGCACTGTCCGGTGTAGTACTGACCCCCAGACCAGGGCTGCACTGTCCGGTGTAGTACTGACCCTCAGACCAGGGCTGCACTGTCCAGTGTAGTACTGACTCCCAGACCAGGGCTGCACTGTCCGGTGTAGTACTGACCCTCAGACCAGGGCTGCACTGTCCAGTGTAGTACTGACTCCCAGACCAGGGCTGCACTGTCCGGTGTAGTACTGACCCCCAGACCAGGGCTGCACTGTCCGGTGTAGTACTGACCCTCAGACCAGGGCTGCACTGTCCGATGTAGTACTGACCGACAGACCAGGGCTGCACTGTCTGGTGTAGTACTGACCCCCAGACCAGGGCTGCACTGTCTGATGTAGTACTGACCCCAGACCAGGGCTGCACTGCCCGGTGTAGTACTGACCCCCAGACCAGGGCTGCACTGTCTAATGTAGTACTGACCGACAGACCAGGGCTGCACTGCCCGGTGTAGTACTGACCCCAGACCAGGACTGCACTGTCCGGTGTAGTACTGACCCCAGACCAGGGCTGCACTGCCCGGTGTAGTACTGACCCTCAGACCAGGGCTGCACTGTCTAATGTAGTACTGACCGACAGACCAGGGCTGCACTGCCCGGTGTAGTACTGACCCCCAGACCAGGGCTGCACTGTCCGGTGTAGTACTGACCGACAGACCAGGGCTGCACTGCCCGGTGTAGTACTGACCCCAGACCAGGGCTGCACTGTCCGGTGTAGTACTGACCCCCAGACCAGGGCTGCACTGTCCGGTGTCGTACTGACCGACAGACCAGGGCTGCACTGTCCGGTGTAGTACTGACCCCCAGACCAGGGCTGCACTGTCCGGTGTAGTACTGACCCCCAGACCAGGGCTGCACTGTCTGGTGTAGTACTGACCCCCAGACCAGGGCTGCACTGCCCGGTGTCGTAATGACCCCCAGACCAGGGCTGCACTGCCCGGTGTAGTACTGACCCCCAGACCAGGGCTGCACTGTCCGGTGTAGTACTGACCCTCAGACCAGGGCTGCACTGCCCGGTGTAGTACTGACCCTCAGACCAGGGCTGCACTGCCCGGTGTAGTACTGACCCTCAGACCAGGGCTGCACTGCCCGGTGTAGTACTGACCCCCAGACCAGGGCTGCACTGCCCGGTTTAGTACTGACCCTCAGACCAGGGCTGCACTGCCCCGTGTAGTACTGACCCCCGGACCAGGTTGGATGGTTTGGACTGAGCTGATTACTATCCAGTGACGTGTGTGGGTGTGTGGATGAGGTTTGGCTGTGATGTCTCTGCTCAGATAGCCTGCCTACAGCCACTGTCAATGCTCACACTTGGAGTACAGTGGGGGGTCTGTCCGAGAAACTGCCCCCAAGCAAGAATCGGTGCCTTCCAGAGTGGGAGGGAGAAAGGGAAACAATCCCATGGAAGGTTTGTGAGGTCTGAACTGTTGCGAGTTAGCATATGTTGCAGTTGGTTAATTTATTCTGTTGTTGCAGGTATTTTTCGCTGTTTCATGGAATATAGAAGTTTGAAAGGAATACCGGGGTCCGATGTCACGATCAAAGACCTGGGCTTCCAGACTGACCTGCGAGTGTACCTGCACCTGCGGCAGACCTGGCTGGCATTCTGTAAGTAGCGGTTACTTTCACTGTGCCGCGTTACAGTGCTGGACGATGCTGTGTGAGATTGAGATTCTACAGGCCTGTTGGGGTCAGTATGGAGATTCTACCGGCCTGTTGCATTTATTCAGTGCCCACAGGCCAGGTTTCGGAACAACAGAATCAATACCCAGGGATCCTGTAGTGAGCATAGGTTCAGACTGTGTCTGTGCTGTTCCGTTATCATTTCAGAGAGGTTTGATCTGCTTTTGTTATTAATCAGTTGCCAATGGTCAGTATTCAGAGAAAATAATTAATAAGAGGTTTAAGAAAAGCGAAGCCCTAATAATTGGGGCGAACATTTTGTCGCCTAAGGGTAGCGTCATCACCTGTCTGTATTGTGGAACTGTGTCCTGCGGAGGAGTTTGGCAATTCAACCCACTGTACCAGTTGTGCCACAACGTCAAACAAACCACTTCCTGGTTCGGTGGCCAGTGATGGTTTTAATTTCCGTCTCATCAGCACGCCTCAAATTCCAGCCTCATTTTTTGTGCACAAATTTTGGTCATATTTTAGTTTTAATCTTGGACAGATTGTAATAAAATATTTAGTTTTGCTTTCCATTATTTTCAATGTCGTGTTTTCAGGATTTTTCTTTCAAAATTTCCGTTTTAAAAACGGTCTATATTGGTGTTTCATTTCTCACGCAACTCGCCGGGGCACAAGAAATATTAAATGGGCTTGAATGAAAAGTGCAATTTCATTAGCCTGATTTAAATTGTGTTCCTAAGGTCGTGGATTGCTGACATCCAGTGTTGTTTTAGTTCCCAGAATTTGGTTGAACTTTAATTTAGTCTCCTCACTCCTTTGAGTTTTAGATTCAGTCACCATAAGGTTAGTTCTAATTTTAATTATTTGACAAAACACAATTTTCGTCAACAAATATTTTGATTGGCTGAATCGCAGCCCTTGTCCTCTGGTACAGTGGGTTGAATTGCCAAACTCCTCCGCAGGACACAGTTCCGCAATACAGACAGGTGATGACGCTACCCTTCGGTGACAAAATGTTCGCCCCGATTATTAGGGCTTCGCTTTTCTTAAACCTCTTATTAATTATTTTCTCTGAATACTGACCATTGGCAACTGATTAATAACAAAAGCAGATCAAACTTCTCTGAAGTGATAACGGAACAGCACAGACACAGTCTATCGGGAAGGTCTATTGAAAGCAGCAGAGTTAAACCCACTGCCAACCTATACGGGCAGACCAGAGGGCGAGCGGAGCTGTAGCAGCCTCCAGAAGCAGGTACTGACCCTTCCTTGGGATGGTCGGTAGAGTGCTTGATTTATCTTAGTGATGTTGGGTGACTTTTACCTGCCCATTTTCCACTTCTCAAAGACCATGAAAAACTTTTGAACACAAGAGTCTCAGTCGATCTTGTCAGACACAGGAGGCTTGTATGAAGACAAAACGTATTAGGTAGAGGAATAATTAAACAACAGATCTTGGAGCCTGGTATTTGGGGGGTGTGGAGTGTTGTAGTCAGCGTGCGGTGTTCTGTCTATTCCCAGAGCCAGGTGTTTACTGCCTTGTCTTTTTTGTTCCAGTGATTATTCTGGTGATCGTTGAAGTTATAATCATTCTGCTGTTAATATTCTTACGGAAAAGGATTGTCCTAGCAATTGCCCTGCTGAAGGAAGCAAGCAGGTGAGTTCAGCGTGATTACAAAGAGGATGGGTCAAGTTTGAAGTGGGGGGAGGGGTTGAGTTGGGGGGGAGGGGTTTGAGGCGAGGGGGTGCTGTTGCGGTGAGGGGGGGTCGAGGCGAGGGGGGGTTCGAGGCGAGGTGGGTGGTTGAGGCGAGTGGGGGGTTGATGGGGGAGGGATTGATGGGGGGGGTCGAGGCGAGGGGGGGTTGATTGGGGAGGGGTTGATGGGGGGGTTCGAGGCGAGGCGGGTGGTCGAGGCGGGGGGGGGTTGATTGGGGGGGTCGAGGCGGGGGGGGTTGATTGGGGGGGGTTGATTGGGGGGGGTCGAGGCTGGGGGGGTCGAGGCGAGGGGGGTCGAGGCGAGGGGGGGTTGATGGGATTGAGGCGAGGGGGGGTTGATTGGGGGGGTTGAGGCGGGGGGGTCGAGGCGAGGGGGGTTGATTGGGGGGGTTGAGGCGGGGGGGGTTGAGGCGAGGGGGGGTTGAGGCGGGGGGGTCGAGGCGGGGGGGGTTGATTGGGGGGGTCGAGGCGGGGGGGGTTGATTGGGGGGGTCGAGGCGGGGGGGGTTGATTGGGGGGGTCGAGGCGAGGGGGGGTCGAGGCGGGGGGGGTTGATTGGGGGGGTCGAGGCTGGGGGGGTCGAGGCGGG
Source organism: Squalus acanthias (assembly GCA_030390025.1). Lineage (NCBI taxonomy): Eukaryota > Metazoa > Chordata > Chondrichthyes > Squaliformes > Squalidae > Squalus > Squalus acanthias. Next base: position 21,810,122 of record CM059445.1, read on the forward strand.
GGGGGTTTGATTGGGGGGGTCGAGGCTGGGGGGGGTCGAGGCGGGGGGGGTTGATTGGGGGGGTCGAGGCGGGGGGGGTTGATTGGGGGGGTCGAGGCGGGGGGGGGTTGATTGGGGGGGTCGAGGCGGGGGGGGGTTGATTGGGGGGGTCGAGGCGGGGGGGGGTTGATTGGGGGGGTCGAGGCGGGGGGGGGGGTTGATTGGGGGGGTCGAGGCGGGGGGGGGGTTGATTGGGGGGGTCGAGGCGGGGGGGGGTCGAGGCGAGGGGGGGTTGATTGGGGGGGTCGAGGCGGGGGGGGTTGATTGGGGGGGTCGAGGCGGGGGGGTCGAGGCGAGGGGGGGTTGATTGGGGGGTCGAGGAGAAAGGGGGGTCGAGGCGAGGCGGGTTGTTGAGGCGGGGGGGGTCGAGGCGAGGGGGGATGTCGAGGCGAGGGGGGTGGTTGAGGCGGGGTGGCGGGGGGGGTTCGGAGTTGAAGTGTTCCCCAGGATATGAAGTTGCCTGTCTGATTGGATGGGTCCCACTTGCCTCCAATGAGAGGAGACGAACTCAACACATCACGGGCGGAAATTGTCGAGCTCCCCACCGATGCCCGTTCACACACTCAGCCAGTGAGGACATATGGAGAAAGGAGTGTTAGTTGGATTAAAATGGTGACTCTTTTTTTAAAAACACATCAGTTACTTGTCATGTTTTCTTTGTCCTCTTTCCACAGAGCCATCGGATACATTATGTCCTCTCTGTTCTTTCCTCTCGTCACGTTCGCCCTGCTGTTACTCTGCGTAGCTTACTGGGCCATCACAGCTGTGTATCCTCCAACATAAACTAACTGCCTATTACTGCGAGATTTATTTAAACCATTTATTGCTGTCTTTCTCCAATCTGTAACCCTTTAATGTGGTTGGTAAGCCTGCCCCATACCAAAAAGTAGAGAGCAATAATCAGCCCCGTCAGTGCACAGACCGTGGACAGGGTGTGGGGTGTTTCTCCGTTTCTAGTTAAATCGCTGGGTGGAATCAGACCTGGATGTGATAAGCTCACGCTTCATGGCAGCTCAGGGATATCAGCATTCTAACACTCTCCCACCCGTGGCTCAGTGGGCGGTGCTCTTGCCTCTTGAGTCAGAAGGTTGTGGGTTCAAGTCCCACTCCAGAGACTTGAGCACAAAATCTAGGCTGACACTCCTAGTGCAGTACTGAGGAAGCGCTGCACTGTCGGAGGGGCAGTACTGAGGGTGCCGCTGCACTGTCGGAGGGGCAGTACTGAGGGAGCGCCGCACTGTTGGAGGGGCAGTACTGAGGGTGCCGCTGCACTGTCGGAGGGGCAGTACTGAGGGTGCCGCTGCACTGTCGGAGGGGCAGTACTGAGGGAGCGCCGCACTGTTGGAGGGGCAGTACTGAGGGAGCGCCGCACTGTCAGGGGGGCAGTACTGAGGGAGCGCCGCACTGTCGGAGGGGCAGTACTGAGGGAGTGCTGCACTGTCGGAGGGGCAGTAAGTACTGAGGGAGCGCCACACTGTCGGAGGGGCAGTACTGAGGGAGTGCTGCACTGTCGGAGGGACAGTACTGAGTGAGCGCTGCACTGTCGGAGGGGCAGTACTGAGGGAGCGCCGCACTGTCGGAAGGGCAGTACTGAGGGAACGCCGCACTGTCGGAGGGTCACTACTGAGGGAGCGCCGCACTGTCGGAGGGTCAGTACTGAGGGAGCGCCGCACTGTCGGAGGGTCAGTACTGAGGGAGCGCCGCACTGTCGGAGGGGCAGTACTGAGGGAGCGCCGCACTGTCGGAGGGTCAGTACTGAGGGAGCGCCGCACTGTCGGAGGGGCAGTACTGAGGGAGCGCCGTACTGTCGGAGGGGCAGTACTGAGGGAGCGCTGCACTGTCGGAGGGGCAGTACTGAGGGAGCGCTGCACTGTCGGAGGGGCAGTACTGAGGGAGCGCCGCACTGTCGGAGGGGCAGTACTGAGGGAGCGCTGCACTGTCGGAGGGGCAGTACTGAGGGAGCGCCGCACTGTCGGAGGGGCAGTACTGAGGGAGCGCCGCACTGTCGGAGGTGCCATTCTTTGGTGCAGTTGTTGAACTAAGGCCCTGTATTGAGGATTCTGTGGCACCATTTGAAGAAGAGGAGGGAGTTCTCTGGTATTCTGGTCAATATTTCTCTCAAACACCTCCAACAAAACTAACTGGTCATTGAGTTCTTGCTGTTTATGGACCTTGGCTGACGTACTCACTTTATATAACACCTTGTAATGTGCGGGTCTCCTGGATGATCTGTGAGTTGTGATAAGTTGCTGTATAAATGCTCAGAGCTAGTTTCCACTTTTTGTATTTCAAACCCTCCATTTAAAGAAATTCTCTCATTTCCTTGACTGCTTTTCTGAAGCTACCTGTCAACCTCCAGCGAAGCAGTTTATAAAGTGTTTGCCAATGAGACCACCTGTAACTACAGCAGGAAGACCTGTAACCCCAATGTGAGTGCTATTTCTGGGCAACAAATACTGAGGGAGAAGGGACTCTTTTATCTTTAATTTTTCTGTCACAGCGAAACCGGAAGCTGATTCCAAACCTGTCTCCCCGGCCCTCCTGACTCGCACGCACAGATTTGACAGCGGGGTCACTGGGTGCTGGTCAGCAGCAGGAGGTCCGGCTGCCTTTTGCAGGTCTGGTTCACTGCAGAGTGCTCAGAGTACTCAGAGAGTGGTGAGGATGTGGAACTCGCGACCACATAGAAACATAGAATCTAGGAGCAGGAGTAGGCCATTCGGCCCGTCGAGCCTGCTCCACCATTCAATAGGATCATGGCTGATCATCCAAATCCAGTACCCTGTCCCTGCTTTAATCCCCACAGTACACATATCCCAACCTACCCCCGTAACCCCACGTATTTAATTCCCCCCTAACATATCCCATCCTATCCCCATACCCCCACATATTTAATCCCCCCCTAACACTAAGGGTCAATTTATCATAGCCAAATCAACCTAACCCGCACATTTTTGGACTGTGGGAGGAAACCGGAGCACCCGGAGGAAACCCACGCAGACACGGGGAGAATGTGCAAACTCCACACAGACAGTCACCCGAGGTCAGATTCGAACCCGGGTCCCTGGCGCTGTGAGGCACCAGTGCTAACCACTATGCCACCGTGTTGCCCACATGGAGTGGTTGAGGTGAATAGCACAGATGCATTGAAGGGGAAGCTAGATAAACACATGAGGGAGAAAGGAATAGAAGGATATGCTGATAGGGTGAGATGAAGGGGGTGGGAGGAGGCTCATGTGGAGCACAAACACCGGCATGGACCAGTTGGGGCGAATGGCCTGTTTCTGTGCTGTACATTCTATGTATTTCTGTGTAAAGTTCACACCTTGTCAGAGGGGCAGTAATCAGCACTGAGGGACCGCCAGTTGTCGGAGGGGCAGTACTGAGGGAGGGCTGCACTGTCGGAGGGGCGGTACTGAGGGAATGCTGCACAGTCGGAGGGGCAGTACTGAGGGAGCGCTGCACTGACGGAGGGGCAGTACTGAGGGAGGGCTGCACTGTCAGAGGGGCAGTACTGAGGGAGTGCTGCACTGTCAGAGGGGCAGTACTGACGGAGCGCTGCATTGTCGGAGGGGCAGTACTGAGGGAGCGCTGCACTGACGGAGGGGCAGTGTTGAGGGAGGGCTGCACTGTCGGAGGGGCAGTACGGAGGGAGTGCTGCACTGTCGGGGGGCCAGTACTGAGGGAGGGCTGCATTGTCGGAGGGGCAGTACTGAGGGAGCGCTGCATTGTCAGAGGGGCAGTACTGAGGGAGCGCTGCATTGTCAGAGGGGCAGTACTGAGGGAGCGCTGCATTGTCGGAGGGTCAGTACTGAGGGAGTGCTGCATTGTCGGAGGGGCAGTACTGAGGGAGTGCTGCACTGTGGGAGGGGCAGTACTGAGGGAGTGCTGCATTGTCGGAGGGGCAGTACTGAGGGAGTGCTGCACTGTCAGAGGGGCAGTACTGAGGGAGTGCTGCACTGTCGGAGGGGCAGTGTTGAGGGAGGGCTGCACTGTCGGAGGGGCAGTACGGAGGGAGTGCTGCACTATCGGGGGGCCAGTACTGAGGGAGGGCTGCATTGTCGGAGGGGCAGTACTGAGGGAGCGCTGCATTGTCAGAGGGGCAGTACTGAGGGAGCGCTGCATTGTCAGAGGGGCAGTACTGAGGGAGCGCTGCATTGTCGGAGGGTCAGTACTGAGGGAGTGCTGCATTGTCGGAGGGGCAGTACTGAGGGAGTGCTGCACTGTGGGAGGGGCAGTACTGAGGGATCGCTGCACTGTCGGAGGGGCAGTACTGAGGGAGTGCTGCACTGTCGGAGGGGCAGTACTGAGGGAGAGCTGCACTGTGGGAGGGGCAGTACTGAGGGAGTGCTGCATTGTCGGAGGGGCAGTACTGAGGGAGCGCCGCACTGTCGGAGGGGCAGTACTGAGGGAGTGCTGCATTGTCGGAGGGGCAGTACTGAGGGAGTGCTGCACTGTCGGAGGGGCAGTACTGAGGGAGTGCTGCACTGTCGGAGGGGCGGTACTGAGGGAGCCACTGTCAGACTGCCCCAGTGTCTCGATTCAGTTCCTTTCTTGCGGTTGCTCCTGTCTGTGTGAGTGAGATTGTTGGATTAGCATATATTTGACATCTGTCCCATCCAGCAAAAAGATGCTGCACCCCTGTTTCCTCATAGCCCTGGTTTATAACTGTAAAGAACCAATCCAGCACCTGATGAATTAACTGAAGGTCTCCCTCGTTGGCTGAGTGGCTCAGTGCCCTTCCTGTTATGGTACTGAACCACACCCACCAGATTTGCTTCCTGGTCGGGAAGTAGTTGAGGTGCTAAGTTGGCCTCTGCACCTCTGGACTCGTGAGGGAAGAATCGGCTTGATTCTTGCTCCTGATCACTATGCAGTGTATGTGAGTGTGGCACCGGAGGAGGGTTGAAACAGGCTCTGCCACGGACTCTGCTCACACAAGGCCAATGGCCATTCAGCAAGGTACTGGCCCCCCTGCAACCCCAGCTAGAGTCAGCACCCGAAGGAGGGAACAGGCAGCACTGATACCATAACTGCACTCAGACCTTTTTGTCGCTCCCAACCGTTACTCAGGCTGCAGAGGCTTCGGCTGATGCAGCACAGATCAAGGGTTGGAGAATGCCAAGCTGAGCAGTGTAAGGGGAGTGTGGGACAGCTCCACCGCAGTCTCGGGAGCTCTGTATGTTTTGTTATGGTTTATGCAGTGGGTATTTCTGTGAACCAAGGTAATAACCTGTCGTCTCTCTCCTTGTAGACATTCAATGTTTCCAACATCACAAAGGAGTGCCCAGAAGCTCAGTGTTTGTTTGCGTTCTATGGAGGCGAGTCCTATTATCATCGATACCTCATCCTGTTCCAATTCTACAATGTCTTCCTCTTCTTCTGGCTCGCCAATTTTGTCATCGCTCTGGGACAGGTTACACTTGCAGGAGCGTTCGCCTCCTACTACTGGGCCTATAAGAAACCAGCCGACATGCCGGCTTGCCCTGTGTTTGCTTCATTGGGACGTGCACTCAGGTAAGAGCTTAGGAACATAGCAACAGGAGGAGGCCCTCCAGCCTGTTACATAGCAACAGGAGGAGGCCATTCAGCCCCTCGATTCTGTTACACAGGAACAGGAGGAGGCCATACAGCCCCTCGATTCTGTTACATAGGGACAGGAGGAGGCCATTCAGCCCCTCGAGTCTGTTACACAGGAACAGGAGGAGGCCATTCAGCCCCTCGATTCTGTTACATAGCAACAGGAGGAGGCCATTCAGCCCCTCGAGTCTGTTACATAGCAACAGGAGGAGGCCATTCAGCCCCTCGAGTCTGTTACATAGCAACAGGAGGAGGCCATTCAGCCCCTCCAGCCTGTTACATAGCAACAGGAGGAGGCCATTCAGCCCCTCCAGCCTGCTTCGCCATTCAGTTAGATGATGGCTGATCTGTATCTCAACGCCATTTACCCGCCTTTGCTCCATATCCTTTGATACCCAATACCTGACAAAGATTTGTCGATTTCAGTTCAGAATTCTCCTTCCTGAGTGGGGAGAGATGAGATAAACTGGGCAGTCAGTCAGTTCTCAGTAAGGTCCATCAGAAGCACATTCTGAAAACTGTGAAAACAACATGTGTTGATGAAGCCATCAGTCCATTCTCACCGGGATCTGTAATGTACCTCTGGCTGCCTGCCGTCTTATGATGAAGGTGTGCTGTTATTCTCGGGTGAGTCCCGTAGGAAGGGAACAGGGCAAGCGTGAATGTGGGAGCAGCTTCACACAGCAAACTCTGCAGGCAAAGATGGAAATGGTTGCTGTTTTTCTAGTGACGCTGTGTTGAGCGCTCCCTGCTGGCTCAGTGGGTACCTGTATCAGCGGGTGTGATGCTGAGCCAGCAGGCCCGACATTAGACCCCGAGTCTGCAAAGCCAGGATACTGTGAATGGCCTGAGTGCTGCGGAGCTGCACAGGAGTGAATAAGCCAGGTCTCCTGGTCACTATCCAGTGACCCCTGCTGGGCGTCCGGTGAGGACTGGGTCGGGGCGAAGTGTGATTGCCTCACGGTTGAATAACCTGCTGATGGGGTCGAGGCTCACGCATGAAGAATGGCCACTTGGGTGAGGTATTGGATGGTGGCGCCCCCCATCCGTGGAACCTGTAGCCCAGGGAGAGTCAGTGCCTTCAGGAGTGGGGGAGCTGTACCCCAGGGAGAGTCAGTGCTTTCAGGAGTGGGGGAGCTGTACCCCAGTGAGAGTTAGTGCTTTCGGGAGAGGAGGGGAACTGTACCCCAGTGAGAGTTAGTGCTTTCGGGAGAGGAGGGGAACTGTACCCCAGTGAGAGTTAGTGCTTTCAGGAGAGATGGGGAACTGTACCCCAGGGAGAGTCAGTGCCTTCAGGAGAGATGGGGAACTGTACCCCAGGGAGAGTCAGTGCCTTCAGGAGAGATGGGGAACTGTACCCCAGGGAGAGTCAGTGCCTTCAGGAGAGATGGGGAACTGTACCCCAGGGAGAGTCAGTGCCTTCAGGAGAGGAGGGGGAACTGTACCCCAGCGAGAGTCAGTGCTTTCAGGAGAGATGGGGAACTGTACCCCAGGGAGAGTCAGTGTCTTCAGGAGAGATGGGGAACTGTACCCCAGGGAGAGTCAGCACCTTCAGGAGAGGAGGGGGAACTGTACCCCAGGGAGAGTCAGTGCCTTCAGGAGAGGAGGGGGAACTGTACACCAGGGAGAGTCAGTGCCTTCAGGAGAGGAGGGGGAACTGTACCCCAGGGAGAGTCAGCACCTTCAGGAGAGGAGGGGGAACTGTACCCCAGGGAGAGTCAGCACCTGTACCCCAGGGAGAGTCAGTGCCTTCAGGAGAGATGGGGAACTGTACCCCAGGGAGAGTCAGTGCCTTCAGGAGAGGAGGGGAACAGTACCCCAGGGAGAGTCAGCGCCTTCAGGAGAGCTGGGGAACTGTACCCCAGAGAGAGTCAGTGCTTTCGGGAGAGGAGGGGGACTGTACCCCAGGGAGAGTCAGTGTCTTGGTGGAGAGAAATCTAGAATGCTAAAGAGAAAAGATAAGGAAGCAGTGCAGGAAAGTGATTGGGGTAAGGATAACCAGATAGTGTCAGGAAGGGACAGAGCGTACAAACAAAGGAGTGCACGAACAAATAGGTAAGAAAAAATGGTAATAAGACAAATAGGGCCATAGTACAAAAAAATGTTTAAGATGGCTAAAAATGTTAAAAAGACAAATCTAAAGGCACTGTATCTGAATGCACAAAGCATTCGTAATAAGGTAGACAAATTAACAGCACAAATAGATGTAAACGGTTACGAGATAATTGCGATTACGGAGACATGGCTGCAGGGTGACCAAGGCTGGGAGCTGAATATCCAAGGATATTCGATATTTAGGAAGGACAGGCAAAAGGGAAAAGGAGGTGGGGTGGCCTTGTTCGTAAAGGATGAAATCAGAGCAATAGTGAGAAAGGATATTGGCTCAGAAAATCAAGATGTAGAATCAGTCTGGGTGGAGCTAAGAAGCACCAAGGGGCAGAAAACATTAGTGGGAGTTGTCTATAGGCCTCCAAACAGTAGTGGTAATGTAGGGGATGGCATCAAACAGGAAATTAGAGATGCATGTAACAAGGGTACTACAGTAATCATGGGTGACTTTAATCTACATATAGACTGGCCAAACCAAATTAGCAATAATACTGTGGAGGATGAATTCCTGGACTGTGTACGAGATGTTTTTTTAGACCAGTAAGTTGAGGAGCCAACTAGGGAACAGACTATCCTAGATTGGGTATTGTGCAATGAGAAGGGGTTAATTAATGATCTTGTTGTGTGGGGTCCTTTAGGGAAGAGTGACCATAACATGATGGAATTCTTCATTAAAATAGAAAGTGAAGAAGTCCAATCCGAAACGAGGGTCCTAAATCTAAACAAAGGAAACTACGAAGGTATGAGGAGTGAGTTGGCTATGATAGATTGGGGAGCTTCATTAAAAGGCATGACGGTGGATAGGCAATGGAACGAATGCATGAATTGCAACAGTTATACATTCCTTTCTGGCGCAAAAACCCAAAAGGAAAAGCGGCCCAACCATGGCTAACAAAAGAAGTTAAGGATAGTATTAGATCCAAAGAGGAGTCATATAAAGTTGCCAGAAAAAGTAGCAAGCCTGAGGATTGGGAGCAGTTTAGAGTTCAGCAAAAAAGGACCAAGAGATTGATTAAGAGGGGAAAAATAGAGTATGAGAGTAAACTTGCAAGGAACATAAAAGTGGATTGTAAAAGCTTCTACAAGTATGTAAAAAGAAAAAGATTAGTGAAGACAAATGTAGGTCCCTTACAGTCAGAAACGGGAGAATTTATAATGGCAGAACAAGGAAATGGCTGAGCAATTAAACAAATACTTTGGTTCTGTCTTCACGGAAGAGGACACAAATAACTTCCCAGAAATGCTAGGGAACCAAGGGTCTAGTGAGAGGGAGGAATTAAAGGAAATTAGTATTAGTAAAAAAATAGTGCTGGAGAAATTAATGGGACTGAAAGCTGATAAATCCCCAGGGCCTGATAATCTGCATCCCAGAGTACTAAAAGAGGTAGCCATGGAAATAGTGGATGCATTGGTTGTCATCTTCCAAAATTCTATAGATTATGGAACAGTTCCTGCAGATTGGAGGGTGGCAAATGTAACCCCACTATTTAAAAAAGGAGGGAGAGAGAAAACAGGGAACTACAGACCGGTTAGCCTAACATCAGTAGTAGGGAAAATGCTAGAGTCTATTGTAAAGGATGTGATAACAGGACACTTGGAAAGTATCAACGGGATTAGACAAAGTCAACATGGATTTATGAAAGGGAAATTGTGTTTGACAAACCTACTGGAGTTTTTTGAGGATGTAACAGGTAGAATAGATAAGGGAGAACCAGTGAATGTGTTGTATTTGGATTTTCAGAAGGCCTTTGATAAAGTCCCATATAAGAGGTTAATGTGCAAAATTAAAGCACATGGGATTGGGGGTAATATACTGGCATGGATTGAAAATTGGTTAACAGACAGGAAACAGAGTAGGAATAAATGGGTCTTTTTCAGGGTGGCAGGCGGTGACTAGTGGGGTACCGCAGGGATCAGTGCTTGGGCTCCAGCTATTCACAATATATATCAATGATTTGGATGAGGGAACCAAATGTAATATTTCCAAGTTTGCTGACGACACGAAACTAGGTGGGATTGTGAGTTGTGAGGAGGATGCAAAGAGGCTTCAAGGCGATTTAGACAAGTTGAGTGAGTGGGCAAATACATGGCAGATGCAGTATAACGTGGATAAATGTGAAGTTATCCACTTCGGTAGGAAAAACAGAAAGGTAGAGTATTATTTAAATAGTGATAGATTGGGAAATGCTGATGTACAAAGGGACCTGGGTGTCCTTGTACACCAGTCACTGAAAGCAAACATGCAGGTGCAGCAGCAGTTAGGAAGGCAAATGGTATGTTGGCCTTCATTGTAAGAGGATTTGAGTACAGGAGTAAGAATATCTTACTACAGTTGTACAGGGCCTTGGTGAGACGACACCTGGAGTACTGTGTGCAGTTTTGGTCTCCTTACCTAAGAAAGGATATACTTGCCATAGGGGAGTGCAGTGAAGGTTCACCAGACTGATTCCTGGGATGGCAGGACTGTCGTATGAGGAGAGATTGGGTCGACTAGGCCTGTATTCACTAGAGTTTAGAAGAATGAGAGGGGATCTCATTGAAACGTATAAATTTCTGACAGGGCTAGACAGACTGGATGCAGGGAGGATGTTTCCCCGGGCTGGGGGGTCTAGAACGAGGGGACACAGTCTCAGGATACGGGGTAGGACATTTAGGACTGAGATGAGGAGAAATTTCTTCACTCAGAGGGTGGTGAACCTGTGGAATTCTCTACCACAGAAGGCTGTGCAGGCCAAGTCACTGAATATATTTAAGAAGGAGATAGATAGATTTCTAGACACAAAAGGCATCATGGGGTATGGGGAGAGAGCGGGAATATGGTATTGAGATAAGGATCAGCCATGATCATGTTGAATGGCGGAGCAGGCTCGAAGGTCCGAATGGCCACTGCTGCTCCTATTTTTCTATGTTTCAGGAGAGGAGGGGAACTGTACCCCAGGGAGAGTCAGTGCCTTCAGGAGAGGAGGGGAACTGCACCCCAGGGAGAGTCAGCACCTTCAGGAGAGATGGGGAACTGTACCCCAGAGAGAGTCAGTGCCTTCATGAGAGGAGGGGAACTGTACCCCAGGGAGAGTCAGCACCTTCAGGGGAGGAGGGGAACTACCCCAGGGAGAGTCAGTGCCTTCAGGGGAGATGGGGAACTGCACCCCAGGGAGAGTCAGCGCCTTCAGGAGAGGAGGGGAACTGTACCCCAGGGAGAGTCAGTGCCTTCAGGGGAGATGGGGAACTGCACCCCAGGGAGAGTCAGCGCCTTCAGGAGAGATGGGGAACTGTACCCCAGAGAGAATCAGCACCTTCATAAGAGGAGGGGAACTGTACCCCAGGGAGAGTCAGCACCTTCAGGAGAGATGGGGAACTGTACCCCAGGGAGAGTCAGCGTCTTCAGGAGAGGAGGGGAACTGTACCCCAGGGAGAGTCAGTGCCTTCAGGGGAGATGGGGAACTGCACCCCAGGGAGAGTCAGCGCCTTCAGGAGAGATGGGGAACTGTACCCCAGAGAGAATCAGCACCTTCATAAGAGGAGGGGAACTGTACCCCAGGGAGAGTCAGCACCTTCAGGAGAGATGGGGAACTGTACCCCAGGGAGAGTCAGCGTCTTCAGGAGAGGAGGGGAACTGTACCCCAGGGAGAGTCAGTGCCTTCAGGAGAGGCCAAAAAATGTTTGTAAGTAAATTGAAGAAAACTGTTCACAGAATCAGTCTGTAAACTCTCTTTAAAAAAACACACCAGTTATTTGTGCTGCCAACCCTGACTCTGCTGACGCACCAATGGTTTCTAACTTGCTGACAATGTGCTTCCTGCAACACCCACAACACTTTGCAATTTCTGCTCCAACGGGTATCAGCTGCCCAAACCAGGGCTTGTCTAAACCCTAGCTACTACTGAGCCCCAGTACACCATAAAGGCCGGATGCTGCATTGGGCTGGCTCTGGGGCTGTATGACAGTGCATCAGTGATGACTCACACTCAAAGCCACTATTGATTGCCTTCCCAGCAGTATGGTTCCAATCAAGAGCTCAGGACCTGCCGCACGACTGCATTCACCAGGCATTGCTTCGTTAACCAGGCATTGCTGCATTCACCAGGCCTTGCTGCACTCACCATGCATTGCTGCGTTCACCAGGCATTGCTGCGTTCACCAGGCCTTGCTGCACTCACCATGCATTGCTGCGTTCACCAGGCATTGCTGCGTTCACCAGGCCTTGCTGCACTCACCATGCATTGCTGCATTCACCAGGCCTTGCTGCACTCACCATGCATTGCTGCATTCACCAGGCATTGCTGCGTTCACCAGGCATTGCTTCGTTAACCAGGCCTTGCTGCACTCACCATGCATTGCTGCGTTAACCCTGCATTGCTGCATTCACCAGGCATTGCTGCGTTCACCAGGCATTGCTGCGTTCACCAGGCCTTGCTGCGTTCACCAGGCCTTGCTGCATTCACCAGGCATGGCTGCATTCACCAGGCATTGCTGCTGTAACCAGGCATTGCTGTTTTACTGCAGTGCAGCATTACTTGAATTTTAACTTCACTGAATTCCTTCTGGTCAGTGCAGTGTATGTTTCTTCTGTTCAGCTTGTTTTTCACTCTGATTTATTTCTCCTCTGGCCAGTCCTCCCTCCAATCATTGATTGCTGCAGTCCATGTTCACGGGCACTGGCAGCTCACCCAAGTGTGAGGTTAGACAGTGCGTGTCAGCAAAAGCATCAGAGCCGAGCCCAATCCTGCCCTCAGCGTGCACACACGCTCCGTCACTCGGGGGAATCACTGGACAGTGAGTAGGAAGGGACCCTTAGCTGATTGTAGCGTCACGCCCTTTGTCCTAGTTAAGACCGGGTAGTTCAACGCACACCAGGGCTTGAAACTGTACCGTACCAGGTCATGAATCCACTGACTGGGCTTCCACATATCACAACAACAACCACTTGCATTTATATAGCGCCTTTAATGTAGTGAAACCTCCAAGGCGCTGAGCCAAGTAAGTTTGGTCAAAGAGCTGAGTTTTAAGGTGGGTCTTAAAGGAGGAGAGGGGGGGGGGGGGTGCAGAAACTGAGGGGTTTAGGGAGGGAATTCCAAAGTGTGAGGCCTTGGTGGCTGAAGGCACAGCCGCTAATGGTGGGGTGAAGGGAAGGGCTGATGCACAAGAGACCAGTTCAGGGGAACAAAGATTTCTGAGGGTTGTAGGGCTGGAGGAGGAGGTTACAGAGATGGGGAGGGGGTGAGGCCATATCTCAGAGTGGTGTTCTGATCGTGGACCAGGCATCCACACCGGTTATACAGGAATCCACAGACCGGCTCAGACACGGTTTAAAATTGATCTGGATTTTGATGCACTTCTGATGTACGTGGATGTGAACGGTTCCCAGTTTGGTTTGTTTGGTTTGGGTGCCACCCACTGGCTGGTTGGGGAAGTGCAGCTTCAGGTTTGTATTTCAGGCCTTTGTCCCTGCCGGATGGACACGGGAGCAGCATTTTTAAAAAAAACCACAACAGGGGGGAAGGGAAAATAACACAGACACACAGGGAGAGAAAGAGAAGCACCTGAGAAGTGCTTGGATGGAGGCTGGGAGATGATTAGATGGCTGAAGTGATATTAACAGGAGACAAAAGGAGGCCTACTGAGAGAAATAAAAGACATTTCTGAGATAATGGCCTGGAACATCGACGGTGCTTTTCCACAGATGCTGCCTGACCTGCTGAGTATTTCCAGCCTTTTCTGTTTTTATTTTCAGATTTCCAGCATGTGCAGTATTTTGTCTTCTGTTCCGTTCGTGTTCACAGCCCTGACTGCAGCAGGAGCAGACGGAATCAGAATCCATAAAATGAAGACCGGATTCAAACCCTCCCTTTAGGAATGGCGGGAATGAGTCCCTAGAAGGGAAATGGCGAGAGCTTCTCTCCCCTTGCTTAGGGAGAGGGCAGACCGCATGCGGGCTGCCCCCTGTGATCTGGAATTGCTTGTGGAACCAAGGTGCACATTACCAGTCGCCCTGAACAGTGATGCCCCTGTGTGTGTGCTATTGATATTTTCTTTCCAATTCATGTTAAATGCCTCCTCTCTGTACCTGCAGGTACCACACCGGCTCCTTGGCGTTTGGGTCCCTCCTCTTAGCCATTGTCCAGGTTATCAGAGTTATATTGGAATATATAGATCAGAAAGTAAAAGGTAAACACCATTGCAACCTTTAAACTCCAAACTTCCTTTAGCTTTACAGCATACCCTTCAATTTCTCGCCAGTTCCCCCCGGCCCACCAAGGCACTGTCTCACACTGGGGTGCAGTTCCACACACGTCAGGGTACAGTTCCAAACGTGCAATTCAGCCTGCAGTACCTCGTCCAACTGGTCATTCTTTGTGCCTTTAAGCAGTGAGTGTGTGTGAGCATGGAGGAGAATCACATCTGAGCCTGGTCCTGCCCTCATCCCCCTATCCACAGCAGGGATCACTGGACAGCCATTAGCTGTAGGAACCCTGGCTGATTATTTTTTAACAACTCCACTTTCCTGCCCGATCCCTATATCCCTTGATTCCCCTAGAGTCCAAAAAATCAATCTATCTCAGCCTTGAATATACTCAATAACTCAATGCCTGAACATCCACAACCCTCTGGGGCAGAGAATTCCAAAGATTCACAACCCTCTGAGTGAAGAAATTCCTCCTCATCTCAGTCTTAAATGGCCGAAACCCCTTATCCTGAGACTGTGCCCCCTAGTTCTAGACATTCCAGCCAGGGGAAACAACCTCTCCACATCT